>NW_017547116.1:7249744-7267713 GCF_001854935.1 Bemisia tabaci | reverse complement strand
AGGCTGAGCGCTTGAAAGAAAAAAAAAACATGCATGAAATTCCACATTGTGGACTTACTTTTAATTCAACTTTACTATCCGTCATATTACTGCTATCCATGACTGAAGCTGGGAATCCCAATTCTGTGATGGAGTTGGCTATGGCGTCAGGCTGTATTAATGTTGGATCATATTGGATCTCGGCTTTTGCTGCTAATAAAGCGACTAGAACTGAATTCACACCTTGAAAAAGAAGCAAATTAATGGACACACATTAGTAATGATGCCTCTAAACCAATGAATAACTAAACCATGAGCAACTTTTGAATTGCGAAAATATATTTCTGGAGGTAAATGACGCATAGAACTTGATGCGTGCATTAAACTTGCAAAACTGTAACTCAGAAACCGAGAAATGCGCAGTTCAAGAAGCGCACCTTTTTTGCAAATTTAAAACGCCCTGATTTTGTGCCGATCCTAATGATGTCATCTGGCACCAATCAGAAGCGAGCACAGGTTTCTATGACCTCCATCAAATAAACGTATTTCTATCAAACAGAACTATGTGCAGGTGAGAAATATGAAATGTGCTCTAGAAAGGTGGATAAGAAACAATGTGGTCAGTGGGCGTGATTCCTTTTGAAGAATTGGAAAGGCGGGATTTTAAATTCAGCAAACAGAACTATGTGCCAACTGAATGCAGGATATATGAGCTGCGGGCATGGCACAAGAGCGTTGTGGACAGGGCTCATGAGTTAAAGTGCACTACAAGGAGCCACGACGACAACATCCATTTCCATTGATGTCACTGGCGCTTCATTATTCTCATTCACTCTTAAGGTCAGAAAACTGACGAGCACACCCCACATTTCTCACCTGCACATAAATCTGTTTGATAGAAATACGTCCATATGTCTTTCTACTCCTCTTGTATGAAAACAATATGAAAGTCGAAATTATATCCTCAGATTAAAAGAATCGAGTCATTCATTATGATTTATCATGAGTTGTAAACAAGCAACAATTCTACATTGAAATACATTTTATTTTAACAAGCTTGAGTGAAAAATGAGAGGAGATAACGATTTGACTGCCGTAGTATGTTACATCCATCATTTTCTGACCATTTTGGCGAGTTTGAAATTCCTGCAAGAGTTTGGACTTTTTAAAAGCGGGCATGTCCCGAATTTTGGCTATTTAACGTTTCTAATACATAAATTCAAACCTTCCGTTCATGAAAAAGCAAAAGTCTATTTGAGTCAGCCCTAACAGTCTCTACGGTGAGATGATATGGCAACCTCAATCTTGATGCTCTGACTTAAGTATTCTACACTGTCAATACTTAGAACAATGCAGGGCAGGAAAGGAACATTGATTGATTATAAAATACGCCCAAACCGTTGTAGGGTTTTGATTTGTTTTTCTTATAAGCGGAGAATTAGAAATTTCCACAACCAATGTATACTAAAAACATCATTATCTCAGTTAAGAGTTGACTTCAGTTATTTTTGTTATGCTGAGTGTGTTCTATAAGAGCTGAAAAGAGAC
Source organism: Bemisia tabaci (assembly GCF_001854935.1). Lineage (NCBI taxonomy): Eukaryota > Metazoa > Arthropoda > Insecta > Hemiptera > Aleyrodidae > Bemisia > Bemisia tabaci. The sequence continues at coordinate 7,266,186 of NW_017547116.1, read as the reverse complement.
AAACTGAGATGTTCATTAAAATTTTTTACAAGAAATGTTCCACTTCTCAAGGTATAAAATGGACGTATTTCTATCAAACGGAACTAAGCGCCATGGAAAAGCATTGCGATTATAGGACGGAATAAGCCGGACGCCCGATTCCGCCGCCAATCCAAGCGCCCCCTCTACCTTCCTCACCCTATGGCGCTTAGGTCCGCTTGATAGAAATACGTCCAAATTATACTCCTTATAACAAATCTATGTATTGATTCATTCATATAATAGTATACATTATCTTGAGTGTGATAGATAATGCTCACTGAATCTCCAATGAAACCAGCATCATATTAGGTTACCAAGTGCTGCAGCATGCTTGCGGAGGAAATAACTCAGAGAGACTTGTTTAAATTTTTTTACTGATCAAGGCCACAAATTTGTACTTACCTTTCATTTTTAAACAATGTTTTTCTATGGCAGCTACACAGGATGCGCAGGTCATTCCCTTAATATGTAAAAGGCACTTTTCCCCTTTCATCATATCATCTATGGGGATATGCAAACTACTATTATGGTTGCCATTACCCACTTTATCTGAATTTTTTTCTGCAATCAAAGGAAAACAAACATGTTGCATTATTGGATTACGCATAAAAATTACTGCAAGTATACTCGGCTGTTTTTTTCGAAGGGTTAAGCGTTAAAAACGAGGAGACTAGTTCCTATGGTAGAATAAAATACAATGACATTTTTAGGTCGATACAACCACTTAGTGAAAGCACATGAACTCACTTTATTGAAAACTTCTTGACTGCAACCAATTACTTTCAGTAGTGAGACTCAGAGGATACTGTGCACTTGTTGCATTTGAAATGTACAAGAAAAAAGAAAAAAAAAGCTTGAAGCTGCTGATTCATTTTGGGAGAAAATAATGTTTTCATTGCAAAACTTCCAACTGGCATAACTTTGTTTTCAAAAGAAAGGCACACACTACTACCCGTGAAAATGGGGTACAGTGAAAGGATGTGAAAAACTGAATTCTACTTTGACCAAATACTGAGCAACGTCCAGTCCATGGAAAGAGGTTATGGCTGATTCCTGCTTGTTGAAGTGCAGCTAGATAGGGTCAAGCTACAGCAAACAAAACCAGTCCTGCCAGCTGTCAGCTAGTACGGTTGAAGCAGTGGAGACTAGAGAAGGAATATCGACGGTGAAAGTCGGCAATCACATAACTCGTTTGCGGTGTCTGAAAATCTCCGCCTCTACGTCATTTTTTTAAAAGAGAACAAATTGACATTATTTCTTGAAGTTTTTGCAGAATTTTCTTCGCATTGAGAGGAAAAATCGCGGCAGTTTTAAAGAATTGCCGTTGAGTAGTTTTCCGTTAAAAAAATAAAGTATGACAGGAAGTCTGCGACGTCGCAAACCGAGTTATGTGATTGCCGACTTGCACCGTCGATATACCATTGCACATTGCCTTGGATCATTTGTTTTTTTCTTAAGCCATTAATCTTCCTTCTAGAAAGCCTATCTTACTTCAATAAAGATTTCTTAATTGTAGTGTGATTAGTGCACACTTTCACAGGATTCTGAAAACTAGAGATTAAATTAAAACGTGGCCACGCACATACCTTGAATTGAACTATTTTGGGTGACTCCATTGACTTCCAATAGAGAAGCGTTGAAGTTCATATCACAAAGGTACTTGACTAAGGTTTCTGGCGTGACTTCGTCCGGAAAATATGTAAAGGTGGCATTTCTCTGTTCCAAAGAAACTTTGACATCTTTCACACCCTGTTTTTCTTTCAGTTTTCCTGCAAAATAGGGAGAGAGAAGAAATTTGATAAGAAGAAGAAAAGCACAATTAAAAAAGCGTTGATCCACAAGAACAGGATAAGAAGCAGCAATTAACTGTCAAAGTGCAAAACTGTGACAAAAAACTTGAGCAATTTATACTCTCGTGGTCAATGTAAAGTATGTTCAAGGCTTTATGAAATGCGTTGAGAATCCAATTGGGCAGATGTAACCAAAATTTCCCTTACTATGTCAAACTGTGCCAGATTTTTTCCTGTGTTTCATCTTTTAAACAGAAAACTAAACAACACGGAAACTTTAATTTTGTGACGATATTCTTCATAACCTAGAATAAATTTATGAGAAGTGTAAAAGCATGAGGGAGTTTATTTCACAGATAAAAAAATAGAACATGAGGGAACATTGGCCAACATGAAATTCAGTTAGATTGATTCTAGTTGAATCCATCTAACAGTAAAAGAAATATCTAGATTCTGAATGCTGTATTGAAGAGGATGTCCTGGCATATTTTACACCTCAATATACTTTGAGGTCCTTGCCTCATTCTTATGTACACATTTATTTGTCTACAGTGATTTCGATGTAATACTACATTAATTTAACTGCATTTATTATTAACTAATAAACCTTAATTGCTGATAAAGCTGCTTTTCCTCTAGATGATGAACACAGGTGGAGTGACAGAAGTTTATACTTCTTAGATAATTCGTTCGAGCAAACATCTGTTTGTTTAGGTAGGTGGCTCATATTGCAGTTTTTGGTCAAGAAAACCCCTCATTGACACAGATAAATCTGATGACCATGTAACCTCTAGTGCAAATGCTAGATAATTAGAATAAAATAAAACATTCTTTTCCTGTTTACAAATTTTTGTGCGTGCGCTGCTATAAATGCAACTATGAAGAACAGCAAAATTTAGGACAAAATAACTAGGACGCGTGATATATTTGAGCCCAGCGCAGCAAATTCATGGTAACGTATCAATTTTTATCTCACTGCCATAACTCAACATAGTGACCGCAAGACTGCTCATTATAACCAGACACGAGTGTTTACGCTGCAGTTACATTGCTCAAAATGACCAGAGGAGGTCGCAGAGCAGCTAAGTCTAAGACTTTACAGGGTCATGAAGTGGTTTAGAGACAAGAAAAAAAGGAAGAAAATTTTTTTTAGAGATACCCTGCTCATGACTGATTATTCCTAACAAATGATAAATTGTAGACTGAACATATAAAACCTGATTTGAAGAATTTACAGGGGGAAAAAGCTAAAGACAACATTTGGTTTTTAAAAAATCATAGGTTAGATTTTTTCTCACCCATTTTTTCATGAAAGATAGTGACAAACAAATGTAGCTAGAGACGTTCTGTCAGGCAAAACCAGAGTTATGCGTTGAGAACAAGATGCATTGAAATCGGGGAACATTCAAGAAAGAAAACAAAAAACAAAAGAAAAAAACCTGATTTAAATGCAGTTGAATAAATTTATTTTATCACAGGAGTGGTACTTCGAGGTTCAAAAGTGTTTAATTCTTGAGGATGCTTTGTCCTTGTTGAATACTAGTCTCAATGTTCCACTCCTTAATAAAACACATCTGACCTAATTCCTACTTAAATCAACGAATAATCAAAAATAATTCAATGAATCGCCAAACAAAACATTTCTTTAACCGAGAGAAAATTAAAGCAAAAACTAGACCACCATGAGTTTTAAACAGAATGAGTGACCGTTCTATGCCTGCTAGATTTTTTATCAAGAGTTGTGGTTTCCTGTGTAAGTTTACAATCCTCTCATTGCCTCTTCCATTTGCCTCAGTTATTCTATTGTTTTAATAGCTTTCAGAGAGAATCAGTAAAGACTCAGAGCATAGAGTTATTAAAGCTGCGGCGGAAATAATAATTAAGGTGGATATACCAGATATGTATGGTGTCAAAGCCGGGAAACTCCCATAACTCTTGGGGTAAGTGGTGAAAAGTTTTTAATATAGAATTGTATTTCTTTAATTTAATTTAATGATTGTTCCCTTAATTATTTTATAATTAATTTGCGCAGTTTTGAGATGATACACCCTCTACTTTTAAGCAAAATATCGACGGCCAAAGTGAAAAACCATGTATCTCCATTGCAATGTCTCAAAATTTTCACTTCTATTTTATTTTTTTTAAAGAGAAACAAATCAACTTCAAAGCTTGAAAAAACAGAGGATTCTAAGAAGAAAAATTATTTCTGTTATCACAGTATTACGCAAATAAATAAAAGTAAATTTTACCTTCTATATTTTGAACACAATTATTGCATTTCATTCCTAAAATTTCGATTAAGCATTCATGCTCCGGTGAGTCAGGCAATGTTGCTACAAATCCTAGATTTTCTACAGCTTGTCTAACTTGCTCTGGGTCCGTGAGCTCAGGGTCGTATGAGATAATACCGATCCTTTTATCTAAATTTACCTGAAACATAACCGTTAAAAGCAGACTTTAAATAAAGAGCAGAAAAAAGCATTGTCCTTTGATACAGGGAAGCAGTGGGTACGTAAAAAGACGAGCATCGTTAAAAAATAGTGAGAAATATTCTTTTAAAAATTTGAAAATGCTGAAAGGAATTTCAAGGTTCTGCAGCATTCCATGAATTTTAAACGTTGAGCAATATTCCCTGACTTTAACAAGTTTACCCTGACTCTCCAAGAACATGTCACCCTGTTAAGGATAATTTCTCATGAATATTTGTAAACTTTGCAATTGGGAATGACAATTTCTGGCTCAGTTTAGTAACAACGTATGTACCATTAGTTTACATAAGTGCTAACACATAATTTACTAACAGTTAGTACATAAGTGTTATTGCGGATGAGCCAGAAATTGAAGTTCCTATTTGCAAAATGTAGTCCATTTATTTGGTTTATGAGGAAATTTAATTGTTGAAGTTTATTTATACTTGCTGCTCTATAGAGGACTTACTTTAATAGATTTCACTCCCGGCACTTCTGATATGTTTGACTCGATTTTTCGTACACAGGATTGACATTTCATTCCTGAAATGCCTATAATCGTTTGCAAATCTTCCTTTGGTAAGGATGCTTCAAAACCTAATTCCTCTACATAGGTTCTAAGCTGCTCCCGGTTTGTCACCTTAGAGTTAAATGATATCCTTGCGTTTCTATCTTCTAGGTTGACCTGAAACCCAAAAAATTAATACAAAAAATTAAGCAATTTTTCAGGATACCGACTAGGAATTTTTTAGTTAAAATCCCTTCTATTCAATAGATTAATTTTCCTATCAGATAAAAATTTCACAAGCTAGCCTTTGAAGTTAGAAAGTTCATAACGTCATTCTGAGTAGTTTTTTCATGATTCTTGCTTTTACATGTTTTGGCAAATAAAATATTGAAAAAAATTTCCGAAATTTAAGGAGACACATGATTATAGGCAGCTTTTTATAAATTCATCGATGGAATTACTAATTTTAAATTGGCAGAAACTGGTTGGAGAGTTTGTTTTGATGTAGAGGTGGACTCTCAGGATAGCGTGGGATATCCCCTCCACTTTGGCCTCACTTTGAGAGCTTTTTTGAGCTTGGGAGATGATTTCAAAGAAAACCAGTGGCACCATCGTGTTTCTCGCGAACTTTTACATAAGAATCAATGGTCAAATCGCAAATTCCTTACACATGCAACATCTCAATTACTCCTGCAAGTACCGCCAATGAGCCCTGAAAGCGGCATGTTCCAATCAAAAACTGCAGGGTTTTTGCCATTTTTGGGTCGTGGTCAACGGACTTTTATCCAGAAAGGGAAAGTTAAGCTAGCGATCACGATACTGGTGGGTGTAAGTTCTACGACCGCCCGCGCCCGCACTAAGCCCTCCGAGTCGACTGTTGAACCCTTATCGAATGACCTTGATCGATATAAAGCACTGCGAAGATAGGGAGTTATCCATCGAGTTCATTCGATAAATCGATAACGATTTATCGATCGATGCGCTGCCTTTATCTCAGGTTAAGCTCGTTGAGTTTATCAAGCGACCACCTCGATCCGTGCGAACCGAAACAACAGGAAACGTCGCCGCCGTCGAGTGGAGTAGACTGCCGCGCTAAGGAAAAACGCCGTATGAACATTCAAGAGTTGCCAAATTTCCTTCGATAAAATGATTATTTCTGAAGGAAGTCATGGCTATTTTTCCTTGAAATTTTCGAACTTCAGGTGAAATTGTGAACAAAATTATCTGGAAAATTGGAGGAAAAGTATTTACAAATTTCCGCGAAGATTCGTGATTTCCCGAAGGAAATTTGGCAATGCCTGAAGGCTCATACGGCGTTTTTCCTTAAGACGGCAGTACTGCCGTCCTAAGGAAGAACGCCGTATGAACATTCGAGAGTTGCCAAATTTCCCTTGATAAAACATGTATTTTTGACGACATTCATGCACATTTATATTTGAAATTTTCAGATATTTTAGATTAAAGTGCGAACGAAATTGTCTAAAAATTTTGGGGGGTAATATTCACAATTTTCCCAGTAAATTCGGTTTTTATTGGAAGAAACTTGGCAATGTCTGAAAGTTCATACGGCTTTCTTCCTTAGCACGGCAGAGGAGGGTTCCTCAACATTTGATCAACATGATCAACATTTAGAAAGCTCTCAAGAGACGAGGCGTCGAAAAACACATGTTGGTCTGTGTGCCCGACCAGCTTCAATTTTTTAATCGACCCGGTTCGGACCTGCAGAGTTTCATCCATCTGTCGCGGATAAACTTTAGGTGCTACACGGGGACAAAATGTCGATGGTTACTGGTCTACTGGATTTCTGCTTCTACATACATCCATGGCTTCAGTGCGGAACCACATATCTCCATTGCGATGTTTCAAACGTCCGGTATTTTACCTTTTCGAAGAGAAGCAATAAATAAATTGTGTAGCTTATTTGTACAGATTATTCTGCAAACAGAAAAGAATTTACGGGAGTATGCGTGAAATTACGTTGACTAGTTTTCCAAAGAAGAAATACATTTTGACGGAGAGCCTGTAAAGTCGCAAACGGAGATAAATGGTTTCACACCATGGTCATCGATATGATCTCCAGAAAATCTGGTACTATCTACGAGATTTCCTTCAGGTCATAAAAACCGGGTATCTAGTAACCACTAACGCTATTTTTTATCTATGTATTTTGACAAAGCAATTGATTATGATTATGGGGAAAATGTAAGTAATTACATATAATTCAAATAACCACGTTATATGTGAACAACTATGAACTATTACGTTATCGGGCACTCAGAGTAATTGGTGATTTTTTCTTCTTCTTCTTTCTCTATTCGTCTCCCTTTTTTTCATTTACGAAGAAAATTTCAAGAGTTGAATAGATAGAGAACATCTGTGTACCTACGGTATGACCGGCGACCATGAAAAAAATTTAATCGGATAATTTTTAACAGCACATGGTTCGAACCAGGGAGAAGTAACAACTAAGTAAACAGTGGTCTTGCCGACATAGTTCTAGAGTAAATATTTGCATTAAAAATTCGGGACGCTGAACGGTAGGATGTTTCGTGCTTCCATATTCGAAATTAATCGAGAATCTATGAATGATTATACTTATACATGATTTATATGCTTGACGGAAACATATTACAAGGTAAATATGAGAAACTGACAGGCGACCACAAGCATAGCGCGACCGGGTCAGCTTTTCCCGCGAGAAAGTAATAATTTTTGTGACCGAGTGGAGGGGGAAATAGATACTGTCAGAAAAGTTTAGTGAAGTTGATCTACAAGACAGAGCAACTTTGTGGACTTGGCTGCAATCACTATACCTCTTCTTATTCCAAAAATAAAAAATGCATTTCATTTTGGACTCAAATCAGAGGGTCGAATTTGATAGACCTATAGACCTTTTCACCGAAAATCGACTCACGGTGTTTTACAAATAATTAAATGGATTAGGAAATTTTTCGACCAGTCCGCACCGTCTTAACTATTTTTTATCAGGGCAAGGTATTAAGTTCTCACCCTGCATACTATAGTGTCCCAGTTGGACCAAGTTCGACAAAAATGCACCAAGTCGAGTTATGAAAACGATCCTGGTAAAAATTGGCGATAGGAGCTGCGTTTCAAAATACCATAGGAGTTTTTATAACCGTCTAAAGAGGGCTATTGAAAATCATATAGCTGGCTGTAGAAAGCGGAGCAAATCATTCAGCCGGGCTATACGAAGCTATAAAAAGTACCTATACAGTCGAGCTACAGATCCTATCGCCGGGCTTTACACTTTATCGCCATTGGCTATAAAAGGCTATAAGAAATTGTGTAGAAATTCGTGTGCTTTGGAAATCATTGAGGTTGATACGAAACTACCTTAATATTTACAAAACACACATTATATTTTCCTTTAAAACATATTTTTTTTTCATCAATTAAAATGAGAATAGTCCACACACAGTGTGCAAACATTTCAAAATCATGAGTTGAAAAACGCTGACTCCGCGAGATTAAATATTAGACAAAGCAGAGCGGCGACGCACTGGCGCCTACAAACCTAACAGGGATACTTCACGCATTGCGCATTGCGCTCTCTGCCCTCCCGCCGCGCCGCATAGCGTGCCACGGCGCTTGAAGCAACTATTTCACACCAGATGTATTGCACAGTATCATACGAAATTGAAGGCGCTCCAACATATTAAGAATGACAGGCATCCTTCAAAAGTACGGAGCTTCCCTCGCAAAATAAATCAAGATACTGCGGCACAAAAAGAGAGCGGTAGTCCAAAAACTAACTAAGTCCTAGTATCCGTATTTAGTAACGTTTAGCATAAACTTTATCGTCTGGCTGTTGTTTAATCGCCATCGGCTATAAAAGGCTATAAGAAATTGTACAGCTGGCTACAAAAGCTATTGGAAATCTTACAGCCGGCTTTAGGTCTATAGTATTTTGGAACACACATTCTACTGCCAATTTTTACCAGGGGAATAAGTTGGGAAAAGTTTTCAATCCAACTCATCGTTTCTATCCTCTCATAAAATTCAAACTCAAGAAAAAATATTCTTGGCGAGTAAGCTGTCCTTAAAATTCACCTTTAGCATAGAGCCTAACGGGGGTATTTTAAAACTTTAAACCTCTTTTCCGGCATTTAAACTTGATACGACTTGGTGGATTTTTATAATTTGAGCTCACTGTCATTCCACTTGGTCTGTATCTAAACGGCGGGCTGATTTTTGAAATTTATAGACAAAGCTATTTTAGGTGTAGAAGACACAGGAGACATGGATTACTCCTATTTGTTCAAACGGGTGCTTGTTATAGGCTAAGGGGGAAAATGATAGACTAACTACAGGGTTTCTAGTGGGTTGTCGCTAGTTAGTCTATCACTTACCTCCTTCGTCCATTGCAACCACCCGCCTCCACCAATAGGATCGCTTTATTTTCAGTTTGCCTTCCTTGTCTACTTCTTTGTCTAACAAAATCAATAATCAGCCGACAGACTGGAAGAAAAACACACGTTTGACAGTTTGGAGAAAGAGCGAAGGTGCTTACTGTAACTTCTGACACTCCTTTTTTGTCCATGAGATTTGAGGTGATCTTCCGAACGCATGACTGACATTTCATTCCGTTTATTCCTATGACCACCTCAGCCTTCTCGTTCTCTCCCGCTTCTTCCTTCTCTTTTTCATCCTCCGGGTCCTCATCTTCCCTGAAACATAAAATTATAAATTATAAAACTTATAAATCATATTAAACAATTAAAATATAATTATAACATTAAAAATAATTAATTATATAACGGTTGAGAATCAGCGATTAACCAGCTAGGAATGGGCATCCAAGATGTTTCTTGCAGTGGCGTGGCGTGAATTGCGATATATCGATTGTTATGCCATTTAAACCTATGGGAAAGGATCGATAAACAGGGTGTTCGCAGTGAACACTTTAGTTATCGATTCTTTACCATAGCTTCAAATGGAGAAATATCGATAATCGATCATTCACGACTCGCCACTGGTTTCTTGCGACCACAATGGCGAGTGGGGTAAAAAGTCGTGGCGAGGCGTCAATGATCGATTATCGATATCTACCCATTTGAAACTCTGGTCAAGAATCGATTGATACGGTGTTCGTTGCAAACATCCTGTCTATCGACCCTCCTCTATACTGCCGAGCAATACGAAAACGCCGTAAACGCCAGTTTACAATTTTTGGAATCAATGTATCACAGCAGAAAAACTTGTGTACCTTGGGACAATGTTTTTACAGGTTTTTTTCACGAACATTATCAACAACTTAACCGGAAATTTTGAGGTGCATGAGTAAAACAGTTTTAATTTTATAAACTGTTAAGTTCCAAAAAACGAGGGAAAATCTTGATGGATTAACGGCGTTCTTGCTTAGCACGGCAGTGTAGGCTTGAATGTTGGATTAATTGCTACATCGCAAAGTACGCCACACTTTGGTAAAAAGTCGTCGTAAATCGTGAAATTAAAGTCGGGCTGTCCTTATTTGAATCGAGTTTCCCGGGAAAACTGAGTATCAGGAATGGGCACCGGGATTCCTAGAAAAAGTCCGGGAACTCTCTCGGAAGAATTAGGGATTTTTCTTGGAAATGGGAGCAGTCGCCCGAACCATGTGAGGAACGATTTCCCAAAGCGCCGGTGGGGATGTCGAGTTAATAAATTCCAGATTAATTCAAGAGAGGACCGGAATTCCCGTTGTTCCAATGAGCTTATGATTGTCGTAATAAGAATCTTATCCAAACAAGGAGAGTTCCGGCCCCCTCAAAAATTATTCCTTCAGGCAATGGAGATGTTGCGTGTGTGAGGGATTTGCGATTTGACCATTGATTCTTATGTAAAAGTTTGCGAGAAACACGATGGTGCCACTGGTTTTCTATGAAATCATATCCCAAGCTCAAAAAGAGCTCTCAAAGTGAGGCCAAAATGGAGGGGATATCCCGCGCTATCCTGAGAGTCCACCTCTACATCAAGACAAACTCCATGAAGATAGGGAGCAAATACATTGGCAGGGTTACCGTGTTTTCAGTTTTCGAGTCTCCAAATAAAGTGGCAGCCCTGTCAATGTATTTGCTCCCTATCTTTGCATGGAGAGCTTGTTTTGATGTAGAGATGGACTCTCAGGGTATAGGGTGGGATATCCCCGCCATTTTGGCCTAACTTTGAGAGCTTTTTTCGAGCTTGGGAGATGATTTCAGAGAAAACCAGTCGCACCATCGTGTTTCTCGCAAACTTTTACATAAGAATCAATGGTCAAATCTCAAATCCCTCACACTTGCAACATCTCCATTAAACTGTTCTTTTGACCGAGGTTTCCCCCAATAAAGGTCGACTTTAAAATGCAGCGAAGTGAATTCTGCCTGGCATGTACTCTCCGCAAATGATCACGCACTCTTCCGTTTTCTCGTGTCGACGTCTACTGGGAAATAACTATGTCTAGAGACGATTTTGTCTAGAGATGCACCTAGCGATGGCCGAGTCGGGCGTGCTCCGATTACTATGAACGCCGCGCCGCATAGTGGATCGAGTCAATTTGAGAGGTCGGGCATGAAATTTTTGACTAAAACTGCAAATTTTGATGTTTATTTCGTCACATTTTTAAACAAGGGGTGCTGATAAATAAAAATTTCACTAGGAAACCAATGGAACCACTATCAGAACCTCAAAGTTTTATATAAACGGAGTTATAAGCTTTTAAAGTTTCCAAATTTTGTCCGACCTCTCCTATTGACTCGATCCACAGTGCGCCGCAAAGTGCCGATGCAGCAATACTATTTTTTTTCACTCCTTATCGAGACAATTACTTAGGAAACTGCCAATAATATACGCTGCAATTAATTATGAGCTGCTAAGAATAGAGATGTAATGTTCATCAAATCTTCGCAGCTTTTAAGAACGTTAATGAAAGAGTGTCGAGGATATCGAGGTAAACTTTATGTGTGATTTTCATGAAGTGGGACTTTCCTTAGAAAAACACTTATTTTTTTATGGTTTTGAAATTATACAGAAAATACACATTTGCTCAATTGCAACTTGCAAGGCTATTATTCTGGTTCTACAAAAAGCACTTGCTTTACTACTGGTCTTTTTAAAATAAAAAAAATTCACATATCTTCAGTAGTTCCTGAGAAAAGTGAACCTAAAGTCGAAAAAACCCGACTTTTCAGGAGCGCGAAAACAAAAAAAGAGTACTGCACGGCCTTTTCCTACTGATTTACACGTGTTTGAAATATTTTGAAAATTGTTTCTCAAGTAAAAAGTAAATTAACCTATACAGCGTTCGAATCAGCTCAACGTTCTTTATTGAAATATAGAAAAGACAGAAAAATGAAAAAAAAGGAAAAACAAATTGAGTGGCTGGTAACCTTGATCTTCTTTGATAAACGAATCGGGCGCTCAAGTTGGACATACGATGACAAGTTTGAATGAGTGCATTTATTCGAGTCAACTTAGAAACACGTAACGGAGAGCGGCAAAAAGTAATGAGCTGACTCTATATCTATAAAGGGGGGGGGGGGGGGGGAGGGAGGTCAAAAGACCTCGACAGGCAACATTCGTGGACGATGAGAAGTTACTTCAATGTTTATAGGGCGCCACCACGCCAGAGGCGACAATAGTTGTCTCTACTCGCCATGATGGTGACGGTTGCCGCTCACTTCAAAATTACGCTCGCTTTCGTGCAGTGAGCAAGAATAGTCCAGGCAAATAAGCCATGAAAAGGGCTATAGCCTGCAAAAATCCCGGGTAGCAATATTTTCATCGATTCCTATGTAATTTTTGACAATGAATCCGAATTTCAACTTTGCGCCATTAAATCCGGACCAGAAAGTTGCCAAATTTGGCAAAAATGGCCTAAAATCGGACTTTTTTCCGGATTATGGCCTGTAACTTGCCAAAAATTGATCTGACGATAAAATTGGTTATTTTCGGAAATAAAGCTCGTTAAATTTTCTATAAAAAAGTTCCTAAACACTTTTTTGCTCAAGGCAAAATCAAACGCGCTGGCGGGCTCCAAACTTTGAAAAATGAGCGAAAATTTGGTGGAAATTTGGATTCAGCGTCAAAAATTACATGGGAATCGATGAAAACATTGCTACCCGGGATTTTTGCAGGCTCTTTTCCTTGTTTGCATGGACTAGAAGGAGACTGTCAAGCTGTGGAGCTGCTCCATACCGTGCGCTTATGTTTAAAAGTTGGTCAATCCTTGCTCTTGCAAAAATACCAGCTTCTGGGCAAGGTCAAACTTGCTCAAGAGAGAACAATTGGACCAAGTTCACATCGGCAAGAAGGAACCCACACAGAAAAAAACTAATTGAAAAAAAAGAGATTCTAATTTGTATACTTGGACGTATATATTGATGTGAAATGGAACTATACTCGAAAATGAACTGAGTCAGTATTGGGTTAACGGCTAGTATTTGCGGGCTATACAATTCATTTGGTTTTTTTGTTTTTTGTTTTTTCATTTGCACATAGCTCATTTTCGCATAACTGAAGTGCTGCGTACGGAAAGGGTATTTCTTCGTTAACGTTTTATGACTATTAAGGCACATGCAGGGTATTCGTTAAAACTTTTACTGAATTTCCTTCATAATTTAACAATGCTGAAAACTACTGAGATTCTTATGATGACGCTCAAAAATTAAGTGGAATGAAGGTGATTGGTCGTCTATCCAAAGAGGTGAAATATAATTTTAAAAAATTCCACACGCTGACAAGCTAAACTGAGAAATACACGCTTCTTTGTTTCACGGTTGAAATAAACAACAAGAAATAAAAAAAAAGTGCAAGTACGGAGTGATCAAAATCCCAGGCGTGTTAAATTTACATAGCTATCATCAAAGGTCGCCACTGCGCTTCACCGGATGCATGCAACACGATCGCAAGCAGAGAGGATTCGAACAGGAGCCAATCTCATTCGAGTTTACTATCTAATCTTTCGGCCTTTTCCCCTGTTTTCGTTGGAGACAGATTTCCAGAACGTGAGAAAGTGCGTTTATTAATTAAGCTAAACAATAACGGACCTTAACGTTCTCCATAAGCTTGGTACCTTCTCTTCTAAAATTTGAAGACTGTAAAACTTCCGGAATTCGGACGCCCGATGGAAAGATTTAGAAGGGCATGGATGGCTTCATTTTCAAAAACCCAGTCGCAAAGTGTAAAAAAAAATGCCGAGGTGTCTATTAAAACTGAATGGCAAAAAACCGGTACTTCTACAGCACTCTTTCGATGCTTCCCTAAGAATGCAGAGCCTTATGAACAGAGTATTTCCGTAGTTTTACAGTAGCTGTAAGTGGGAAAATTCCAAAAAGTTTAAAATTCACACGGAAATGGCGACAAAATTGATGCACTCGGGAAATTAAAGCTCATTGGTTGGTAGCTTCAAGACCAACTCTGCCGTGCTAGGGAAAAACGCCGTATGAACCCTCAGGCGTTGCCAAATTTCCTTGGATGAAACACGAATTTCCTGGTACACTTATAAATATTTTTCTTCCAATTCTTCAAATGATTTTGTTCGCAATTTCACCTGAAGTGCCTGAAAATTCCACGGAAAAATAATCATAACGTTCCGCAAAAATAAACATTTTATCGAAGGCAATTTGGCAACTCTCGAATGTTCATACGGCGTTCTTCCTTAGCACTGCGAGCAAAACACCACTGGCACGAAACGAAATCCCGGACTATCTTGCGGATTTTCCATGCTTTTTCAGTAACCGCGCGCACCGCCCTCAAAAATAAGTACTATTTCCGGACTAGTGAACACTCTGTATACATACATGAGAATTTACAAATAGAGATTTTATGATCGGAATTTGGATTTGTTGACATCATGCAACTATACCACTTGGACTTTGATTAATCCAGGTGCACTTTGACGGGGAATTTTTCGCGCTACGTCTGTATAGGCTGTTTGTTTAGTCCTCGCCGCACTCTGGTCGACGGCGCGGCACCGTTGCTGCTCTATTGAGCTCTCTTAGGCATTATCTTGCGTGGATAGACTTTAACTTGAAAACCCAAGCGCTGGGAATCCTTCATTCCATCTGATGAAGCCATCATGGCCGATAGAGGAGTTGGGTAAAATCCTAGAAAATGGGGTCCAGCGTAAATCCCGCAGGCTCAGAGCCGCCGTGCCGCGCCGCACAGTGGATCGAGTCGATGGGAGAGGTCGGACAAAATTTGGGAAACTTTAAAAGCTTGTAACTCCGTTTTTACAAAACTTAAAGGATTTAAAAGTGATTCCATTGGTTTTCTTGTGAATTTTTCTTCCTAGAGCACCCCTAGATATGTAAAATGCGACGAAATAAACACCAACATTTGCAGTTTTAGTCAAAAATTTCATGTCCGACCTCTCTGTTTGACTCGATGGTACTGTGCGCCGCGCCGGAAAGTCGCGGATTGATGAAAACGAACACGACGGCGCAGAATGGATCGAGTCAATGGGTGAAGTCGGACATGATTCAGAAACTTTCAAAGCGTATTTCTTCATTAATATGCAATACTGATGTTTTAAAAGTAGTTTTAGTGGTTTTCTCGTAAAATTTTCTGTAAGAAGCATCACTTAAAATTGAAATTGTGAGGAGATAAACGTATACAATTTTAAAATAGTCATTAAAAATTTCATGTCTGACTTCTTCTAGTGTGAATGGGATGCCAGATTAATGTCGCAATTTTTTACCGCCTAAAAACTTCTCTCACAATCCTTGTTCTTTTTATAGGACAGAACAACATGTATCGTGTACTGGAGTCGAAAAATAAAAACTTGGCAAGATCTGAGGGACGATTCGCGTGTTAAATTGAAAAATGGCAGACGAAAATCCGATAAAATATACGGACGTGATGATAAAATTAAGTAAAGTAAATTGAAAAAGGACAAATAAATTTGCTATGAATTTCAAAATGAACTGATACTGACTCCTTCTCTCCATATAAACAAGCTGGGAGTCGAAAGTAAACGCGGAGACACTGGTGGATTTTAAGTTATGAAACTATGGTCACGTGCCACGTGATGGACATCAAATTTTGCGCTGAAACAATTGACTTTCGAAATTAAAGTGAATTGAGGGATTAGATTTTTAACTTGTATTGTAATCTTTCAATACACTCTGCGCGGCTATTATACTGCCATCCTCAGGAAAAACGCCGTATGAACATTCGAGAGTTGCCAGATTTCCTTCGATAAAATGTTCATTTTCGGAGAAAGTTATGAATATGTTGCCTTTAAAGTTTCAGAATCTTGAGGTTAAATTGTCAACTAAATTATCTGAAAGATTGGGAGGAAAATATTTATTTTATATATTATAAACCTCACCAGGAAATTCGCCTTTTATGAAAGGAAATTTGGCAACGCCTAAAGGTTCATACGGCGTTTTTCCTTAGCATGGCGGTATACCACAATTGTTTTCAACAATGCAAGGAAACCTCTGGGAAAATGCTGAGTTAAGTTCTGCGCAAGGCAAACTATTTTATAACAACTTTTGCCATCTACAATCTTGCACGGATGCATGAATCTCGGGGAAGCTGTCCAAATAATTTTTTTCTTAAAAACAGAAATCCCATGTATTACAGATTTTTGTAAAATTCTTCGTAAAAAAAAAAAAAAAAAAAAAAAAAAAAAAAAAAAAAAAAAAAAAAAAAAAAAAAAAAAAAAAAAAA
>NW_017547116.1:7080186-7248037 GCF_001854935.1 Bemisia tabaci | reverse complement strand
AAAAAAAACCAAGAAACGTAGACTCTTGGTATTCATTACACATAAACTAGCGAGCCCCAGAATGAGAAACAAATTTTAATCATTATTATTGACGGATTAGTAAACTTTTTACACGCTTTGGAAAATCTCAGAAGTTCGCGGTAGTCACTTTTCGGTAAGGAACTAGGGGACTCGGTTATTGTATCGAGGGGGGGGGTCGAAACGATCGCAAAGGCGGTATACTACGTATACGCGCCAAAAAACAAATCCGATGTGAATGAGAACGTGCAACAAACATGGTGCGGCAGATAACATTGATGGATGCAAAAGCACGTGACTCTTGAACTGCACATTTGTAAATAAAAAAATCGTCTTGTGTTCGGATACAATAATAAGCGGAAGAAACGAGATAAATTGTGACAAAATGTAGTAATACATTAAAATTAGTTCTTACTCGGAGAATCTAGAATCCTCGGTGATTAGTTCGTACTTTGGAAATTCACGTGAAAAACGCGCCATCAAAGGAATTCTATCCATATCGACCGAATGAAGCAACCTCATATTTTAAAACGAGAAAAAATTGTATTAAACGCGCTTTGAACCGACGAGTGCTACAGAAAAATTAAATTTCTGTTTGGTGACGCTACAGTTTAGAATCCGATTCCTGGTGGTAAAGAGAACGAGTTTCCGTTTAAATTGTTCTCCGCCCCCGATTGGATTGAATTTAAAACTCGGTGAGAGCACAGTCTAATTCGTTTGAAACAAAACGGAAGCACGTGATTAAAACGACTCAGTGTCGCAATGAAGGGGAGCGTCCACCGGAAAAATCACCGAAATGAAACTGCACTGGGGAGGATGAGTGCGAACAAACTGTTGAGTTGTTTTCTCTGACTTTCAAAAGCAAATAGTCCAGTTTTCCGAGTTCCCTATTGGCTGTGAAAACTACCAAAGAGCCTCGCTGCGCAGAAACCGCTGCGCAGCAATAAAAATCCTAGGCAAATAGCTGAGGAATCATTTTGACGTCACCTTGGTGCATTTTGCACTATTGGAAGCCCGGCGCTGACCTTACACTGTCTGATCTCAAGTTCAGTGGCGAGGCGTGCTTTGCGATACATCGATTGATCTGTCATTTAAACCTATGGCAAAGGATCGATAGACACAGTGTTGGAAAGGAACACCTTAATAATCAATTCTTTGCCATAGCTTTATTTGAAGAAAAATGGACAATCGGTTATTCAAGCCTCGCTACTCCTCGAATTCCACGTGTTTTTTGCAGAATGTCATTTTTCGGCGAAGCGCGAAGGAGGGCACCGATAAGACCCTCCATAAAGGCACCTATCTGCTCGGTGAATCTAAAGGCACATATGTTGTTTCTAAAATGAGCCAGAAATATAGTTGTTCCATATTGCAACATGAAGGCAAGCTGGGACTAAAATTCCGGGCTCATTCATGAAAGCGCCTTTCTGCAGGGTGAATCTAAAGGCACAAATGCTGCTTCTAAAATGAGCCTGAAATAGTCGTTTCATACTAAAAAAAGGAAGTAAAGTTGACCGTCTTTCACACATTTCACGTCCTATAGGTCTTGCAGAGGCGAGGTGTGAATGATCGATTACCGATATTTTCCCATTTGAATCTGTGGTAAAGAATCGATTATTAAGGCGTTTTTGGCGAACACCCTGTTTGCCGATCCTTTTCCATAGGTTGAAAAGGCAGATCAATCGATATATCGCAAAGCACGCCGCGCCACTGTTATGTCTTTAACAGCATGTCAAAAGCACATCGACTGTCACCTTCGGATCAAGCATGAAAAGTAAAGCGCAGGGAATGATGAATACATTAATTTTCGCCGATTTTGGCCTTCGAGCCAAAGTCTAATACGAAGGTTAAAACGAGTGTGTAACTAAAACCTTAAAATTCCCGAAAAATATTCGTCAACTGCAATAAATCGAGGAATCTCGCGATTCTAGGATTAGACCAATTTCCCCTTTATTCTTTGAATGTGCAATTTTATTAAATTTTCCAAATTTTTCGCCCTTTTTCCGATGTCTCTTCTTTTTTTCTTGACCCCTCAAATTGATTCGCTTTTCCAGGTTTTGGACAAGAAGACCTCCTAATTTTCTCTTACTTTCCGAGGTTGCTCACCCTGTGCGAGGTACGAACAATATCGATAAAGCGTAAGAGCGTATCACAGCTATTCAAAATTCAAGGCGGACATGAAAATTCAAGGTATGACTTTGCAATTTATCGACTGATCTGTCATTTAAACCTATGAAAAGAATCGATAAACAGGGTGTTGGCAAGGATCACCTGAATGATGGATTCTTCACCGCAGCTTCAAAAAGGGAAAAATCGATCATCGACCTGACCATTCACGCTTCGCCCCTCTTTACTCGGTCCAACGATACCTGTCTATTTTCACGCGGCTCTTTCGATAGAGAAGATTAACCGACCAATACATATGCATGAAAACGCACTATTTTTTTAACTAATTTCTACATGCAGGCGCAGATAATTGTGTACGATTCCAGCAATGAGAATATGCATAACAAGTTTCCAGCCATCGTGAGTGAATTCAGTTTATTACGAGTGTTAGAATTATGACTGATTTTCGCGAGAGCATACGAAATTCATCTTTGGATTTCAGCCACGCCTAGAGTTCAAGGTCTCTCCATGAGTTGGGTGAGCTCTCCGTCCTGAAGGAAGCATGTCGGTCGGTCAAATCACGAGAATGACTATCTGGCCTGGCTCCCGGTGAATATTTTATTCTACTATTATTATAGTTAAATTCTCCTCTGTCGATTCTCCTGATTACCACGTTTTTGTTGACTAGCTAGGATTTTAGAATCAAACTGGATAAAAGACCAAAACGGCGAGAAAAGAGCAAGAACTCTACTGTTATAGAGCCACCGAGCATACCGACTAAATAAAAATTAATCTATAAATATAAAAAAAAAATAAAAAATAAAAGAAATCTGTACTAGTTTTGAGAGATCATTCCTTGGGCCCCTAGGAATTTTCTGTCTTAGATGCAGATTGTATTTATGAAAGGATAGAACTTTTGCCCATAACGGCAACATTCTACGACTGCAACAGAAAAATCCCCTGGGGTCTAGATTAGAATGCTCGTAAATCGTTACCACCACTAATGATTTACTGCGCATATTTACATTGGATGACTGAACAACACTTCAGATATTTCAATCCATCTTTGTACCATTATGAAGTGCTATTCAATAAGAAATCAACACTTTGAAAACATTGTGACACAAATCGGGTCATGTTATGAGGTCTGAACACCCCTTATAATTATGTTCAAATAGACATGCAGAAAGGTTTATAAAATTTGGACCACATTTTGCAATTAGGAAGTATAATTTCTGACTCAGTTTAGAAACGACGTACGTGGCATTAGTTTTCCTATGGACATAAGTGTTTTTACAAATGAGCTATGCAAGTTATGGTTCCGAATTGCAAAATGTAGTCCATTTGATCGGTAGCTAATCCATACGGACTAAACGCCTAAGATTCGACTGGGAACTGCGAATTCTGGCTCATTTTAGAGATAACGTGTACACCTTTAGTTGGATCACATTTTACAATAGGGAACCACTATTTCTGGCCCGTTTTAGAAACAACATAAATGTCATTAGTTTCCCTATGCAGATATGTGCTTTTATGGAAGAGCCAGAGATAATGGTTCCTTACAGCAAAATGTAATCCTGTTTTCCTAGACACATACGTTTTTTTTTTAGATATGAGTCAAAAATAGTATACTTCCTAACTGGAAAATGTAGTCCAATAGCGGGAACCAACGAAAGACCCTTGAGTTAGTCCATCCTTGAGACTATAACAACCACCCGTTTCAACCTGGATAGCTCCATTTCCCCTTCGTTTTCTTTGTCTATCGCTTTATCTATGTAAATCAATAAGCAACCCAGAGGTCGGATAGGCAAAGGTGTCATTCGGGGGAGGGTCAAAGTGGGCCCCTCTGCCTCCGCGTAATCACGTCAATCAAATCAACTCTACGCGCGTGAGTTTCCCAACAGCTGAACCGAGTCGGGGTTTACGTCGTTGATGGAGCCGTGATTCTGGTGACGTCACGCTCAAGCGAGAGAACGTCATGGGTACTATATGACGTAATTGGAGGCAGGTCTGGACGCTGCGCGCTGCGGGTATTTTATAACTGACTATGTTTGGATCGAGTTGGAGGGAACAGCTCTGCCATGCTAGGAGAAACGCCGTATGAACCTTCAGGCCTTGCCAAATTTCCTTTGATAAAACAGGAATTTCCTGGTAAATTTATGAATATATTGCTCCCAATTTTTCAGATGATTTCGTTCAAAATTTTACCTGAAGATTCTGAAAATTGAAAGGGAAAATATTCGTAACTTTCCCGCAAAATGAACATTTTATCGAAGGAAATTTGGCGACTCTCGAATGTTCATACGGAGTTCTTCCTTAGCACGGCCGGGCTCGGGGTCTCGTGTTTGCACAACGACGATGCGGGCGCGTGTCCCGCCGCACTGTGGATCGAGTCTTTAGGAGAGGTCGGACGAAATCTGCAAACTTTAAAAGCTTATAACTCAGTTTATACACAACTTTGAGGTTATAAAAGTGGTTCCACTGGTTTCCTCGTGAAATTTTCTTTCAAAAGCACCCCTTGAAATTTAAAATGTGAGGAAATAAACAAGAGAGTTTGCATTTTTAGTCAAAAATTTCATGACCGACCTCTCTGATTGACTCCATCCACTGTGCGCCACCGCACAGTGGATCCAGTCAATCAGAGATGAGAGAGGTCGCACTTTTCAATTTTTTTAACTAAAAATGCAAACTTTCTAGTTTATTTCCTCACATTTTAAATTTAAAGGGGTGCTTTTGAAAGAAAATTTTACGAGAAAACCAATGGAACCACTTTTAGAACCTCAAAGCTTTGTATAAACCGAGTTATAAGCTTCGAAAGTTGGCAAATATATGACCTCTCCGAACGACTCGGTCCACTGCAGTGTTCAAAACTCATCTTTGAGTTGTAGGAGCCAAGTGGCGCATCAAGCCCGATTTTTAGGCGCCACTAAAGATTTTTGAGGGGCCAAATTGACTTTGTGCCTGTATATTACAGCGCATTTAGTGAAAAGTTAGACACAAGATGTTTTCGTAACAGAACTAGTAAGCAGCTGTAACTTGCGGAAGACAAAAGCTCCGCCGCGCCGCGGCGAAATTGCGCGCTTAACATGGCGCAACGGCTCGCATTTTGCGAGTTCAATCCGGTGCCGTGCGTGGACATTTCGAATTATCACCTGATATGAAAATTCAGATTTTTAAGGGGAAATTATCAGGGGCCACGTTGGCGCAGAGCCTTCATTTCTTAGACGCCATGGCCGATTTTTTAGGCGCATTTGGCGCGTTGGCGCCTGTGAGTTTCGAACACTGGCCCACTACTCCACTGTGCGCGGCGACTGGGAAACTGGAGCAAAAATCTGAGGCACGAGGCCCCGGCCGCAGGACGACGACCGAGCCGAAGACAAGTCTGAGCGACTAAGTCGTGTGACGTGGAGGTCGGCGTCGAGGCCGGAGAGCGGCCCGCAACGTCGCCCTCGGGTTCCTCCAGGGATCGCGCTTCCACTCCGGCAGAACCTAGTGAGTGCCGCTCGACTCGGAGCCTGGGAATAAAGTCCATGCACTTATTAGAAGCGCATTTCTGCCTTAGTTAGGCAATGGGCTGTGCCGCTGTCTTCTATTAGGGCTCCTACTCAAAGCCGTTCCTTGAAAAACTCCTTCAGAGCTGCCACACACTTTCAAAGATTCGTTTCCCTCGCATTTCCCTGCTTTGTCTAACATATTTCGCTCAAATTTCCTGACAATGGAGATGTTTCATGTGTGAGGGATTTGCGATTTGACCATTGATTTTTATGTAAAAGTTCGCGAGAAACACGATGGTGCTACTGGTTTTTTTCTGAAATCAACTCCCAAGCTCAAAAAAAGCTCTTAAGCTGAGGCCAAAATGGAGGGGATATCCCATCCTACCCTGAGAGTCCACCTCTACATCAAGACAAACTCTCCATGCAAAGATAGGAAGCAAATACATTAGCAGTGATGCCGTGTTCTCAGTTTTAAAGTCCCCAAATAAAGTGGCAGCCCTGTCAATGTATTTGCTCCCGATCTTCGCATGGAGAGTTCGTCTTGATGCAGAGGTGGACTCTCAGGATAGCGTGTGATAACCCCTCCATTTTGGCCTCAACTTGAGAGCTTTTTCTGAGCTTGGGAGTTGATATCAGAGAAAACCAGTGGCACCATCGTGTTTCTCGCGAACTTTTGCATAAGAATCAACAGTAAAATCGCAAATTCCTCACACATGCAACATCTCCATTGAATCAGTGAAAACGAAAACACACCAACTTGGAAACTCGAAAATGCTGAATTTCCATTAAAAACAGTTACATAAAGGCCATTGAAGTTAGCGCGTCTGTTCCAACTTGGACCTTTAAAAGTGTCTATAAGTACTTGTCTCTTAGCAGCAAAAATCTTCTTCTTAAACTAAGTTCTTCACCTACTGTGCAGTTTTTTGTGTGCCTTGATCATTTTCATTTACCGAGTTGGTGTGCTTGCGTTTTCACTGATTCAATTCAAGTTATGCCAGATGCTCAAATATCACATCGGTAGACATAGGTTTCAGGAAAAATATCTTTCAAAACGTCATAAAACCCATTCTAAAAAGTAAATAGAGGTTTCTTATTAATTTTTTCCTCACACTTTCATCATTTCCCCTCGCATTTAAAGGTTTTCCCTGAAATTTTCCGGCCTTCTCCGTTATTCTCTGGCTGTGACAACCTTGCTCCTTTCCTTAGAAGACCCCATATCGATAACTAAAGTGAGACACCCCGTATCTCCATTGAAATTGTTAAAAATCTCCGCTCCTGGTTGATTTTTTCAAAGAGGAACAAGTCAATTTTAAAGCTTGAAAATATGTACAGAATATTCTGCTAACAGAGAGAATAATCAAGGAAGTTTTCAAGAAATTACGTTGACAAGTTTTCCAGGGGAAAAATAAAGTGTGAGAAGAAGTTTGCAACGTCGCAAACGGAGATATGTGGTTTCGCACTCAAGCCATCGATGTACATCGTGATTGAGGGAGGTTTATGTTGCAGTGCTATGGAAGAACGCCCGTATGAACATTCGAGAGTCGCCTAATTGCCTTCGATAAAATGTTTATTTTTGAGGAAAGTTAGGAACGTTTTTCCTTGAAATTTTCAGAATCTTTATGTAAAATTTTGCACCATCGTCCGAAAAATTCGGAAGAAAATATTCATAAAACCAGAAAATCCGAGTTTTATGAAAGGAAATTTGAAAACGCATGGATGATCATACGGCGTTCTTCCCTAGCACGGCAGTATGGAGATCCTCGACATACCATCATGAAAAGGACTTAGTTGGAAACCCTGAGGGTATTTCAGAAGAAGGACTTAGGAAATTGGTTGACTTGCCACCAGAAAGAATACAAAATAAGGAGGAAAATACACTGCGAGTTTGGTCAATTTTAAGGTGGGCAAACCCGCGAGGAAACTTGAATTATGTGCTGTATAGTTGTACTTCATGTAGAATGACTTTCATCGGAGTTTATCAGCATGTAAATCGAAAGCACTTCATAAATGAAATATGTTACATTTACATATGATAGGTAGTGTCAACAAAAATTGTGGCGCGCATTGTTTCAACAGATGTGACGGCGTCAAATTGTGACGCGCGTACAATACATTTATAGATAAACATTTGCCCTATGACATTCGTAGCAGACTTGAGTAATTTTTAGTGCTTCTTTCTTGTATGAAGAATTTTGTGTACAATCATTTTAAAATAGAATTCCGGGAAAAATGCACATTTAGATGAGAAACCGTACATAGTCAGGCATTACAATTATCCCTTGAATGAACGCTGCACAATGACGCTTACAATTTAAGTAACCCAACTGGCCAGCACTTTCATACATCCAATAGCGTCAAAGTTTCAGACTTCCTATTAATCACAACAGAGAGACACTCGGTGGTCTATTTCTGTACAAAGAGACTCTAAAACTTGAAAATTATGTGAAAAAACAACCTATATGTCTGATAGTACGGGAACGATATTGTATTGTAAAATTATGTGAATAAACCAAATTGTCCGCTTTTCTGCCTAAACGCAGTTAGCTGTGCTATGCATTTGTATGCATGTGCTGAGGAAGATCATCATAGAGCGTATTCGTGAAACAAATGAACAAACGGTCATCAAAACGGAAATGTGATTAAAAATTTAAATTAAGGTCAACGGCAGTTTAGAAACTACGTGGTTGGGAAACGGAGAAACACTAATTGTTTCAAGTCAAGGCTGTCAATGTTTAGTAATCATCTGAATTTTAGCAATTGATAAGAACCAAAAATTAATATTGTTCTCATGATAATCAGATATAGAAAAGACGGGTTTCTTTACAGATTCCAAGTTTTTGGATGGAATTACTTTTAGAACGTTATGTTGCTTGTGATTTGATTCGCCTGTCTACAAGATGTATCCAACGAAATTGAAAATTCAAGAAATAGTGTCGGTTATAGTGAGTGAAGGAATACTAGCCCTCTATACTTCTTCGCAGATCATATACAGGCGACACTTAAGAATACCTTGATTAAAATTCTTCAGCGTTCATTCCGTTAAGTAAATATACATTTGCGCAGTTTTTGAAGACTCCACGATAAGGTCGCACTATCTCCAGGCGATACAAACGATTGAAATAATTTACTTCAACCCGAGAATCATGTTTTTAGTTCCCAAGCTGCACTTAATTTTTGTTAAATATACTTTAAGTAATGAAGATAATTCACATATTCGGCAAAAAGATAATAATCAAGGTAAAGCTCGAGTTTCTATTTATTTTAATTCAACTAAAAACGCAAATAATTATGATTTACATACTTTGATTGGGACTTACTAATGATTTAAGTTAGTGACACAGTAGCTGTTAAAGGCAATACTGTACTCATCATGCACTCGCATTCTTCACTTTTAATAGCTTGATACACGCAGGGGGGTTTTTCCCCCTCCAATTGGAGCACAGTTTTTTAAAACATTTACCTAAATGGGTGACAAAATTTAATGAGAAGCAAAATACAAATATTGACGAAACAAGGCCAAGATAAAAGAAATGGAACAATATAATGGGGAAAACTGGAATCTTGATGACTCCCAGGAACATAGAACCGTAATGCGCGCTAGACACGACATGATAATAAAGAATATAAAACCAAAAGAATGTAAAACAAACACGGCAAAATTTTCGGAATTTCCTTTTTCTTCCTCATCTTCTGCTCATTGCAATTCAATGTCAGCCAATACATCATCTTTCCGCAAAGAAATAAGTATGGCGTACGGTTGTTGCTTCGTAGTTCTGAAAGCACCTTTCTTACTAATTGCTCTTCTTACGATTGTCTTACGAATCTTACGATTTGTTAAACTTATTCACATCCAGTCAAAAATTAAGGAAGAAACTACAAAAACGGAGGAAGAAAGCAAAGAGGAAGGGAGGAAGAGTAGGAAGAAAAAAAGAGAAAAATTCTTCCTCGAGACTCGCTTTAACGAGACCGTTCCGCGATACAGATAATGCCCAGTTATACGATCAAATTGAGCCATCGAATTGGGCCTCTCATTGGTCGCATCCTCACCTCAGGTCTTTTTCCACCAATCAGAGCTTCAGTTTGATGGCTCAATTTGATCGTGTAACTGAACCTTTAAAAACTTGTCGAAAAAACGTCCAAACTCACCTGAGTCGCATATACATGTTGCCGCTTTAAGTAGGAGGGTCCGGTGCAACGTTAATCCAAATAACTGCAGGGATGCACTATAGTTTATCGGGACACAAGGAGGACTTGGGTCTTTGGCGCGGCGCACGAACTAGTTAAATTGCGCAACATAACGGGGAGGAGTTCGAAAAATCGACTCGACAAGAAGCAGGAGACGAGGCACTTGTGGCCTCACGAATCCGTGTGGAAAAGCCGTATGCACTTGACAGTTTCACAGTTTCACAGTTCACCGATTGACACGCATTAAAGCTGGATCTGCTCCGGAAATAAATCAATTTATAGGACTTTCCTTCGATTTGTGTTGACACGCACTGCCTCGTCGCGTCATCCGCGCTGGGAGAGGAAATTCAAACTTGGCGCTTGCGTATTGATTCCCTGATAACAATTAACACTGATAAGGTGAAATTACGTCACTCTGTGGAATCGCCCACGCATGAGTCAAATCGTCGTTTCCCGCACGTAGGAACGTAACTGAATTTCAATGTTGCCAAATTACCTTGCGCTGATTGCAATTTTACCAGGAGAATTTCGGGCATTTCTGATTGAAAAAATTCACTGATTTTTCTTCTAATTTTATGCAAAAATCTGGCAAAAATCAGACCAATTTTCGAAAGATATTGCACAGGTCTATTGTTGTTAAATAATGAATTGTTCGATTCAATTTTGCAACCTTGGAATGCAGTTAAGTTCTTTCGTCCAGGAGACGAAGAAATTACTGCAACCAACTCATTGTCAGAATATTCGGGGGCGTTAAAAGAAAGAAAGCGTTTCTTTGTCGACGTTTGGTTGCGATGAGGGAAAAACTCGCTACGCCGAGTAAAATTTTAGTTGTGACAGCGAAATTTCCTTTGGGGCAATACTTTATTTATGCTGCGATAACCAACGAAATTTCATTGCAACGGAACCTCCATTCCATCGTCACAACTCAAATACTTTGGTATGATAAAGCGCGTGCCCTCTCTCAAATATTCTCCTCAGCTCAACCATGCTTGTTGCCAATAAAAACTTGATATTTTCTCTTTTTTTTTTTCTTTGTTGAATGATTAATCCGATCAATCTCGGAAAGGGAAGATCCACATTGGTTTAGGAAGCATACTTGACTAACTTGGGGGCTTCGCGCCTAGGGCGTTATGCGCCATTACCTTCATGAGTAAAATAAGGCACTAAAAGGTGGATGATACGGCTGGTACGCTTCGTACAGCAGTCAATTACAGGAACGTATTCAAGGGCGAAAAAAAACCTACAATTATCCGTTCCGTAACAATCGAGATAATTTAGAAATAGGTAAATCTCCCTGAAACCTAAACAGATAAAAAATTGTAACGGCTACGAGACTGTCTGCCTGGAGGACTATTTGTGTGTTGCTACTTTGTACGGCAAGAAATCAAATATAGCTAGCGTTTCATTCTTGGCGAACTTTGCGCGTAGAAAATCTACTAGACAGATATGGTTTACACCATAAGGACGGTCAGGTACTGGCCACACAATTTCCTACGAACCAAATACAAAGTTACATAGTCTACTTATACTAATCTTTTTCTTTTTCCTATGCAGTTTCGCATCATTATCATGATACTTCTATATGGTCAATTTGGCTGCGACTATCACTATGTAAACTGGCTTTCATTCTCTACTGGATCGAAGGATCACAATCGAGCAGTTACGGACTACGTCACAACTTATTGAGTGTTTAAGTTCAGTTGAGAAACTAATTTTAACAAACAAGGCACTCGTATCATCTGGGCGATAAGTCTAATAATCAACGATAAGTCCACTATCGATGATGAGTCCAGTCAGAAAGGCAGCAAAGGATATGTTAACCAGCACTTATTTGAGCAAAGTTTCACACGATGCGCAAATAGGGTTGATAATGGCGGAGTTCAATACATACAGTTCAAAATTTCGACGAATAATATGCTGTTATATGCGAGACAGAGGGGGGGGGGGCAATTTTTTCACATAGTGGCTTGGTTACGCAGGGAGAAATTTCATAATCAGATACGTGTAAACCTTGAAAATTACCGCTT
Source organism: Bemisia tabaci (assembly GCF_001854935.1). Lineage (NCBI taxonomy): Eukaryota > Metazoa > Arthropoda > Insecta > Hemiptera > Aleyrodidae > Bemisia > Bemisia tabaci. The sequence goes on along the minus strand of NW_017547116.1, from coordinate 7,236,210 downwards.
TAATAATAATAATAATTCATATCCTGGGGAAAACAAGACGGACATTGTACTTTAATTATTTAGTTCTTCGATGCAGAGATTCACCCTAACCCAAACTCGTAATATATGATGAATTCCTGCTAAATTTTAACATCTATTATGACAAATTCCGACGGTTTTTGGCCCAATGACAGTTGAAATCTCTAAATAACCGTGACTTCTTCAAATTTGATTTTACGACGCAGCCCTAGTAACCGACCGCTTTAAAGCACTTTTTAAACACTCTTGAAAATAACTCTTAAATTAATTTTCACATAATTCCTTTTAGCTTAAATGCGTCCAATTTTACATGCTACCTAAGCTTTTTTTTCTTTTTCTTTTATTTGTTACGAGTATTACCTATAGCCAGAGGTTGCTCCTAGAAAATACCACAGAAAGCGCTTTGAGGGTTACACCGCGTAGCAAGACGAAGGGAGGGGGGCTTACTTGCCATGATGAAAGGGTGCACTTCGGCTAATCTACAGAGAACTGCAGAATTTGAGGCATAGTTTGAATGGAAGGCCGAAACTGGCGCGTGTGAGGAAGGTCTGTGTGAGAAGTCTAGAGCTGAGGTCGTTCATTGGCCCAATGAAAGGCAGCGCAATCGAATAAAAATTACTTGCACGTGTTGAACTTTTAAAGTGAAAAGCCGAAGCTAACCCGAAAACAAGTGACATAACACGGCGGACGGACTTTGTGTAAGAAAAGATTAGCATCAGCTTTTCTCATCGACGCAGGGTAAATAATAACACGGATTTTTTCTTCGAGTGCAATGTTTATCATCTAATTCCTCCGAGCATTTATCATCGTAGTTCCATGATATAAATTGGGCGTATTTATGCTAAAAGGAACTATGTCTCACACAAACCCTATACACATTGTTCCTATCAGCATAAATACGTCCTATTGCACTCTCGGCTGAAGAAAAAGAAAAACGAACGGAAAACAATTGTTTACTTAAAAAAGGAAGGATAGATACAATTAATAGTACTCATTTCAATATTGGGGTCACGTAGTATAATACCTTCCATTCACAACAGATGAATAAAAATTTTAAAAACAACAAACACACGCTAGATTGATGTATTAGTCACCTATTATTGTAATCTATGATCGAAGCTAGAGCAGTGGAAATTTGAGGACTACCTTGATTTTCCAGAATTAAAAAAATTGAGAGAATAAATAGAAATTGCATTTACTTTTTTTTCCAATAAAAAATTGGTGGTAACATTATTAAACAAGACAAAAAAACCTTCCTACACCATTATGATGTAATTTGACGAGAAACTTTAAAATCATTATAGGTATTATGAAGACGGGAATGACCTTTAAAGTTAGATTTTGAAATGAAACACAAGGCAAGAGTCTCAATCCATGACCTATGCTGCCTTGCTACGGAAGAACGCCGTAAATGAACATTCGAGAGTTGCCAAGTTTCCCCGGATAAAACGTGTATTTTTAAGGAAAGTGATGCATATTTTCCCTTAAAATTTTCAGATATTTTAGATCGAAATGCGCACATAATTGTCTAAAAATTTTGGAAAATAATATTTAGATTTTTCCCGGTAAATTCTGTTTTTATCGGAGGACATTTGGTAACGTCTGAATAATATGGTGTTGTCCCTTAGCACGGCAGTGCGATACTCCTTACTGTAATCCATTATCAACGGACATATTAAAAAAAAAAAGAAAAAAAAAAACCCTTTCAATTTTTTTCCTTTATCATCCGCGTAACTGCACTAAAATATTCGTCAGACTGTTATCTTTACTTTATTCAATATTTTTAAAAAGCGCATTTTATACTTCATTGATAGGTTCAATATTTTTAAAAAGCGCATTTTATACTTCATTGATAGGAATGAAGCTAATGCTCCCGTGTTCATGACGTGAAAAAGAGACCAGAGCCCGCATGCATACTTAAAAAAGTACTACTTTATGAAATGGATTTCGATATTTATTCTCCCCACTCCCCCTTTCTCTCCCTCTCTTTGAATCAGATTTATCATACGTAATGATCTCGTGACCGAGCGCAATTGCTAACGACCAATTAATGGACATTAGCTCACTGGACGGAATGATCACCGCGCAACGTCAACTTCGACGTATTCTGCCGTGCTCAGGAAAAACACCGTATGAACATCCCAGGGTTGCCAAATTTCCCCTCTTCAAATGTTAAATTCTGAGACAAATAATGAATATTTTATCTGAAATTATCTGATAATTTAGATCACATTGCGAAGAAAATTTTCCGAAAAATTGGGAGAAAAATTTTCACGAGTTTTCCTGAAAATTCGTATTTAACAAGAATAAATTTGACATCGCACGAAGGTTCATGCGGCGTTCTTCCTTAGCACGGCAGTATTACAAGCAAGACCCCTTCCGGATGGGAACATCTAGTTCTAAACTTTAAACGTTTTACACTATCTAACTTTCATCGAACGCAGCTTAAAAATGATGAGGATGAAAAAGCCCGTTCAATTTCAGATGATTATAGCAAAAATGCAACCGAGTGAGAGGGATACGCATTTTCCTTGCTGTCAAAAAGCTAATTTTTGCCCGTTGCAACTGTCACTTGGGCCACTGAGCGGCATTACGGGAGCTACTCCATTTCCGCCAAGACGTAAGAATGTGAATTTAAAAGCTTGAAAAAAGAGAAAGGGAGAAAGCGGATACCGTGCGAAGACGCACTGAAAGCTCGACACGGCACCGGTGGACGGTGGAGTCCGCGTGTCAGTCACTCAGCGACGGAATCAGAGCGTAGCACATACTGCTGATCGGCTCTCGCCGCGAAATCGAAGCAAAAAAATAAACTCGATCGAACAAAAAACTCGACATTAGTGTATTACGTCAACACCAAACTTCTGACACATTGAAGATCACACAAGGAAAGGAGTGCAGTTTCGATAACAGTATCGCATGCTATATTTTTCCTCTAAAAAAACCCTGCCTTTAATACGTTGACTTTCTTTGTCAAATTTGGTACATGAATTCTTTGGTCTCGTGACAACAGAAGTGCGATCTCAAAATTCGGAAAAAAGGACGAGTAGCTGAAATGGAGATGTTGCATGTGTGAGGGATTTGCGATTTGACTCTTCATTCTGATGTAAAAATTCGTGAGAAACACGATGGTGCCACTGGTTTTCTCTGAAATCAACTCCCAAGCTTAAAAATAAGCTCTCAAGTTGAGGTCAAAATGGAGGGGATATCCCACACAATCCTGAGAGTCCACCTCTACATCAAAACAAACTCTCCATGCAAAGATAGGGAGCAAATACATTAGCAGGGTCGCCGTGTTTTCAGTTTTAGAATCCCCAAATGAAAAGGCAGCCCTGTCAATGTATTTGCTCCCTATCTTCGCATGGAGAGTTTGTTTTGATGTAGAGGTGGACTCTCAGGGTAGGGTGGGATATCCCCTCCATTTAGGCCTCACTTTGAGAGCTTTTTTTGAGCTTGGGAGGTGATATCAGAGAAAACCAGTAGCACCATCGTGTTTCTCGCGAACTTTTACATAAGAATCAATGGTCAAATCGCAAATCCCTCACACATGCAACACCTCCATTATGGGATGAAATGATGCGATATACCGCACATCACTCTGACACAAAAATGGCAACCGTCGAATCACCTTAAGAGCTCTTCGTTTTGGCAACTCATAGCTGGTTGCTTTGTTGAAATATGACAGCATACTCGCAGTAGAGAAAGAGAGGTGAGCGTGGAACAGATGCACCTCTGGATGGTACTTATTTCATAATCTTAAACGTGTTTCAAGGTTGCCTGCGGTAAGGTGTGGTAATTTATTCTGATCGCCGAAAAGTTGCACTTCCCGAACAGGCGAAAAATGAGAATCCGGGTGCAGCTATCCGGGCTTAAAGTAGCGGATTCTCAAATTAGATCGAGATCTCTTCGATGTCCGTAAGTCCAAAAACTCGTGAGCCTTGGTTTTCATTGATCACGCAGGATGCTAGGAATCATGAGTTTTTGGACTTTCGCTCGAGTGACAGAAACCAATTCAATTGTTATCGAGAAGAGTTTTAGTCATTGTGTCAAGGATTTCGAATTTTCTTCATTCCTTGATGATTCCCTGATTTTCCCTGCTTTCCGCGAAAAAATTTCCAGCCGAAAACACTGGAATTCTTTTCAATAACCTTTCTCTCTAGATTCTCTTAGAAAATCAAGTTTTTCTCCGGGGTTAAGGAGGGGAAATCAACTTTTCCGTACTTCGCCTGATTCTTCAAAACCAAGTCAACAAGTACCTCGAGTTATATTGATGTCGGTGCAAAGTGAGAGAAAATTCCCATTTTTTACACTAATTCCTGGACAAATTTCCTAATTTCCCCATAGATACTTAATTTTCTGATAAATCCCAGAATTACTCGGGTTTTCCAGGTCCCATACGCCATAATTTTAAGCTACAACCTAGCTACAGAAACTTCAAGTACTACATTTTTTTTCCGTAAATATGAAAAACATCAACATTTGTGCTCATTACACATGTAGAAATGACAGAAGTAAGTCAAAATGCACGTGCTTGAAAACTTCAAATTTTTGTTCTTCCGTAAATAAAAAAAACACCAACTTTAGTCCTCTTTACACACGTAGAAATGACGAGAGTGTGTAGAAATGCAGGTACATCAAAAATATAATGAATTACTAAAGGAGAGTGTGGTTTCCAATTACAGATAAAATTTCAATATGAAGCTTAAGCTAATATAGTACAAAGGCAAACGTTGTAAGCCATACCTGAGCTTCCTGTAACGACTATAACCCTGGTGAGGAATAAAACTGACGGCCGTCAAAATTCGAAAAGCGTGAGAAAGCCGAGGGTTTGTATGTCTGCAAATTGGCAGTAAACCGCTTTCCATTTTGTACGGAGTCATTTTAATATTTTTCTGTTTTTATTTTTGATATTCGGTACACTAGAGAAAAAGGTCAAATACGAGGTCAATTCAAACACTTTGCACATCACGTTTACTTAAAAGAGAATACCCTCTTCGCCCGGAACAAGTAGAAAGAGAAGGAACAAGAACCAACACTTGTTAATAAACAATAAAGTTCGGCAAACAATTTAAACCAAAATAAAATAAATCGAAAGTGTAACGTAAATTCTCGTAGATAACGCAATAATAGTGCGAAATGCAAGATGAGTGCATCCTAACTAATTGTTCGGAGAAGAAGTAAAACTGCCAAATCCCCACAAAAACTAACCCAGGTCCCCATAGATTTACTTATTCCGGAAGAATTTCCGATAAAATCCGGCAAATGAAAAATGGAGTTGCGTGCAAGAATTGATAGTGCATCTCTGTCCTATTCATGTTTGCCGTACCCACGCCGAGGCGTAAAAGGGAAACTGTTTGACCCCACTTTTACGTTAATATAAAAATGTAAATATGGACCAGACAAAGATCACCCGGGGACTGCATGTTCCCCATTTATCACTGATGAAGAAAGGAGGTGGCCTGGGAACTCCCATCATTTCAAATCGATAAGACGCAGCTGAATGAAATGTTTTAGATTGTAAATAAGTGACTGAAATAACAGGCGGGAGAGAACCTAGGATCCGACAAATTTTGAACGTAGTTATTGAGACACTTACATGTCAGTGATGAGGTGTGAATAATCGATTATCGATATTTCCCTATTTTAAGCTATGGTAAAACATCGATCATTAAGGTGTTCGTTGCGAACACCCTCTTCATCGATCTTTTCCCATAGGTTTAAATGGTAGATCTATCGATTTATTGCAAAGTAAGTCACGCCACTACTGCATGCTGCCGTGCTGAGTAAAAACGCCGAAAAAGCATTCGAATGTTGCCAAATTTATTCCATGAAAATATATTTTTTAAGGAAGATTATGAATATTCTTCCTTGAAATTTTCAGGTTTTTTGGATCAAATTACGAACGAAATCCTGTGAAAAATAGGACGAGAAATATTCACGAATTTTCCTTAAAAAATCGTGATTTTCAAAGGTAATGTGGCAACGCCTGATGGCTCATACGGCGTTCTTACTAAAAACGGCAGTATGAAGGAGTAAATATTAAAGGAAATTTATTCGTATTATAAAATCACTCAAAAATGTTGGGCAACTATGACGGTTTGAGCTATGTAGTGCAAAGGAACTAGCTTCAAAAAATGCAATAATACAAGCATAGCTACTACTCTGCCATGCCCAGGGCCGGAATAGGCCCAAACATGGCCGATCTGCGAAACGATAATTCAATCTCCGAAATTTAATATTGATCCGTGAAAGGTATCGAAAGAAGAAGACAGGCAATACTGTTTAGGGTGCGAACCGCAGTCGATTCCAGAATTCCGACGGGCGAACCTCGAATATTTCAGCGTAATAAAAGCGCGTAATAACGGAAAAACGGCCAGACCCTTATTTCATTTTCAGTCCAAGGGTTGAAAGGCGAGAAGTGGAGTGTCGCGGTGGTGAACTTTCGAGATCAACGCCTCCTCAACGAAGCCCCAAGTAAAACAATAAGAGAACCGCAGAAAGCTCAGGATTAATTAGAATGCATTGCTGCGCGTCTTAGAAATTTTTTTTTCATTTATTTGGATTTCATCAAGTCAAGACCATTCTTCAGCACAAAAATTTATAAGTTTATTATAATTATAAGTAAGTATATTATAAATTAAGTTTAAAATGGCGGATTTTCCCGACCTTCGCTCCTTTTCGCTCTTATGACTCGCGACCAAAACATTTCCTCTCCAACTTGGCAAGTGACATTTTGCACTTAATTACGGTTAAAAACTGCATGATAAAAATTAGGGTAAGCGTGCAATTCGTGCTTGCGACGGCTTCACGCTTTTTTCGGTCGCATTAGTCGTGAGCATTGCTATCTTCAAGTTCAAGGAAAAAATAATTAACTGCTCAAAAGCGTCGAAAGCAATCCAACTTTCCAGCGCTTCACAAAACAAAATGAGGAATCGGAGGGAAAGGAAGGAACGCGTCCAATATACATAGTATCAAATCCGCTACACGTATCGAGACGGATCCATTTTTGACGACTTGCTGTCGGATATCTCGTGCTAAGCCTTATTTTAAAACGTGAAAAAAAAAAAAAAAAAAAAAAAAAAAAAAAAACAACAATGTAAACTAACGAGAAACTTTAAAGAAAACCACAGGAATCATATTAAAAGGAACCAAGGCACATTTTGGGAAAAAATGAGTCTAGAGTTGTTTTGATCCTAAATGAATGCACGTTTTTCCTGTCAATATTGCCAAGTCCAGAAAAAATATTTTTTATTATGACGATTGGCGTCGACGTTTATCCCTAACAATGTATGTGTGTCTCGGGAAATAATCACAATTAAAACATATTTTTCTCACATCTCGGTGTGACTAGGTTTCTTTCTCCTAATTATATTCGAGAATTAAATATATCTTTCTCGACAGTTTTCGGGTACGTCTAGATACAAAAAACTAAGGGTAGAAAACTCCGAAATGAAAATTAAAAACGATAAAAAAATCTACATTAAGTTCGTTGTACTAACGATTTGTTTTGAAGCTCATGTGACTAAAGAGGCATGATAAGAGAGACGAAAAAAAGTTACAGAACGTGAATAAAATAACTAACGATAAGTGGTCAGATTGGAATAGTTGAGTTTCTGTGATTCTTGCAACGGGCGAAATGAATACACTATAATAAGATGATGTTTAAAGAAAAAAAGGGAAAAAAATAAAAAGAAAGAAAGAAAGAAAGAAAGAAAGAACAAGTTGGATTTTGCAATCGCTAGCGATAGCAATATTCGTCATGGGAACGTTAGCTTCTGGGATATGAAAATGTTAAGGTACAGTTCGTTTGTAGTATCTTCTGAATTGAAGGGGCTATGTAATTTTGTGTTGACATCTCTTTTTTAACATTTTTAATTATTTTCTTTGCATACAAGAAAGCTGTTATGTACCAATTATTTATTTTCGTTGGATTATATATGGTTTTCGGAAGTTAACGCATTTAAGTTTCAGGTTCGCTTTTTCGGCGTAAAGTATACATAAGGTGTCCCAAAAGCACCGGGACTTGTTCTGTAACTTCGAAAGTAAGATAGATACAGACATGATCTTGATTTCATTTTAAAGATCAACTCAATACCTATCGATTAAAACCAAGATCAGCTCAATCGGATAAAAATTGACCGAGTTATGGCAATTTGAAATCAGCGAGGAAAGTTTACGCCTACGGTTTTTAAGGAAGATTCTTCATCGCCGTAAATCGAAAAGTCGGCCGATAAAGTGATGCTTATTGTGTTTTTTTATTTTCGAGGTGTCATTTATCAACATTTTGTACCATCAAACACAACAGTTGACAGTGCGTATTATTGCAAAGTACTAAAGGAGTTGAGAATGCACATTTCCCGGAAACGGTCGGACTTGAAAGCTTCGTGGATACTCCATCAAGACAATGCGCGGCCTCACACATCGAGCTTAACACGTGAATTTATGAGTAAAAATGGAGTTGAAACAATCCCTCATCCCCCTTATAGCCCTGACTTGGCTCCATGTGATTTTTGGATGTTTCCTACGCTTAAAAAGGAGCTTCGCGGACGAAGATTCGTATCGAAGACCGAAATCCAGAATGCAATTCAAAACTTCTTCAACTCCATCCCAGAGGAAGAATTCAGGAAAACAATGTTGGATAAGTGGCAAGAGCGCATGAAAAAGTGCATCCGGTTTGATGGACGGTACTTTGAAAAGCAAAAGGAAGTTATGGAAGATTCGGAGGAAAGTGGATACGAATATTAACTTTTTGAATCCTGGTAAGCGAAAAATCTTCCTAAAAACCGTAGGGGTAAACTTTCCTCACTAATTTCAAATTGTCATAACTCGGTCAATTTTTATTCGATTGAGCTGATCTTGGTTTTAATCGATAGGTATTGAGTTGATCTTTAAAATGAGACCAAAATCATGTCTGTATCTATCTTACTTTTGAAGTTACAGAACCAGTCCCGGTACTTTTGGGACACCCTACGTATGATATTTTTACTCTACACATATGCCCAAATACGCATCATAAGGGACCTATGTGCTTCCTAAGTTGCCAAGTATTAATTATTGTTAGATTATTGGTCTAAAACATTCAATACAACCAGTAAAAATTAGCTGTCCCCTACGAGATTCGAACCCCCGCTCGCACAAAAAGTGACACTCTCCCAGAGGCAGAAAGGTAACGCAGCCATTTGAGCTATTTCGCTGCTCAGATATGCATGGAGAAAAAGAGAACACTTAAGTGATCTCGGACGCTGAGCGGGGCTTCACAAAAGACGTCCTTGAGATTTCAACGGTTCGGCCACTGGCGTGATAAGACACAACGGATCAACCGCATTACTCTGTGAGACATTGTTTACCTATGCTGTCATGTGTCACGAGGTTCATATCAACAGGCATTTGCGATCGCGGCAGTAAGCTCAGGCAATATTTCTGTATTCATGGATTAAATCCATCAATCGAGTTCTGATTTTGGCTCATATATCCGTAACGGGTCCTCCAGAGCAATTTTCCACCTTGTACGATGGTTATTATTTCTTTATATCTATGTTTAAAATTTGAGGTGGGATAATGGCGGCTTCTCAAGAGCAACGAGGTAGGCGATCTTTTGCACCAACGAACAGAAAACTGATGGCGAAAAATAACCAATCAGAACCTCCCAAAAAAAAGAATTTGCCTAAAAACGGAACTTCGTGGTTCTGCGCAGATTTACCAGTCAGACACGACATCTCAAGGTGGAAAAAAACTCGCTGAAAGCGAATTTTAGCAATCAACACAACTTGACGTAGAGACATGATTGGCTAAAAAATACAACGGTTTTTGATACATCGGAAAATCAACCAAAAATCGGAGACTGGGCGAAACGCTCAAGGTCGCAGAGGTATAGGGAATTCCATAGCGAGAGCAACGGAACGATTCTAATATCATGGGGAACTCCGTTCCCATGACAAAAAAACCGGAGAGCCCTGACAAAATGCAAAAGGAACCGCGTGCGAATCATTTCTCACACACTATTATTATTCTTGCAGGAAGTCGATTGACGACTGATCTACCCTTGCAACATCGATTTCTCGATCGCGACAGTAATACTGAAGACAACTTGGTTAACTTGGTAATTTGGTTACTTGGTGAATTTGGGAATCACGCAATAAAACAAAAAAAAACCGGTTTCGATCAGCGGGCAAAGTGGACTTTCCTGGAGGAGGGTGCTCTCAAAGGCTCCTTGTCTTTGATGCTAATTAATACTGATAAGAGTAAATTAAGGGACATGAGTAAACTAAGGCATCCGATTTGCGATGATAATATTGTCGATATGGCGACAAATAATATTGATAAGGGGAAATTAAGGTGAAAGAAGACAGTAGCCAACCCAAGGATCTAAAGTTAACTTATCAGACCTAGTGGGAGAGAAACCCCAAACAATGATGATCTTTGACCGATCGTTACAAAAGTAACAACGATTCCGGGGAACTGAAAGCATAGTTCGAGAAGGTGGAATTACCTTCTCTTGCGGACTTTGAGATTCTCTACCGCACCTGGATACCGAAAGCGTGTACATCGGGAATTACAATAAAACAAAATAACCGGTTCCGATCAGCGGGCAAAGTGGACTCTGCTGGAAGAGGGTGCTCTCAAAGGCTCCTAGGCTTTGGCCTTTGAACTGACGAGCAACCAGAATTCGGTTTCAGAAAAATAAGAGTTTGGACTCTACCACAAGAATAATGAACTCGCAGACTGATGTAACAGCTGTGGATAATTAGAAGTTCGAAGATTATTGAACCACTAGTTGTCATAACATGGTATAATTATTGCCTGCATTTCTACGGCTATGCGATTTTAGCTACGCAAAAGTTAAAATAGTCGAATAGCTCATTTTCCTACTAGTGCCCTATTTTATTGAGGATTTTTTTGTACGTATGTGTACTTGACGAAATAACTGTATGAATGGGGGTTGCAGCACATAAGATTTTTCTTGTTACCATCTATAAGGAACCAGGCACCTGAGGTTCTTTTATTAAAACTGGAAAACCATAAAATAACATGAGATTTGATAACGACAGGGCGAAACCGCAGTAAAGCTTTCATGGGTCATTGGCGCTGGTCACAGAATCGTGTTTTAATGCTTAATTCTCGTGGATAAGCTAAAAATAATAAGATCTGTCCAAACAGCAACTTTCTGCGCTCAATATTAACCCAGTTATTACCCTTTGAAAAGTCGGGTTTTTGACATCATCCATCGCGGTATAGGGACAGTGGGACACGCTTGGTTTCTTCCACCTTGCTTTAATCCGACTGTCAAATTAAATAACCGGGGCTAATGTGCGTCACACCGACTGATGAAAGCATCATGGAGGAAACCAAGGGTTCACTACCCCGGTGGATGACGTCAAAAATTCGACTTTTCAAAGGGCGGTATCTCGGCTAATATTGAACGTAGAAAGTTGCTGATCGGACAGATCTTATTATTTTTAGCTAATTTACAAGAATCAATAATCAAAATGCGATTTTAGGACCAGCGCAACTGACCCATTTGAAATTTCGAGGCTATGATGCTTTGGGGTTATGAATGATGATAAAACCAAGAAAGTACATTAATGCTAAAAGGAACTATGTTAGCACGCAAATCCTATGTGCATACGTTGCTTTTAAACAGAGCCAGAAACTGTAGCTCCAAATTGCAAAATTTAATATAATTCTTAACCGAGTCTTGTGGTCCAGAGACGTTATCGCTTTTTTTTTCTTCTTTTTCAATCTATCACTTGCAAACATACGTCTCTATATCGTGGACGAACACGTGTTTAGATTGCGGTTAAGAGTTTCGTTCTTCATTTTATTCCGTTCATATGAAACATACCAACTGATTTACAAAGTTTATGTTCAACATTTTTTACATCCGTCGAGAGGAAAGTTGTGAGATATGATTAAAAACAATTTATGATCCCGGAAAAAACCTGCTGCCGTGTCCACTCTCCCAAAAAATGACCCGAAAAAAAGGAGTGATCGTCTTTACGATACCTTAGACAATCCAAAATCTTTCAAATTGTCTTGAAGATATAGCGGGCCACGGGGCAGGGGTGTGTTAACCTCAAGGAAAAAGTCATTCTGTATTTTTCAAGATTTCTTGCGCAAAATTCTAACTAAAATAAAACGATCATACTTTAGAAACTCATACTTGGGGGCAATTTCCTTCCGGTGAGAAGTCTACATGCTGAAAATACCGAATACGAAGGTCACCGAATTTGCATTCAATAGGACATTACGCCCAAAAGAGAAAAAATGAAAAACGTACTTGTGCGCTATTCTTCTCTTACTCAGTACATAGGCGTGGTAATATTCCAGATGATAGAGCATTATTTCAAATTTGACGGAGGTGCGAAATGCACACGAGAAAAAAAGAAATCTCTTAGATCCAGAGTCCAGACTCTGAAAAAATTGAACAAGAAAAAGTACTCTTGATTCAATCGGATTTTTGCTTGAATCGAAAGTCAAGTCTCATAATTTAAGCGGACTTCTCTTTGATTCAAACTGAAATCCGATTGAATCAAAAGCGTTTTTTTCTTGTTGAAGTTTTTAAGAGTCGGCACTCTAGATCTGAGAGACTTTTTTCCTAGCGCACAAAAACGTCTCCTGAACGATAGCTAAGATTTCACAAGAATTTACCTAACTACTTGGTTAAAAATGTTAAAGGAGAAAAAATTTTAGGCCAAATTTTAAGTGTTGAGCCACCAACACGTCAACAGTTGCACGGATCTGACTAGATTCCACCTAACAACAGAGAGCTACGTAACATTCTACCTTGATATTTTGTGAGCATTTTCTTTGTAATTTGGGGGAATTTCAAAGAAAGTTTTATGACACTACATTGTTTACTTTCTTTGCAATAAAAACTGAAACAAGGGAGGAAATCAGACTGCTTAAAATCCAGTTAAGCTCATTCAGGGTGAGTCTTACCGATTGACTCTCCGATATGGTAGCCAGCCCTATACTCTTGATAAAGTAAACCATATGTATAGTATTAGTAGATTTACAAGACGTACATAATCAACACTGGAGATTGCCACCGCCTATTTGATTTCCTCTTACGAAGTAGCTACACACAAGCAACCGTCTACAGTCAAATAGTATGATAGCCATGAGGGACCATTATTTTTCATGCGCGCAGGTCTGAGGAAGATTTACACCCTTCCCAGTTACCAAGTTAGATCCTATCGTACGATTCAGTGGCGAGGCATGAACAATCTATCATCGCCATTTCCCCAATTTGAATCTATGATAAAGAATCGAGTATTAAGGTGTTCGTCGCGGACATCTGGTTAATCGATTCTTTCCATAGATTCCATTGTCCAATCGATCGATATTTCGCAAATCATACCACGCTACTGGTCTGAGTATGCTGAGAATCACGTACCTACACCCGCTTCTTGAGAAAACGAATGTAAAAAATCTAAACGAAACCCAGTGAAAGTAGATAAAGTACCCACTTAAGGTAACCACTGTATAAAAGAGGTATTAAAAGAATAACTTTCAAGCTGTATGTGTACATGTTTCTTTGGTGAAGGTATTAGTGATTGAGTATTTGCTCCTGTTTTACCATGACGGAGGCTTTGACCCACGTCCTTGTAATTATCATTGCTCGCTTATCATCTGCCTCAATACAAGCCTGGGTATGCTTCGGAATTGAGCATGATTAGTGATTGCTTTTTCTCAGCACCCTTTTTAGAGTGTCAATGACCAAGTAAATTTAACATTTTAAGGATTTTTACGCCTTTAAATGATGGGTGTTTTGGTCCCTAGAAAGGCCTCAATCGTGGTCCTGAAATAACATGTATCAACATGCATCCAAACCAAAAGGGTTCATTTTTTAGTTCTGTGCTTTCCAGCTCATATCCTCAATCGCTAATTTCTGCACCTTACAGGTTGACAATACTCGGAATTGAGATTTTTTTCGGCCTACTGAAATTGTCAACTTACAAATGGATTGCACTTTGCAAAGAGGAACCAGGAGCATTTCGATGTTGCTAAGATTGTGCAACTTCTTTTGTCTTGGGAGAAAAACCTGATTATCTATAAACATCTTCTATTTTACTCGCTAAAAACTGTAAATTTAAGACAAAATTACCATGCAAATTCTTTATTTTTTCAGGATTTCAATAGTTATATTACAATGGCAAATGGATTTGCAACATTGTAATGCTCCTGGTTTCTTTTTGCAAAATGAAATCCAAATCTTCTTCAAAACGCCGTTTCAGTACAAAATGAGCAAATCATTACCGTCAGGTCGATTAAAACCTTTCCTCTCGAAAAACACTCCCTATTTTAAAGTCTGAGTCAAAATGAGCGAGCGAAGATTTTAAAAAAAAAAATACTCTTTAAAAAAGAGAGAGGATCCGAAGTTTTTCGCACTAATCAGTTGCACAAATCAATTTTCACACCGACGTACTAAACGAAGAAATTCGGGGGAGCACGTACACACACACATGCACTACTGAAAATCACCAAGACGCCGAAAAACGGAAATCGCTGACGCACGCACGTAAAGAACTCGAAGCGGGGCTACGACGCTGGGACGTTAGGACGTTAAGACGTTAGCGGTCACGCGGCGCACGAGACACTGAAGTGGTCGAGGTGCGCGTAATTCGGCGAGCGGTACCGAGCGTAACCTAGTCCCAGGACCAGTCAGGAGCCCCCCCCCCCCTTGACCATGGCCCCTGATCCCCTCCCCCGCAGGTGCGCGGGAATTACCACGGTATTGCGAGGATGTTGCCGAACTGTCCATGGATACGGATACGTTGAACATGCTGTCGAGCTAAGGAAGAACGCCGTATGAGCCTTCAGGCGTTGCCAAATTCCCCCTGGCACATCACTAATTTTCGGGAAAATTTTAGGATGTTTTTCTACCGATTTCCAGGATAATTTTGCTTGGAATTCGATCTGGAGCGTCTGCAGAGGCGGACCCAGCAATTTGGCAACACTGGATTTCCTCCATTTAAACTCATGCTAAATAATCGATTCTTGACGGAGCACCTGGCCCCTCCAAGAATCGATACATTTCCATAGGTTTAAATGGAGGAAATCCGGCGTTGCCAAATTGCTAGATCCGCCAATGAGCGTCTGAAAATTTCAAGGAAAAATATTCATAGTTTTCCTCAAAAATTAACATTTTATGGAAGGAAATTTGGCAACTCTTGAATGTTCATACGGCGTTCTTCCTTTGCACGGCAGCATGATCTGGCAGACGTGGGTCTTTCAACACGATTTTCTGACTTACGAAGAGAATCGAAAGACGAGGAAAAAGAGGATGTGAAGGGGGACAAAAAGAGAGAGGGGGAGGGAGAGAGGGAGAGAGAGGGAGAGAGAAGAGAGAGAAATCAGGAGAAGAGGACAAATAGGAAGAAAAGAAAGCAGGAGAAGAAGAAAGCAGGAGAAGAAGACAAAGAGAAGGAAAAGGTGGAAAAAATGTAGTCCAATTACCTACACTACGAGTACGTACAAATTAAGACTGTGATAGTTTTACAAGAATAGAACCCTGGGATGCGTGTCGCGACCGTGCGCAAACTAAACCCCTGGATGCAACTAAACATGCTCCTCGGTTGTCTAAATTGCATACACTAAATAATGAAGGCGCGCTGACTTTCATAAACTCAACACTTGGTATGCGCAGGACGGGGACAAGGAAAAGGTTCGTTTAGTGGGGAGCGCTTGAGAGTTCCTCCTTTACACGCCTCTCTTATACAACGGAAAAATAAATGTTGGTAGAATGTAAAGTCTAGAAGACAGACCATGAAAAAACAAGGTAAAAATGATCTTGGACACTTTTTGAGCTTTCGGTTTGGATACTGCCAGGAATGCGGTAGCTTGGAGCTACTACACCGCACCGCTACAGGACAAATCAGAATGCCTATAAAAGGAGCGTAATGCCGTGTCTATGCCGCTCTTGCAGAAGTTTTCAAGTTTTGTCTTGGGCCTTTCATAGAGCCATGGATCTTGGGGCACATCATGTAAACTTTACCGGGGAGGTCTACCGGGCGCATCCTCGGTAGGAGACTCGATTGGAATCGATTTCGTCTGATTGAGAAACGCACGCAAACGATTGGGTTTCGCAGCGCCACATTAAAAGAGCAGCCATTCTCCATTTGAAAACGAAATGCGGATCCCTAAGCGGTAGAAGAAGAGATTCCCGGTTTCTGGCGCGGACTCCCTGATTTTCCCTGTAAATTTTCATTCCCTGATGAATCCCGGTTTTCCCCGTTCTGAACACCATGGCATAAGGAGACAACGGGCGACAGGGACCTTGGACCCCTTAGCGATTCCTGGGCGAATGATGGCGCCGCCGAATGACGGGGGCGTTTCAGTAACGGTAATGATCTCGTCGTGGTTCTGGTTCACCACGGCATGGCGTGGAGCAGGCGCCTGGTTCCTGGTTGCAGCATTAGGAACTGGGAGCAAAGATGAGAGCGGGAAGGGTCCTGCGGTGTCGACTTTCGACGCCGCGCTGCACACTGGACCAAGTAAATGGGAGAGGTCGGACAAAATTTGGAAAATTTAAACGCTTAATACTCCGTTTATACAAAACTTTGAGGTTCTAAAAGTGGCTTCATTAGTTTCCTCGTGAATTTTCCTACTAGGTGCACCCCCTGAAATTTAAAACGGGACGAAATAAACATCGAAATTTCCAGTTTTAGTCAAAAATTTCATATCCGACCTCTCTAATTGACTCGATCCACTGTGCGCCGGCAGCAAGAGAGACGGACGCAGATCATGGACCCACATTAGAGATTGATTACTTTCACTATTTGTCTGCGTTGTCACTCTTGGCAGGAAACAGAATTCCGCCGAGAAAGAGCTCTCCTTCCGCTTTGACGGATTTTTCCCATCGGAGCCAGCTCCCCGCGTTAAATCCCGAATCCACGCCGAAAGTTGAAAGAAACGGAGAGTTTGTTAAGGTGATTCGATGGACGCCATAATTTGTATCAGAACGGCATGCGATGTATCGCATCAATTGGTTCCATTTTTTCAGCTATTCGTTATTTTTCTCCAATTTTGAGATCGCAATTCTGTTGTCAGGAGACTACAGCACTCACTTACCAATTTTAACAAAGAAATTCAACATAATAAGGGCGTGGTTTTTTAGAGAGAAAACATCGCATTCGAGTGCAGTTTCGATATCAGTACTTCGATTTTCGATTATTGTCGTGCCGACATGAATTTCAACAATCAGACTGCAGGATACCACTATTTCGTCACGTAGAAGCTGGGGTTGTCTACCTGCCAAAATGAAGGCGCGCATGTTGTTACAGGCATCGTAGAACCGAATTAACTTCTCCAAAAATGAATCAATTCTATGCTCATTGCAGAGGGTTTAAAACTAGCTTGCGTGTGATGCTGTTGCGTAAACGAAGACTAAAGATCGAGAAACCTCCTAAGAGATCAAGTCGATTTTATCGGTTCGAGTTCGTTGTCTCGAAGAATCTATTTAACTGGCACAATAAGTTAACAATATTTTCCGTAAAATCGGTTACTGGAACATGTTTTACACGTTATCAAGGAGAGAAAACTTACCCACTAACACTGCTGACGCTTATGAGACGGGTTTCCGGGGTTTGCGTGTGATTGGAGTTCAGCTCCATTTAGGACTCAACCTGAAAAAAGAAAAAACTCATGAATGTTTGAAAGATTTGTGTTCAAATGTAAAAACCACAATCGGAATATGTAGTAATAACAGTAACGGTGAATAATTCGCCAACCTGCATTTAACTCCTGTGTGGGTTTTCATTACTCACATTTCATGTCGAGAAACGATAAGACGATGGGATTTTTTTATTCTTCTTCCTACTCCCTAAAAGTGCGTAACCGATACGGGAGAGGTCAGTGAGAGAGGGGTTAACCTGTAGATTTTGCGGTAAGCGTGAGATCAGGGGCAGTTAATGGACTTTTCATGAGATTCGTTGTTGTGTTTTTGCGAAAACTTGTTAATTAATCAATATCGCCACTTAAAAAAATGACAAGAATAATTATTTCAAAAGAAAATTGCGACTATCCTCTTAATAAAAGGACTAATTTAGTTCGGAAAAGAAATGGTATACGTGCGTGACAAATCGTAATTTTGAGTTACAAGCAATCAAGTACTGCTTAATTACGCCACGCTGAAAATTTCTCATCCTACTACTAACGCGCATGCAAGCGTAATCGTTACACGTGACGTAACTTCGGTGAGACACAAAAAAGCACGAAGCTCGACAAACTCATCAAGCAGTCAGTAGCGCATTAACAATCAACATAGATACGGACATATAAAACCCCTTCAAAATTAAAACATACTTCTTTTCATACGCGATGGGAATCAACAGGTGCTGAAGGCGCCAACAGGTTGGTTTGTGTATGTATCGCACCCCGGCACTGTGCAGCTGCAAGAACCGCGACTTTTCCATGCATGAATATTACTTTTACTTTCACATTTTCGTTACTACCGAATGGCTAACTTTTTCCCCTTGTTTTCTGTTATCACATTTCACATATTTTTAGACTATGTGAAATTAAAAACTTATTACAGTCGTTCGTGCACATTCATGGACGGCAATTTGAGTGAGATACACCGATTTAAGGAAGATTTGCTTACATACATTATACATTAATACCGGTGTCGTGCTCGAGAAAACGTGCATTTAATTAAAATAAACTTTGAAAAGTTCACATTTGTTTAAAGTGAAGAAAAATTCGGAAGAATTCGGGTAAATCGTTTCGTTATTTTTGTTTCCTGGCTTATATCATGCCTAAGTAATTTTAAAATGTTATCGGATAGATTCTTCAACGACTCGTTGAATTGTTCGCACTTTTAGTGTTCCACGCCGTTCGTTAACAACTCGTAACTTTGGGTAGGATGTGAGTGAACATCCGCTCACTTGGTAATTCTTGCGGCGATATTTGTCCAGGATTCAACGATACACATCAGTGGCGTGGCGTGATTTGCGATATATCTATTGTTATACCATTTAAACCCATGGTAAAGAATCGATTATAAAGGTGTTCGCTGCGAACACCCTGTTTATCGATCCTTTTCCATAGGTTTAAAGGCCGATCAATCGATATATCGCAAAGCACGCTACGCCCCTTGATACACATGCAGTCATAATACTGCCGTGCTAAGGAGAAACACCGTACGAAAATCCAAAAATCGCCAGATGGCTTCTTCGAATAGCAATGCAAATTTTTCTTTGATATATTCATAGAAACTTATTTGCATTTCAACCTTCAGTGTCGGAAATAGTAGAGAAAAATATTCATAGCTTTTCTCAAAACTAAATATCATAAGAGAATAAATTCGGCAACAATCAAGTGAACGTCCATACGGGGATTTTTTTTAGCTTGGTTGAATAATCACTCTTTTGTTTAGAGGTTTGGTTTTTCAATTTTCTCGGGTGCATTAAATTCAATGCTGGCAGATTGAAACCCAAATACGAACTAAGCGCACGAACTTCTTTCGGATGCATTTCATTGTTTCGTCTCTCCGGTTGCCGCGTCCGTTTCGGCATAAGCACGCTCTTGATAATTGAAAGCTTGTCCATTCATCCTTTCTTTGACTAATCCGCTTCATTATTGAGGCGATGATTAAAGATTTTTTTCAAGCCGCGATCTTAAAGTGTGCCAAAATTCATTCATTCTTCAAAAAAAACTATATCAACGACGGAAAAGTGTGAGCACGGATGAGGGAATTTTTGCACGATCCTCACAAAGTCTGAGAGTGCCGACTTATCATTTTAGAGACGAATGTGTATCAAAAGAACTGTGTACTTTCTTCACAGTGTATTCTAGAGTATTTTTCGAAGAAAATACACTAATTTTTTCTTTGCTTTTCCGTACATTTTTCTTCTGGTAAAGTGAATCGATGGACGCCATATTTTGTGTCAGAACGGCATGCGATATATCGCATCACTTGGTTCCATTTTTTCAGCTACTCGTCATTATCCTCCAATTTTGAGATCGCGATTCTGTTGTCAGGAGACTAAAGCACCCACTTTACCAATTTTAACACAGAAATTCAACGTAATAAAGGCGTGGTTTTTTTTAGAGAGAAAACATCGCATTCGATACTTATATCGAAACTGCACTTGAGTGCACTTCGCTGCGTGGAGCAAATAATGGAGAATTTGCATGCAAATGTTTTATTTCTTCACCTGAAAGTGCTTAAAGAGCTGATTTCACAGTATATTTTATAATTTTTTTCTGATATGGGAAATAGTATAAAAATAGATTTAAAAGTGAGAGAATGCACCGCGTAGTGACGTCACCTACCGGCATTTCCCATTTAAACACACGCATTTTAGCAGATTAGATCATTTTGTCATATCTTCTCCAATAATCGTTCAATTCATGAACCAAGGGTATCCTCGTGTTCAGTTCACTCAGTAGTTTCCACTTAAACACGTAATTCATCAAATTTCAGACACGTGCAAATTCTCCATTGAGCTAGAGTTCGAATTCAAAGATGAGCTATACCGCTACATAACCGATTCCCCTCGATTAATTTAAAATAGGGCTAGGGCAAAAACTAAGAAACGAAAACACACAGAAGAGGCGAAATTAATTGAAAAACTTTAAATACAGATCTCGCAATTCAACTCGAGAGCGACGATAGCGAAACGAACATCAAATCAGTGGCGTGGCGCGATTCGATATATCGTCACCTTCCAGGCAAAGTATCACAAGCGCCATGCGACGTTTAAAAATTTCCGCCGCCATTTTATTTTTTTACAGAGAAATTGTTCAACGAAGCTGTCCGAAAATTTCACCGAATTTTCTTTGTGCTGCCGATAAAATTTAGTGAAATTTCCGAACAGATTCAACCAACAATTTCTCAGTAAAGAAATAAAATGGCGGCGGAAATTTTTAAACGTCGCATGGCGCTTGTGATACTTTGCCTGGAAGGTGACGATATATCGATGTTTCCCCATTTGAACCTATGGTAAAAAATCTATTATTAAGGCGTTCGCTGCGAACGCCCAGTTTGTCGATCCTTTTCCATAGGTTTAAACGGCATAACAATCGATACATCGCAATTCACGCCACGCCACTGCATCAAATCTAATACGTGTTATCTAGCCTAGACCTATGCTGACCAGCTGGTCGATTGTTGAATCGTTATCGAATGATCTCGATCGATAAATCCCTATCTTCACAATGCAATATATCGATCAAGGTCATTCGATAACGATTCAACAATCGACCCGCAGAGAAACCCAACGTGAACGTCACGTCACTTTTTTCATTATACTATGTGACGTAATTCTCGAGGACACTCCATGCTACACTTTGGTAAACCTTGTTGGTAGCACTTGCACACCGGCTCTACATCTAGGAGCTTTTCGATTCAACGATACCCACATTTCACGACCTCGACATCGAATGAAAACCTGCAAATTCTCGAAATCGTCGAGGTAATCTGGATTTTTGAACAGGGGGATTAAGACGAAAGAGTTTGACCGAGCTAGAGAGGCATTTATCTTTCACTTCTGACATCTTGCACTGGAGAGAAGATAACCCAACTTTGAGCGAGAAGCTGGCTGACGCAACGCTCGTCATAGTAAGCTTAGAGATGACAAGTTCCCTCGAGACGAGAATGCTTTGGATTCGATGAAAATGTAAGGGAAGTCTGTAAAAAGTACTTGTTTGCGTATTTTCACGAGTGGGAGTCAATATGAATTGGCAAAATAAGTCTGTCGAGACGATTCAAAACTAAGTTAGGTACTTCATGCATGCACGAGCTCCTATGTTCATTCTTTGTTCTCACGCCTTTCTCGATCGCAATTTTTTCAAAACAAGTGAACAGTCTACTTACTGCGGGGAGATATTCGAATTTAATTCAAAGAGTTTTTTGCGGTAAAAAGGAAAAATTATGACTTACAGTATTAAAATTGTCCTTTTTTTTCGGTGGAAAAAAACTAACAAAGAAATTACCGACCGAAAAAATACACCTATTGACCATTTCTACGAGAGTCTCACACATACATTTTAGGAATTCATTTTTCAAGAAAAGCTATCCCACCTCTGACCTCTGTGCAGTAGTTTCTGATTTCTGTTTTTTCAATATGAAAACCACGGAAAAGATTTTTCTCAGAACGAAAAGCTGCGATGACAAAAAAAAGGAAAATAAAATATGGCTGCGGGTGTTCGAAACGAACATTCATAAAAAAATACCTATAGATGATAATAAATTCGACGCGTAAAAATATATAAACGAAAGAAATTCATTGGATTTTTTAGAATATTGAATAGGCGAAACAACCAAAATTTTTAAAATAATAAATATCTATTGACAGTTTCGTTGCATAAAACTCATCGAATGTGGTGTGGGATAGTAATGTGAGACAAAACACGGCGAAATTTTGTCTAATATCTGTAATCTGTCGCAGAGCAGACCATAATCAAGGAGATACAGAAGCAGGAACTGCATTATCGCGAATAAACGCATAAATATGGAGTATTTACGACTTTAATATTTTGTTTCTCTGGGCTCTGGGATTGTACAAAAAATGGCAGAGGACGATTGGGCGTTCTTTAATTTGATACGCGATAAGGCCTAGTCTGTCCAAAACTAATAAAAAATACTAAAGTCGTGTCAATCGGCCATGACGATTTCATCAATTCGTGCGTTTTGAGTAACCTTCACTTTCTATTCTTGGATACCTTTGATCATCTTAGGAAAGACCGAAGACAATAAATAGAGAGATAAGACATGTTGATATCTGGTAGTATGAATGGCCCATTGACCCAGTAACACAAGTTGGCCCTCTAATTTTTATCCTTGATTAAATTGTACATGGAAAATCATGCTACGTATGGGGGAAGTAAGGCCAAAATTGTAGTAAAATGCGCCTTCAAATCGAGGGTTTGATTACATTCATTACAGACAACCAGCGAGGACTGGCAATCAGCAAGACTGACATTTGACCTGACAACTGACATTTCCCTGGTTTCCCTGACACATTGTGATGAAATACCCTGACAATTGAAGATGTATGAAGTTAAAGCTCTTGGGGAATTTAACCAAAATGTGTTACGGAAATCAGGGAAATGTCAGGGAATTTCATTTTCTAAATTCTGTGGCAACCCTGATACTATAGTAATACGAAAAAAAATTGAAGATGTGACGGATGATTATGAAGACATAATTGAAAATAATTTTCAAGCAAAATTTCATGTTCAAAATCTCAAACCTATTCTAGAAAGCAAATGAAGGTAATTCAACAACATTTTCCCTGACATTTCCCGGTTTTCCCTATGACTGTAGCAACCCTATGTAGTATTAATTTGGCAATTTGAGCATCCTGCTTGCCAAAATGTATGCCGAATATTTTTGGACCAGTAAAAAGCTCCCTGTATACGAGACGGATGAACATTCCTGTGATACCCGATTCGAGAAATCGGCCGAGTTTTAAAGGTATTAAGTCTGCTTTCGATCGCATATTTGAACAGCGTTGAGCCTTCGTAAAATTATCGATAAAGTCGACGTATTTCGCATGAACTCGTCTAAGATGCTTTGATTATTACCGTAGGACTTTAGCTTCCTCAGAACTGAAAAAAAGCTAGCTATCTGTGCTGTCAGTGCAGTGTAAGTCTGAACTAAAAGGAGTTCGTGCCCTCTGGCCGTGCGTAGTGAATACCTAGCCCGCATGATAAACTTTTTCGTTCGAATAGTGCCTAACGCGAACGTGACCGCAATATCTTCATTTTACAATTCCCCGACTTATTTTACCAATCCCTTAGTTCAAAATTTCTAAATTCCCTGACTTTCAAGAAAAAACTTCCGCTTAGATTTTGTCCTTTTAATTGAGCTGACTCTTGCTGAAATACAGACGAAATTTCCCACTTCTAAAGATTCCAATTATGGAAAAAAAACATTCAGAAGTTAATCCCCTTTCTCAGATGGTACCGGCTAAAGATTTAGAGGAGTGGCGTGGTGTGCTTTGCGACATATCGATTGACCTACCATTTAAACCTAGAGAAAAGGATCTATAAACAGGATGTTCGCAACGAACACCTTAGTAATCGATTCTTTACCATAGCTTCAAATGGGGAAATATCGATAATCGATCAATCACGCCCCGCCACTGTTGCTGAGCCGACGCGCTGCTCGCAAAATGCCCTGATTTTTTCGATGGATTCACTGACTTTCCCTGATTTAATCCAGATCGCCGCTCATTCCTGACTTTCCAGGTGTTCCGGACCGCCGATAACCCTGCACAACGCAATGGAGATGTTGCATGTGTGAGGAATTTGCGATTTGACTGTTGATTCTTATGTAAAAGTTCGCGAGAGACACGATGGTGCCACTGGTTTTCTCTGAAATCAACTCCCAAGCTCAAAAAAAGCTCTCAAGTTGAGGCCAAAATGGGAGGGATATCCCACCCTACCATGAGAGTCCACCTCTACATCAAGACAAACTCTCCATGAAAAGATAGGGAGCAAATACATTGACAGGGCTGCCACTTTATTTGGGGACTCCATAACTGAAAACACGGCAACCCTGCTAATGTATTTGCTCCCTATCTTTGCATGGAGAGTTTGTCTTGATGTAGACGTGGACTCTCAGGGTAGGGTGGGATATCCCCTCCATTTTGGCTTCACTTTGAGAGCTTTTTTTGAGCTTGGGAGATGATTTCAGAGACAACCAGTGGCACCATCGTGTTTCTCGCGAACTTTTACAAAAGAATCAACAGTCAAATCGCAAAGTCCTCGCACATGCAACATCTCCATTATTGACACAAAACAGCAATGATTAAGCCTGATCGACTTTTCGCAGGCGACTACTTGGTCATCCATTGACTGCCTGTGCATTTTCGCAGGATTATCTTCGGAGACATTCGGCGATCCGCATGGCTCAAGACCTAATTAAGAACATACATCTAGGAGGAAGAATAATTTGATGTCATAAGGCTACAGAAAACGAATTAAGAAGCACACGACCGATATTATGAATGGATTTAGGAGAGGCTTGAATAATTCAACAGATTTCAATGCGCGTGAACTGCAAGCGTCTTTTGCGCACATTGACCACTCCGCTTGAGACAGCGAATTCTATCCGAACGGTCAAAAACTATCACAGAGCTGCGTTCCGTGCACCGCCATGCTAAGGAAAAACGCCGTATAAACCTTCAGGCGTTGCCAAATTCCCTTCGATAAAACGCGAAATTCCTGGTAAATTTATGAGTATTTTCCTCCCAATTTTTCAGATAATTTTGTTCGCAATCATACATATAAGCTCCGAGACCTCCTTTTGCGTATCTGGTAACGCTTAGTTCCAGCGTTATGTGGGGGAGCAGGAGGAGGAGGAGGAGGATTCCTGTGGAGAGTAGGCGTCGCAGAGTGCCCTAGCGCGCCGTAAAAGCGGCTTATACATACATACATTCACCGGGAAAATTCCGAGTATTTTTCATCCCATTTTTTAGACACTTTTGTTCCTAATTCAATCTAAAATATCTGAAAATTTCAAGTTCATAAATGCACAGTTTTACTTTAAAATGTTTACTCTATTCCGGGAAATTTGGCAACTCTCGAATGTTCATACGATGTTTTTCCTTAGCACGGCATTATAGGTGCTTTGAACTGCACTGATGTTCCCAGAATTTGTTCACGCGGCATAATTGGACGGATTTGAAAAGAGTAGCTTACAATTATTGGCTGAATTTCACTTTGTCTAGTGCTCCCTCGCGATTAAATTTTAGGAGAGAAAAATAAAAACAACATAACGTCTTAAATCTGTGCGACGAAGTCGTGAATTTGTCTCCAATGATGACGAAGATGGAACTATCGTTCGAGAGCAGAAAAATATTAGGGGCACGGTGACGAAACGTCTACGAAAACGCCCCCCCCCCCCCCCCCTCTTTACCGACCTCCTTCAAAGGTTCCCTGATTAGAGTCGTGTGCATAGTGCAGTGTGCAACTCTGCCGTACTAAGGAAAAACGCCGTATGAGCCCTCAGACGTTGCCATATTTCCTCAAATAAGAACTTGATTTTTTAGAAAAATTGTGAATATTTTTCTTCAATTTTTTCAGACATTTTTGTTCGCAATTTTATCTGAAACGTCTGAAAGTTCCGAGGAAAAATACGCGTGATTTTTCTCCAAAATACATGTCTTATCCGGGGCCATTTGGCAACTGTCGAATGTTCATAAGGCGTTTTTCCTTAGCACGGCAGAACTTAAGGCACTGTTCTACCGTGCTGAGGAAGAGCGCCGCACGAGCAATCAGGCGTTGCCAACTTCCCTTCGAAAAATCACGAATTTTCCGGGAAATTTGTGGATATTTCTCTTCCAATTTTTCCGAGGATTTCGGTCGTAATTGGAGCTACGAAGTCCGAAAATTTCAAGGAAAAAAATGCATAAACTTCTTAAAAAAGTAATATTGTCTGAGAGGAAATTTAGCAACATTCGAATGCGCATGCGGCGTTTTTACTTAGCGGGGCAATGTTATGGCTTGCAGTTCTTCTTTCAGCGGTCGATGAGTGGTTCGAGGCGAAAATGACTTATCGCGAGCGAGAGGGGCGACACTTAAGTGAACACGCAGCGCGGGGAACGCTCATATTCTTAAGCCACGGTTCCACAGGAAGTGCGCGACACAGTGTCGACCGTGTGACAGTGATTTGGCGCGGGGAATGGAGATGTTGCATGTGTGAGGAATTTGCGATTTGACCGTTGATTCTTGAGTAAAAGTTCGCGAGAAACACGATGGT
The DNA here is from genome assembly GCF_001854935.1 of Bemisia tabaci. Taxonomy (NCBI): domain Eukaryota; kingdom Metazoa; phylum Arthropoda; class Insecta; order Hemiptera; family Aleyrodidae; genus Bemisia; species Bemisia tabaci. The sequence goes on along the minus strand of NW_017547116.1, from coordinate 7,209,482 downwards.
GCCACTGGTTTTCTCTGAAATCAACTCCCAAGCTCAAAAAAAGCTCTCAAGTTGAGGCCAAAATGGAGGGGATATATATCCCACCCTACCCTGAGAGTCCACGTCTACATCAAGACAAACTCTCCATGCAAAGATAGAGTGTAAATACATTAGCAGTGATGCCGTGTTTTCAGTTTTTGAGTCCCCAAATGAAGTGGCAGCCCTGTCGATGTATTTGCTCCCTATCTTTGCATGGAGAGTTTGTTTTGATGTAGACGTGGACTCTCAGGGTAGGGTGGGATATCCCCTCCATTTTGGCCTCACTTTGAGAGCTGTTTTTGAGCTTGGGAGATGAGAAAACCGGTGGCACCATCGTGTTTCTCGCGAACTTTTACATAAGACTCAATGGTCAAATCGCAAATCCCTCACACATACACAGGGCCGGATTAAGGGGGTGGCCACATGGGCCGCGGCCCATGGCGGCAAATTTCGCAATTTTTTTAAATGTAGGTATAAAAAAATATCGGATTCAGAAAAAAAAAATTGCGAATGAGAAAAGGTGACAAAATCTCTCATTTCCTGAGAGTATAGTAATTTTTAATTTTGTCGTCTTTCAGCGATACAAGAGACAGCACCTTAAAGTTGTCGAATTAAGAGAGAAACCAAACACGCAATTTGGCCTGGAACGGCGCGACGCAGAGAGCAATGATGACGAGGACTTGAGATGAAAAGGAGAAGCCCTCGGCGCGGCGATCGGCAAGTAACACATATTAACGCTGACAAGACTGCACGAATACTTCACGCATTGCATCTAACACAGTGTGGTCATCGCGGTTAGCGTGAAACGGATAGCGCCTACAAAAATGCATAAATACTTCACGCATTGCGCCAAACTCAGTGCAGTCAGCGTGAAACGCATGGCGCCTACAAGACTGTGTGAATACTTCACGCATTGCGCCAAACACCTATTGCGTCTGCACGGCGCGGCGGCGGAAGTTAAAATCATTAAACCACATCCATGTTTGTTCTTTCATAATTTTTTTGTTCATTTCTTATGAATGAAAGGCCTTGTCTACACAGACATAGGTTTACGAAACTTAACTTTAGCTAGCAGTGTTGACAGGGCATTCCCAAAACATGTGTTAAACACAAGTAAACGCGTCTTATGCACCCCTCCCCCGCTGGCACGTTCACTTGATGGTTTTTATTGATGTTTCAATACGAATAAGAAGAAGGCGGCAAAATGCAGGCGGCCCATGGGCGGCAAGTAGGTAAATCCGGCCCTGCACATGCATCATCTCCATTTGGCGTGTGGCATTCCTTGTGGGAGCGTGGCTTGAGGTGAACGGCACGTGAAGTAGTCGCACGGCGCGCGGCGCTTTGCGGTGGCGGCGTTTGACCTGCAGTTGTCATTCTAATTGCATACCAAGTGGACGGTCGCTCAACAATCACCGCCCCAGTCGTCACTGATTTTAGTCCCGATTTAGTAGCCGGACCCACGCGAGTTCTCGCAGAAATACTGGAGAAAAAAACGCAAACGCAGTGCTGCCGAGCTAAGGAAGAACGCCGTATGAGCCATCAGGCGTTGCCAAATTTCCTTCGATAAACACCGAATTGGCGGGGGAAATTGTGAATGTTTTCTTCCGAAAATTTTCAGAAAATTTCGTGCGCAATTTAATCTAAAATATCTGAAAATTTTAAGGAAAAATGTGCATGAATGTCGTCATGAATACATGTCATATCGAGGGAAATTTGGCAACTCTCGAGAGTTGCCAAATTTCCCTTGATAAAAAATGGATTTTTGACGGCATTTACGCACATTTTTCTTTGAGATCTTCAGCTATTTTAGATTAAATTGTGTACAAAATAGTCTGAAAATTTTGGAAAAAAAATATTCACAATTATCCCAGTAAATTCGGTTTTTATCGAAGGAAACTTGGCAAAGTCTGAAGGCTCATACGGCGTTCTTCCTTAGCATGGCAGTACTCTCCCTTACTAGGGATCCAAAAAAACTTTTTATCAAGATCCTCAGGGGCAGGAAGTGGTCTGTTTCACACGAGAGATCATGGGTGGCGGTAGCCACCTCCGGACAAAGTCTAAACTCGACAACACTGGAAAGCGTCCAAACGAAAAAGGTGTACAGATAACTTGAAAGTCTGAATATCCATGTCTAAGTGCGAAACCACGTGCCTCCATTGCGGTGTTTCAAAATGTCCGCTACTATTATACTTTTCGGGGCGAGAAAAGACAACTTTATACCTTGAAATTTTTACCGAATATCCTGCAAACAGCGAAGAAAAATCTAGGAATTTATCCTAAGAATCCAGAGAGCGCTGTAAAAGCGGTCTTGTGTAGCTTCACTGATAAAACTGCCCCAAAATTATGATGAACACTCGAACAAATCTGATGTTCACTCCTTGCCGTATTTGAACGCAATTGTTATCAATTCAAATAAATTATGATGGATGTTTTGAAATTTTGACCTTCCCCTACAATTTTGATCAATTTAAACAGATTGAGGTGGATCTTTTAAAATTTTGACACCCCCCCCCCCTCCCCCTCAGCAAGGCAAAAATACCTTCTTCAATATTTAACTGCAACAAGACACCTCTTGGGCTGACTGGGGGAAACAAAGGTCAGGATTAAAAAGTTGAATGGCTTTGCAGAGAAGACTCGTGAACTCACTATTAAAGGCTGAAAAGTTGGCTTTTTAAGTTAATTTTGAAATTTTTCTTAAGATTTCCCCAGTAAATTACTAAAGTGCACAATGCAGAATCTCCTTGTGGATGGATAACGAATTAGCCAAACAAAATTGCGATAAACTTCTGAAGTACCTATGTTACAATATTATAATAAGAAGAGCAGGAAAACAGGAAAATTGTAGCAAAATTGCTACATTGTGCTTTTATCGTGTGGTCTCTTAAAATGTTCCTAGGCGCAGCTTACATTTTAGGAGAGGAAGAGCAGAACACGATAAATTTTTACCGATATATTTACCAGACTTTATTGTGCTACTTTCGCAAATGCACCTAGAAAATTATATACGTGTGGACTTGTGATGTTACAGACTACCTGACACATTTCATTTTGTCAAAAGACGAATGGTCATCGTTACTGTTCCGAATTCCATCGGATACATCAGGACTGCTCTTTGAAAATTTCGCGCTTAGACGTCGAAATTAGTTTTTCCAAAAGGAAAATAAAATCTAAAAATCCAAACGAAGGACGACTCATTAAAGTACGTAAATGAAACTGCGTACATCTTGCTCAGATGCCTACCTAATTTTTGGCGATTTCGGGGGCCGACAAAGCTGGAATACATTTAGATACCTAATGCATTTTTCGGAGGTCGCGATAAAAATAAGCGATGCTTTGCTTCATCGGTAAAAATGGCAACGCTGGAATTAAATTAGGGTGAGCCAATCAAAGCTTTCGTAGCAATCGAATGCGACGCAGCGGGTACTAAAAAATCGCCTGGCGGCCTGGATGCAACTATTTTGACTCTATGGACGTCCGTGTAGCATACACACAGATGTACAGGCGTTTTGACTTCAGACACCAACCGCCTCACCAGCGGCACTCATCGTCAGAGGAGCGAGTCAATGAGAAGAGTCGGACGAAATGTTGTAAATGTTTCAATGAAACATTAATCTCATATTGATGTTCATACGGAGCATCGAGGTTTTAGAAGTACATTAATTTCATTGATTTTCTTGTAAAGTTTCCTTTAAGAAACACCCAATACAGTTTATAATGTGACGAAATTAACATCAACATTTGCAGTTCTAGTCGGAAATAGGTATGGAAAGTTTCACTACAAATCATGCTCAGAACATGGAGATGATTTCGCGATCAAAACTGAATCACTACACCTAAATACCCACATCCTACGCCTGTATGCAACTATTTGTGCCTAGAAGACATCTTTGAAGTATTATATTCGAAGAGTTGAAAGTGCTCTGTCATTTTGGTTCCTCGCAGGAAAGCCCGCCGTTGGCGTTGCCGCCACGCCACGAGTAATGTGATGAGTACCTGGACAGTCAAAACGCCTTCATCCCGGTACGTATGCAACACGGACGTCCTTGAGCCCGAATAGTTGCATCCCAGAGTTAAAATGAAAGGACGGTGTTCGTCGTATTCGAGACTGACCATTATGGGTGCTATGCTTGTATCTCTTACGCTGTAACTTAATTCCATCGAAATAATTTTCCAGAGATCCCTCCCCCCCCCCCCCCCCCCAAATAAAAATAATAATAATGATTGGGCGGGTAAATAATTTTGAGACATTGAATGATTTCGATTGAAATGGAGGAGTGCTTCAGAGGCAACTTCTTCTGGGTAATTAAAAAGGGTAGGTAAATGCATCACTTCTCAGTTTTCCCAAAAAAAGAACTGTGGGTGGAAATCGCTGACATCGTTACTGGCTCTATGCAGAAGCCACTGACTAATATTAACTCAAGGAAATGTAGCGGCTGAGTATAAACAGTCCCTGATGAATGTACTATAGATTACATCAGCCTTCCAAAACGAGCATTTAAGTACTTACTCATCATCTCTGGCTAAACTTTTGACAGACTCAGAGATGCAGCAAGTTCTTCACGACAAAAATTAGTTGCGATTTCAACCTCAAAATCTCCTTATTCTAGGATCTAGGACAATGTCCTCACCCTACAATAAGGTTAAGAGCACTCCATGAACTGGAAAGCTTTAGGAATCAGAGCATTACTTAGCTCTCTCTTTGGACTGAAAAAAGTTCTCACTGAAAAGTTTTCTTGTTTGCTCAAAGATTTCCTTATGCCATGTGCAATTACAGGGCCTTTTTGCACCTTTTACAGAGCTCTTGTACACCATGATTAGATTTCTTGAGAGACCACAGTGGCTACAGCCTACGCCAACAATATTTCAGGACCATGAGAGAGAGACATGGGAGGCAACTTAGGAACATCAATCGGTTATGCAAACCATTTACTTAAATGCCATGCAACAAATTGGGAGACAAGATTCATGACTTCATCAATAAAACTTGTGATTTAGACATGATAATGCGTCAATTAAACCTTTCCACTCTTATATTAGACCAGGTCCGCAATTTGAAATTTGCCGTTCCGCTCATATGTCAGACACGAATTAACTCCGAGTTGGAGGGGAGTTTACAGGTCATTTTTTTTTTAGTGGAAAGGGTATTAGGTCATGACCGCGAGTATCAATAGCTTATCTAAGCACAGTTTCCTTCCCGTGGCTTTGAGCAAGTTGTATCTGATCAGGGATCACATTACAGACACTTCATTGATCACGCAATATTTTAAGTGAGATAAAAGGCAGATCATGCACATTGTAAGTTGGTGCAAACCATAGAGTACAGAGAGTCGTAATGAAAGTGGTAGAGCTGAAGCCACTTTTAAGTATTTCCCAGGACCCGATTTCCGAGACTCCTGTGTCACACCAGGTCACTTTTTCGATACATTATTAATTGTTTTCGATACACGTCGACCCGGCCATCCAATGTAAACAAAGAAGATATGAAATACTACATATTCCACTCCGCCAATTTGGATCGAACATGTATCGAAAAAGTGACCAAAGCTCAGCGCACACCACGCTCGGAACTCATCGACCAGAACATGACGCCAGCTCTCCCGTTTACATTACGACTCTATGTACTCAATGGTGCAAACATCAGACATTGCTGGGATGTTGGGTAAGTTCTTTTGATGGTTATGTCTAACAATGTTCGCAATGATGTACGATAAGCAAGCTTCACCTGAACGATAAGGTCTAGATTTCATAGAACTAGGGACTGACCTGTCAAATCTTGGAAAGCCCATGATGATCTTCCCATGAGTCATGTGAGTGACCTAGCATGAGGCTTGGGAAATTCATGTATTTCTCATGAGATTCATATGGTAAGAAATGACTGACCGTACATACTTAGCAGAATAGAATAATCTTGACCTGTGGCTAAACTAGGAGTGACAAAGGGATGAAAACAAAAGAACTCACCGAGGGTACAGTTGCCAGGAGTTAATTCAGAGAATAAGGGTGGTCGCGTGCTGAATTTTGGTAAAACACTGGCACGTTTCACAGCTTCATTTAAGGAGGCCAATTAAAATAACCTTCTGCGACTACGTAAATATGGCAAAATTTCGACACGTTTTCTCATTCAAGACACTCGCGGATGAACATACGTAAACGGCGGCAGATTGTTGCTTCCCTTGAGTAATTAATGTCATACGACGAGCGAACTGGTGATAAAATGATAAAGGCGTGAACTCGTCAAGTTGGAGACAAAAAAACTGCGGATTGCTGTGTGTGAAGTGTGAATGTGTGTACCCGATGCTCGATTCCCGTTGATAAGACGTCATGCGAAAGCTCGGGACAGAGGATTAGGAAAAGAGAGGGAGGATTGCAATGTTTCCGATTCTCATGCGAAGGCAGAAATGGTGACGATTGGGTCACGAACGTCACGAATTTCAAACGAGCCGACCATCAGAGTAGAGATTTTTAGGATAAATTTAGTAGCTCCAAACAAAAATTCACGAAAAAACACTGATAACACTCTGCGCGTAAAAATATGCGTAAAAATTTGTTTTGTTTTTTTTCTCACTTCAATAGGTCAATTGATTCCCGCCAAATTTGATCACGAATAACAACATAACCTAAAATCGTGTCAATACAATCCTTATCACGTGAGATTTTTGCTTTGTTTTCAAGTGATATTTCTGTTAATTTCTTTGTGCACAACATTAGTACTCATAGTTTTTCTCTTGATGTGTCTTTTGCCTTCACTTTGCGCTTGTTCGTTCTAAACTTTTCGAGGAGTGAGGTGGCCTAAGACTTTAGTGTCAGAAATTGAAATTCCATTCCTGATCAAGCGCTTTATTTCCAACCAGTGAGTTTCCTGATGTAGCGTAGGAAACTCCTGATCCTTGAATAGCCGCCCACCTTTAATTCTCATCACAAAACCATCTGTTGTCAAAATGGATTATGATTATGAACCAGACATAGATGCTCCTGACACACCACCAGAAACAGAGGATCCTTCGGCGCTTGATGAGGATCCTGTGGCAATTGATGATGAAGAACCTGAGTCTCCTCAAGAAAATGACAGTGAAATGCAAGTACAGGACTCTGCAGACTTGAACACAGAAGGTAACGATGTAGGTCCAAATTCAGAAGCTGATGCACCCATGAAAGCTGCCGATAAAGTGGAAAAAATAACTCAGCTTCCTTTATCCAAAATGAAGCAAATCATGAAACTGGATCCTGAAGTCTCCCTCGTCAGTCAAGAGGCTGCATTTTTAATCACTAAGGCAACAGAATTATTCATTAACTTCACTGCCAAAGAATGTTATTCATTCACGCTTAGCAAAAAGAAAAAGACAGTTATGATTCAAGATTTAAACAGTGCGGTTGATTCCGATGGTCCTTTATTTTTTTTGCAAGGATGTTTAGAAAACTAATTTTGTAACTGTTTGCAAGTAATTTCTCTTGTATATAACAACGTAGGTTTTTGGGAGATTACAATCAAGAGGGAAATTTCAGCATTTCTACGAAACAAATTTTATGATATGATCACAAGAGATCTGATTTGATATTTGCATACTGTAAATGTTTTTTTCACCTACTGGAAATTGTTATTTTTTACTTTGTAGATTCCTAATTAAAAATAATGTTAGATGTAGAGAAAAGTAAAAAGTCTGTAATATACCTAGTTTCAATCCATGTTCAAATTGTCTCGAGTACTTTTTCCTATATTTGGTTGAAATTTTCCTGGCTCAAGGCCTGATCAGTACTTGTAGATAAAATACAAAGGAAAAATGGAAGCTACCCTAACTTTAATTTTTTGAAGATGGAGAAACCATAGTAGGTATGTACCATGACAAAGTTAAACAGATGATAAAAGAAAAAGAGCAACAGTTAATGTGGCCCAGCTCCCATTGAGCTCTCATTTTGTTGTCTTACGCAGGAAGGAAAGTATCTTGTTTGCTCTTTGAAAGTATCTCCATGAAAATTTTAATTTATTCATAGGAAAACCATCTCAAAAGTCTGTTGGAAAATTTTCAAGTCTTCTCTAATAAGGAAGAAGCATAATTCCTGGAAATTTTAGGCAAATTTTTGTGACCCTTTTTTATTAACAAAATAAAATGTGAAACTGAAACAATGCTATTGAAAGAAGTTCCTTTGTACAGGAGACAACAATTTGTGCTGTCGACCAAAACTGCTTGAATGGAGGACAAATTTCTTATTCATATTGAAGTCAATTCTATCAGCCTGAGCATGAGCAAAGTAATTAGATCACAGTGTTACTTTGTGAATTTTTTCCTTCTTTTTATTAAAATTGACAGGCTACGAATGCAACACTGTAATTTCCCTAAATTGGATAAAATTAAAAACTGCGGAGTGAAATTGTCTCTACAATTTCAAATTGAAAGTATACATTTAAGATTTATTTATTTAATTAAGAATTTATTATTTACTTAAGAATTTGAGGATGAGTTCCTATGGCATACAACAGAGTAAACTTGTTTAAATTAATCTTTGTAGGAAGAAGTAGAGAAAGTCTATAAATTAAAAACACAGGCTAATTTCATCGGGAGAAAAATATATTTTTCTTTTTAAAACTGATGGTACCAATTAGGACCTCCAGTTGGTACAAATTTACGGAATTTTAATTAAGATTATGATCATAAGTGTCAACGCTATCACCACATAATTTTTATTTAATATTGCAGTTTTTGGTAAAAACCTCCTTTGGCTCCTTTTTTTATTTTCTTCAAGCTTTCTCAAGATAGAAAATAGCATTCAGTAAATATAGTTTCAATTTGATTCAAGATATCGATTTCCAAAAATAACTTGAGACAGTATAACATTGAAAAGAGAACACCTAACACAGGTACAAGTAACGAAACATCAAACGCTTTTGACAAAAACTGATGGCGAAAGTCACAAAGCTTGCATTTTGACAGCCAAGTTGATAAATATCCTGCGATTTATTTTAAGATATGAAAAAAAGAAAAAAAAAGAAAAATAGAAAATTTTTAGAAACTTTTGCAGAATATTTTCTAGGAGATGGAAAAAATCAGCTTAGATTTTGAAAAATAGCGTTCATTTGTTTTCTTATTAAAAATAAAACATTAAAAGAAATCTGCAACGTCTTACATTGCAATAAATGCTTTGTGACTTTCACCATCTACGCTCTTTATTGCTTGGGTAACCAACCTAGACCACCTTGACCATCTTCCATGCAGTTTTCATTCAACTTGATTTTGCAAGTGGGAATTTTCCATAAATTTTAATATGGACAAATTTGATTATCTTTTTTTGAAAATCAGTTCAACAATTCTCAATGTGAACTGCTTGCAGTTTGACGCACGTCGAATTAGTGATTTTGTCATGTGCATGAAATTTTCATTACAGAAGCAAAAAGTTCATCCGAGCACGATATTTTCCCATAGAGAAATGCTGTTTGCAGCAACACTTGTTAAACTGCATCTGCGGTTGCCTTTCTGATTGGTCATAACTAGTTTTGCTCCAAACAGCATTTCTCAATGGGGGAATATTGTGCTCGAATGAGCTTTTTGCTTTGGTAATAAAAATTTCACGCACGTGGCAAAATCACTTACTCTATCTAAGTTTTCATCACATCAAATTCTGCTTCACTGCTTACTAAGTAACTATTGCTGGTCAGAGAGTCAAGTTCAGATATAGTTAATTCTTATAGATCAGAGAAAACATCATGACTATCCAAACACTAAGTTTTGAAGTTCATTATTAAAGGATACACTGTCTCTTAAAAAAATATGGTCGTCATCCTGCAGTGTAGTGAAAACCATTGTTGATGATATTCATGACTCAGTTTTTCCTGAGGCTAGAAGTCAACTGCGATCATTAAAATAATTCTGTGATTGGCACAACCGACTCACTAGAGTCAAAGGTGGTAGAACATTGCTTGCACTACAGTCCTTGTATGTTCAAGTGTAAATGGCAGGTCTATTATAAAAATGGACTTGATGTCAATGATAGATAATCCAGAAACGTGATAACTGTAATTTTAAGGACACTTTTTAAAACTAGGCGTTCATTTTTCCTTTTTTCTTCTTCTTTTTAGGACTATTTTGACCAGAGCACAAACTATTTTTTGGAATTTGAGAGGCCATTCTATTATTCTTGTAGAACATATCTATCATCTTACAACCAGATGCTTGTTTAAAAACAGTTCCTGAATCTTTAGAATAAGCGTAGGTCGCAATGTTCGGAATAAGTTCCAGCAATCCATCCCACTGCAGGTTCAGAATTGGTAAAAACATGTCCATTTTGTAAAAGCTATTCCTGAGGAAAAAAAGAAAGAACAACAACTTGAGAAACTGAAATCAGAAGCAAAGTATAAACACACAAAACATTTAGAGAAAAAAATAAGTTTTTTCAAAAAATATGGACGTACTAATGTTTGAGAAAGAGGGAGTATTATTAGGAACCTACTTTTAGTCCGAAAAAACGATGGGATACGTCAAAAGACAGGAGTATAAAAACAGGGCTGGTTCTATCCTTTGGTCAGACCATTTTCAGCGATTCATGAATATTAATTCGGAATCTCATTAGAGAATTTACAGCCGATTGTTATTTTAGGATATGTACAATGGTTGTTTTTCTGAGCTAACTTCAGACTCAGTGCTTCACAACTTCAAGTTGTAATGATTTGTGTCAGCGCTAAACATACAATGAAGAAACATGAAAACTTTCTAGGCCTCTCATTGCATCTTCAATTCAGAAGTCTTAATGTACGCAACATCTGAGTTATTGTGCTTGGTACAGTTTGTTCCCTGCACACAGGATCGTAAAATAACATCTTTCTTGATGAAAAAAATTCCAAAAAATCAAAATGCAGGGCATTATTTACCAAACTTTGCCAGCAGCTTCACATAAGTAACTCTTGAAGTAAAACGTCACAATAATTAACAGTGGAATACACACTCTGACATTCATGGCAATATTTGTCCCTGAATCATACTCGATAGGCCACAGCACAACTCAAAATGATAAAAAGCAACTTTGCGTCTAGGTACTTTCCCTGAGGGAATGAAAGGCTTCACTTGGCCATGTGGATAAGTCTTGAAAAGTGCATAATACAAGTAAAATGCAGAATATTTTATTCAGCAAAACATCATGATTTCTATGACCAAAAATGTTCTTGGAATAGCACTTGTAATGACTGATCGTTTTAAGAGCTAAATAAATTAACATATTCACTAACAGTTGAATCTGGTCATATGGAATAATCGACTGGTTATGTACTTACTTTTTAGTGAAAAAGTCTTTAACAGCTCGTTTCAAGATGCTCAGAGTAGTAAAGGAGTCATCTCCTTGGTTTTGACCAGATTTTGATAACTGTTGCGACGCTCGAATAATGAAACAGTAGTAATCACCTGGGTTGGGTACTGAAAATATAAAAGGGAAAAAAAACGTTAAGAGGTTGAGAACACAACAAAGTAGATATTTGAAAACCCTTAATCATCATGAGATTTAACAAAAAATCTTTAGCAGGATTTAACAAGGGTAAATTCCTGTACATTTGTTTTTCTATTTTCCTTGCGTCAACTGGAAATCTTTGTCTCGAGACAAAAACAAGAATGAAAAATAGGGGCGCTAATGTTTTACACTTAAAATCACATACAGTCAAAAATTCAAATATTAAAATAGCTCCCTGAATAAGATAAACACTTTTCTTGAACAGGAAATGTAACCGATTTAAAATAGGGAACAGACAGGTACTTTCGCAATTTTTAAAATGAAAAATGGATGGGGAACATAATATTAGTTCGTCAATTATCTGATGCAACTCAAAGACTTTGCTGACTCAACACACTTGGCAATCGTCAAAATAAAGTTACAAAACAGTCCAAAAACATTGTTGAAACATTAATTTTGGCACTAACGCTGTGATAATGTTCGCACCACTTTTTACTAAGCTGAGAAGGAAGGTCTTATCATCTGAGATATCTTTTTTTCTATCATGAAACAGTTGGGTTTACAGTTTGAGTCAATCATTTTTTGGAGTTCTGGCCACATCAAAATTCAAACTTTTTCAAGATTTTACATAATTAAGGATGTCTCTAGCTGAATTCTCCAGCTATCAAGAGGTAGTAAATTTTAGATGCATGCATCTCATCAAGGAGGAAAAGACCCCTTAAAATTATTATACATAATTGCAATGACATATTGATACTCACAAATATTATGCCTTTCCAAAAGTGCTTCAAGAGTACTAGCCAGATAGGCTTCTTCGACATCAGCAAAATTGCTAAATTTCTTCAGATTGACTATATTTTTCAAACAAGAGACGACTCTTTTACTTAAAGCCTCTTGAAGTTTATCCACTTTACTTGATTCATACAGCATAACTAGTGTGTTCAGAATATTCACAGCTGCAAAGAGTGAGGGATTCTCATCTATTATCGTCTCGAGTAAATCTAAAATCCTATAACACCAAAAACAATCATAGACTAATTATATATCAATGTTTTTAATTTACAGTAGGATTTAACACAAAACCTCTACCACGGAAACCAACACAAAAACTGCTCAGTGATCAAATTGACAGAGATACGAGTAAGAATGCAATTTACACATCTGCATGAGCTTGGGCAATGATTTACCCTGTTACCCTACAACAAACAAGAAATCAATTCATGTAAAGAGTAGGTATCATTCTTTTGCTGAACACTATCCAAGAGATAGTTCGTGTCATACTTCGAAAATACAAATTAATTCGTCAAATCATGAGATTAGATCCATTGAGCCAATTTTTTTTTCACTTCATCATTCAAAAGTATTAGATAAATTGAGCGCATAGTAATTCTTCAAATTTTTTTCTATTATTGCAACCCTGAAAAACTGCCTTAAAACACTGAAAAAATTAGGGCAGCTAGAATCATATGTTGAATTGCATGCTTTTAAATTAAAAAATTTAGCAGATCTGGTCATGGTTAATAAGATGTAGCAGTGGAATCTACTACGGCAAGATTTGCACTGGAATGACAGAGTGTCGTTGTTCACCTTGAGATTTGAACATAGATGTCTCCAGCTCAGCTTGTTCTTAAATTTATTGCTGTATTTACCTGAATCATGAATTAAGGTTTAAACATCTGTAATACAATAAAAAGTTGGCGAACAATGAAATGTGGGGAAAATAACATCAGGGCATTGCAAGTATAGGATCAAGAAAACAGGATATTTTACCTCATCCGATAATGAGAAACAGCCCTGTCTTCAGGAGATTGAACTTTTTTCTTCTTTTTCCGGGAGGGTTTTCGGAACAGTTTGAAAACTTGTCCCAGTCTTTCATCCAGTAAATCACCCGTCTCTTCGTCTAAATCATCCAAGTCAATTGATTCCTAATATGTAAAGCCAAAAATAATTCTGCTTAGAAAACTCAAGGAAAGAATTTTACAATAAAAATAAAATTTCTAACTTGTGGCGTCGTCAGTTAGTATACGTAACATTTCAAGGATATCTAAGTACATATTATAATCAAAATGCCTAAGCAGATAATCAAATTTTGATGGGTTTCATTATGAAGTCTTGTTTTTTTGACGAAGAGCTCTAGAGTTTCCAATGTTTTGAATGCAAAAATTCCTCAAATCTACAAACTCTTTGCATTTTCCTCTTCAAGTGCTCCTTATATTTTATAACTATCAACGTTTTAAAAATTTTTGTATAATATGACATATGTACTGAAAATTGCGAAATAAAACTTGTTTAAGGACTAAATCTGATTTATTTACAATTGCATGATGATGCCAATTTTTGCGGAAACTTTTTTCTAGATGAACAAATGATTATTTTGTCTAGAACTAGGAAAATAATCAGAATTCCTGTGTAAGTTAGAACATTTGAGAAAATGCCTGATTCAACTATTGACCTTCAAACTTCCTACTTATTTGAATTTTATCAATAAATTCCTGGCAATCATTTTTTCTCAGCCTCCTCAATTTCTACTTCACTACCTAGGCTTCAAGATTTCTTTCCAGATCTTCCTGAAAAGGCAAACTTGGTGTTACTTTCTTGTGCAAAAAATCTTCGGATAAATAGGTATCAAGACATCAAGACGCATAAAATAGCAATACATCGCAAATAATTACCGTATCAGTGTAGTTAGCATTATCTCCCAGAGCTGCATTCATTGCTTGCCTCAATCGATCAGTTTCCGTTTCTTTGTTGACGCCATCTTCTTCCTCACTCATTGAATCGTCATCACTAGTATCAGAATCATCATCTTTGTCTTCAACTTCATCTTCATCCTCTTCTCCATTCTCTTGCTTCTTTCCTTTGATTTTCTTACTTTTACTAGGAGCTTTGGGCTCTTCTGCTTCTGATTCGCTGCTTGAGCTTTCTTCGTCTAGTTCGCCGTCATCTTCAGGATCTAGAATCTGCAGGGAAGAACCAAAAGAGAACATTACAGGATTAAGGGAATGACGATGATGGACTGATGAGCAAAGCGATTACGAATCAAATAGAAAGAGATTCCTTGGCAGTCTTAGACTATTTAGAATAGCACTCAACTCCCAAAGCATATCTTGTGGAGCACACTTTTTATCTTCTCTCAAAATGTTGTGCAAATATAAAATTAAGTACGGTCATAAAGTATCAGCCACAAACTACAATGATATGGTTTCTTTGATCTATACTCACCTGCAACAAACAGTTTGATAACAATGCAAGGAACACAGCACTTCTCAAACCTCAGGGAAAAGAAATAAGAGGGAAGCTGAGTATCTTCTCCAATTTGGATAGTCAATCACCTGTCTCTGCGATGATAGGCAATTGGACGATTTGACTGCTCCTAGCCTGCAGAGAGGCATCACAATCTCGCGATGGCAAATGCATGCATTCCTACTAAATGCACAATCTTTCACTTGAATATTTAAAGTTACGACTATTTGGTCAAGTGAGTTCGAAAATTCGAGGTTTGAAACAGAATTTTGAGGCAAAACAGGGAATTCTTGCCTGAAAATTGCGGAGTCTCGACCAACTGTCACATAAAATTTAGTTATAATTGAATGAAAGAATTAAATTAGTCTTCTATAATTATAATTTAATGATTAAATTCTCTTGAGGTAGCTGGAAAAGCCAGGATGTATTCAATATACCTGAGAGTTTGTTAAAAAGGAGTTTATTGTACACATGTTTAACTCTATTAGACGAAAACTTTTTGACAGAAAAGAATGTTACATATTGCTACCTTAAAAATTATACTTGTGAGAATCAGAAAATGAAGATGCATTTGCAGTTCATACCTCTGATCTACATGTTATTCTAGTCTTTTACCCTTGTGCAAAACTAAAAAAATGATACTTACTTTCAAAATTCTTACAAGCGTGTCAGGTTTAAGTTGGCCGCTTATTGACGCAAAAATTTTGTTCACCATTTGCCTCACTTGAACACTTTCTAATGACAGGAGGTCCAACAGGAGACTTACAAATGCATCTAGCATGTCACTTCCCACCAATGATTTTGCCTTCAGTAAGTCATAATAGTCATTCAGTTTCTGAAAAATAAAAAATTAAATGAATGAAACAAGGCATCCTGCCTGATGATCTCTGGGAGGATAGGGGGCAATGGCGATTGGGCGTCGCAGAGCGCGAGGCGGCGCTATAAAAGCGACTTTATGTATGTATGTATGTGTAACAAGGCATCCACTTCTTCTGAAGTAGGCATACATTGAGATTGAGAGGGATTTTTAATTTCAAAATGTGAAGACAGATTCCAATAAGTGAATACAATTTCTTTCTCCTTGTAAATTGATAAAGACAGACTTTTTGAAAATCATTGCTCATACATACGTAACTTTGTAGATCCCTGGATGGCGATGGCCTGAATTTTACTTTAGTCAAAGGTATTGAATGGTTAAAGCGAGAAATGATTCAATTCCACAGATTTAAACGTATTTTTGAGAGATTTATAGAGGTAGATTAAGGGCAACGATTCAAAACAGATAAGTTCATCCCTCTGCAAAATTATCTAGGGATTTTACCATACCTTTGTTCTGACAAACCCACGATTTAATTATTACCTGAATGGCCTCAACAGCAAGAGAATTTTTAGAAAATAAGAGAAAAGCCAGCTGCAAACTCAGAGACAAACACACAATGTCCGCCAGGTCATCAGTGTCTGATTTACTAATCTTCTTTTCTAGACTTTTTGATTTCTCCAGAATGGCGTTCCAAACAGGCTGTTCCTGAACAAATGAAAAAGACATTATTGTTCAACTTAAGGAAATCATAGATTACATTTTCACCCGGGAAAACAAATAAGTGAAACCTTCTTTTCTCCATCATTTTGTACAATTTTTATAACTTTCTGTTTAAATTTTTCGAATTTAAATTGTTTTACAATTTTAAAACCTGTGATTTTTCTTGAAAAATTCAAATACTCCTAAAATTTGCTCAGCGTTAATTCAAATAGAAAACGAAACTTCTTTACCAAAATTTCAGAGACTTCTGTCCATAAAAAAAAAAAAAAGGCTGGGAAGTTTATTTCCAAGCCTTGCTTTACTTAGAAAGTCATTGAAAATATCTTTCACAAGTAAAACATTCAAGCAGCATCATTTCTATGCATTCTGAAGCTGCAGTTCCACTTAAATTGATGAATAATAACTTAGATTTAGAGGTAAGGAATTTTGCTTCCTTAATCAAAATTTTGCTTCTTTAATCAAAATTTTCATCACTTACATTACTTGAAAGTGGGGTATGTAGATTGCCCTTCTTAATTTCACTATCCATGAACTTTGCGAGAACAAGGAGGACTTTATAGTGCTCATTGGCTGATGTTGGTTTTGGCAGAGCAGCGTAGAACAAATGTTTGAGCTCATCTCGAAAGTGGTCTTCAGCAGCTTTCCCTGACACTTTGCACACTGCAGTGGAGAGAACGCACTGCAGCTGCTTTGCCTGCCAGTCAATATCTTCACTGCAGCTTTTGAAACTGGACATTCTGAAATTATGAAAACCAATAATTAAAGCGGATGAGAGAGCAAGGTCTCACACAAGTATGACTCCCAATGTGGGATATTCATTGCTCTGAGCCAAAAACAGTGCTACCCACTCCAACATTGATTAAACACATTTTGAAACAATTTGGATACCTTGATTTTGTCCTGATACAAAATAGATGGGACCTGTAGAAAAAAAACCGGCAAACCGCAGACTTCAGTAACTTGCACGTCCAGTATATTCAGTGTTTACTGTTGTTCTTTCAAATGTACTGGAATTAATTTTTCTCAATATAAGCTGATAGGAAATCGATTGTGAAAACATAATACAACTTATCCTTAAGTTAGGGTGTCTACAGACCTGGGAAGAGGGAAATTCCTAGATAAAAATGATCAAAATTTCCCTGACTTTTTACATGAACAATTTGCAGGCATAGAACTGAAAACGATTTTGGCATTAATTTTACTGTTAATGACAGGGGGACCTCCAAGACCTCCGCCAACCAATGAGAGATCATTCTTACTTATCTCCTCATAAAACACTACCCAAGTGTGAGGAATATTTTTTAAGGCACAAACATAATGATACGGCTCAGTGACTTGGAAGTAAATTTGTAAAAACAATTTTTTTTAAAAAAAAATAAGAGCTGAAAAAACCGCTCTGGCTCCCTGACTTTGCTTGTCTGTCCGTTGTTCAGTTAGTAGGGCTGCTCAGTTGGCTGGGGACATTTTGAGTTTGCCCTGAAGCATCACTCCCATGTTAGGATAAGGACACGGGAGAGCAAAAATGTCAACGACTCATTGCCACATAAATAGTTTATTCCACCGCCATGCACAACAATAGAAGCGAGAACACTATGAGCACTTAAACAATCTCAATCCCGTAGAGACGTAACCAGTCAAAAAAAGAAAACTAAAATATGTAATAAAAAAATGATGGCCGAGCGATGTGAGCTTGGGGCTCCTCAACAGCAAAAAGCAACGAATCCTTCCTTCGCTCACTCACCTGACGTTGCTCCCCCGTCCAGTGATCAGCCGAGAGATTCGCTCCTCTGATTGGCCAGCGGAATTTCTGGAGTGATGCCTCAGGGCTAATTCAAAATTTCCCCAGCCAACAGAACAGTCCTACCAACTGAACAACAGAGAGGCAAGTAAAGTCAGGGAGCCAGTCGCTGTGCTCAACAGGTCCGAATTTTTTTAACTCAGATTGTCATAACTTCCTCAAGTTTTCGACCAAATGAGTTGATTTTTAGTTGATCTTCAAGAATAGACCTCACTGGTGACCTCACAGTGAGCTATTCTTTAAGAGTAGAAGCTCACTTTATGTGTGCAATTTTTGCAGCTCTTATTCTTGGGGGGACAAAAATTGTTTTTCGGTTTTTACAAATTTACTTCCAAGACTGAAAGCCACATTACAATTTTTGGGCTTAATTCTTGGTACATAGAATCAGTCCTCGTACTTTTTAGGCAGCCTATGTAATTGTTCTTTTGTTGCATGCAAGGAATGTACTACAGTAAGCATGAATAAAGTAGAATCTGACTCACTTCAACAGAATCGTGGCTGCATTCAGTCTTGTTTTGGATGACCATGTGGTTTTCACAATTCGACCATTCACAGTTTTTTCAGACAATCCATGCAATACGTTTTGATAGGATTTTGCTAACTTTTTTGCATGTTTCTCCTTTAAAAGCACTGCGAGTGTGACGAAAAACTGGGAGCCTGATGGTAAGAAATAAAACAGGGTAAATTTTTGAGACATCTTACTTTAAATTAATAACTACAATGTTCAACTAAAGTTAATGTTTTTGAGAGTGCTATTTGATACTGATCCAGTCAAATACGTGCATTATCAAAGCTGAAAAGGTATGCCCAAGCATTTCCTTGCTCAAAGCCTCAATCTCTTGAAGTAGAAGGGGACAACAAGAACAAGGATGGTGGCAATACATGTAAGAAAGGTTCTTACTCTTGGTAACTGCAGGACTGAATAGACTATAATGAAAAAGATGCATCTAAAAACCAGATAATGTTTTTCTTCTAATATTCTTCTTTTTTTTTCACTTGTTTTTTTGCCAAAAATATGAAGTTCCCAAAATACATGGGGTGGCAAAATATGTGGGAATCTTAAAACGGTACCTCAATTTGATGAACAAAGATTTATAAATGTTATATCCAATACTCATTTCAACATACCACTTTTACTATCGACAAAAGGATTTTTTGGATCTTCTGAGAGAGCCTGAAGATTATTGAATAAAGTCTTTTCATTAAATTTTTCCGCATTATTCTTGATGTAATTTGAAAAAGTCAGTAAAAATTTTTTGATGATAGGAGAGGCACCATCTTGAGTCATCGCTTTTACAAAATGTGTAGATAAGAATACTAGTACCTGAAAACAAGACCATAAAAATAAATCACTTTAGTTTTAGTTGGCACATGAATGCGACGATATTCAATCGTCTATCGTAAAAAAATGCATCTCGGCTAATAGAGGATAGACAATTTCAGAGGACGATTTTGATAGTCGATATGGGCCAGCTTCTGTCTGTAAAATCAGATTCTTGATTAATTTCACCCGCCTATACTGAATTAGTAAATTTAACTTATTCTGAGCAGCAAGCCTAGTAAAACAAAGGCTGGAGCAAAAAGAAGAGATATTCCTTCCAGGAAAATTCTTAAAATCAAAATGAGCACATGATCAAAGTCTATTTTCCACTCCTTGACTTGAAAAATAGATGTGAAAAATAAATTAGCACTATTTTAAAGTGGAACTACCCACTTATTAGCTATCAATCAACAAATGATCTACTTTAGGATAAGTTTTGCCATTGACTGAAGAATGTGAGCAGACTAAAAGCAAAAACATGCGTATTTTGATTGCAATGTTAAAAAATCTTCCATTATATTATATGTTTTTTTGAGGAAGACCAATCAAAATATTTCCTTGCATGGCTCTTGGCGGCAGCAGAAGGTATGCAAAAAGATCTGTTTTAACTCCCTTTTTCACCATAATTTTCAAATCATTTAGATGAAAAATTCGACGTTTCGCGAATTGTTAAAGCAGCCGTATTTATACATGTGTATTTGACATAGGGCAAACCTGAGTATATACCATGTGACGTCACAATGTCACCAGACATCATAGTGCGACCGTAATTTTTTTTTAAAAATACCTCATTTCTCAGTAGACCTCAAAGTTTTCGAAACTGGATTGTTTTTTTTTTTTTTTTTTTACTACTTCAAATAACCCTCAAGGGCTAATCCCACGCTTTAAGTCCCATCCCCTCTCCGTCCCTACTGAACCAGTCCCACATGATTAAAAACATTCATGCAACCAACCCGTTAAGTGATTTTTTTTCTCTTTTGGGAATGAGTAAGAAACTTCACAGATAATTTCAGTAGGAACTGTAGGTTAGTTTTCCTATGAAGAATACACCATGAGCAGAGACTTACAACGTTGCAATCTGAGATTTGAATTTTTCAACTTTAACCATTGACACATAATCAAAGGAGAGCTTAAGTTACCAATAATGTCTCAATGTTTGTGATTAATTTAAAAAATTAGCCAAACAACATAAAGTTATACAAACCAAGGAAGGATTTTTCAGATGCTCCATGAAATGTTTGACAAAAAGAAAGGGAGTCTCATTGTTCTCAAAATGAGCTTTAAATCCTTTTTCAATACCATCATTCCAGAATGCGCACAGAAGCTCCTCAGCATTGCTTTTAATGGAAATGAATTCAGACAGTAAATTCAAGAAAGCTTTTAGTGTTTCTGACATAGGAATAACCTAAAGAAGAGAAAGAAAAAAATTAGCGAAACAGAATACTTTTGTGGATTGAATGCTGCTCTGAAATGGCGTAAAAACGGAGGAAAAAAGTAGACTGTATTGAGAATACAAATTTGTATCAAAACTAAAATTAGGATTTTTTTTTACATTAGAATATAATGAACAACTAAACAAGGTGCAAATTCAAGCAATTTGATCCATATTTCCTTATCAAAATTTCACATGGAACAAGATTTCTGCAGCGAAAATTTTTAAAAGTAACTCCTAATCGAGATATTAAAATTTTCGATGCATAAATTCAAACTTCCTGCTCCCAAAGAAAACTATAATTTACTTACGTGAAAAGTAAGATAAGACATATTAAAAGTTACTACGACAGTCTCTGAGGTGTGAGAATGTGGCAATCTCAATCTCAGTGCTCCAACTCAGCTGTCGTGCACAGTTTCCACTTTGAACAACAAATGGCAAGAACAGAAAACTGCTCAATTAAGGAGCCTAGCAAAACTGATGTAGTACGCGATTTGATTCACTTAGACTCTCGTTTTTCTTGTGAGCAGGGAATTCAATTTTTTCAAGACTGGTGCTGCATAGAAACGTTCAGATCTTGATTAATAGTTAATTTCAGTAGTTTTCAATATGCAAAACTGTGTTCCACATGAAATTTCAAGGGTAGACATGTGCCAGAACACTTCATTTTGAACTTTATCTGATGGTTTAATAGCCTCCATCATTGCGGCATTCTTGTCTTCTCAATAGTTATGGCTTTGAAAAGGTAAAAATAAAAAATTTTTAAGTGATCAATGTTTAAAAAAAACACTACCATAATTGAAACATTCTTCTTCTTTTCAGCTAAGCAGAACTTGCCCCTAATTACTGCGTCTAGAAAGTCTGGGGAATATACCTGAGTCCACAACTCTTTGTTGAGCCCAAAATTACCTTTAGAATAAAAATTATTATGTAGTCAAAAAATCTACTGAGAGTATTTCGTGAAATTTGATTGATATTGAGCTTGGAGTCAGTAAATATTTCAAGAACTTACAGCGAGTTTCCGGGCAATAACTGGCATTGTTTCAACATTCAGAAGAAAAGAAAGATCCACTCTGGCCTGAACTATTTCTGGAAACCTTTTGTTACTCAACAAAATACAAGAAAGCGACTCAATGCAGTGTTTTGAGATTTCTTCATTGCAATAAGATTCCAAAAGTGGCCAATACATATGCTCAAAATGTGCAGCATCAACCTGAAACAGAGACAGAAATGATTAGATGAAAAAAATATTTTTCTACTTCATTATTTTTACAGCATTTTTAGATGTGTATCGATTATAAAATTATACCTCCCCCCCCCCCAAAAAAAAAGAGATAACAGGATAAATAAAAAATAAATGCGCACTGAAAAATTGAAAAACTCAAACCGATAAACTAGACACTGGAGCGTTTCAAGAATTTAAGCCAGGAGGAAGGGACTGGGGGTCCTGAAATATGTAGATGTATACTTAAATTAATTTTGTGGGTTCAAGTTTTACAATTTTCTGACTCTTCTCTCTTTATATCTAGTATACCAATGGCCAAAATGTGAAACCGCATATCTTTCTTTGCGACATTGCAGACTTCCTGTCATACTTACATTTTTCTTCAAAGAAATAGTTAACATAATTTCTTAAAAACATTCTTGGTTTTTCCTATCTGTTAGCAGAATATTCTAGAGAAGTTTCAAGCTGAGTGAAGTTGGCTTGTTTTTCGTCGAAAAAGTAATATAAGAGCGAAAATTTTGAGACACCACAATGAAGATGCTAGATTTTGCACTTGGCTATCGATATGTTTTTGGTCAACAGGGAGAGTTCCTCTTACCTCGCCACGCATCCGCCAGAGGAAAAAAAAAGATGCTTTGCCGCCATCACTTTAGAACTTAGATACTGCGTATAAGAAACAGCATCGAAGCCTTCATCAGAGAATGCAAGTAAAAATGTTCAACACCAAAAAAAAATCAACGCCACGCGGAGAGGCATCATTCCATTCCCTTCTTGCAAAGAAGATATGATTATGGCTGATATTTAGTCACTTAATGAGGAAAAATGCATGAGTGTAAACTATTTCCAAACCAACCTTTTGTATCAGATCCAACAAAAATGAGAATGTCAGTGGCACAAAATAACTTTTCCTTCTGGACAAGGATAAGAGAGTTTCCAAGATCTTTTCTTGTTGTTCTTCCACGCATCTTTCAAAAAGGCCAGACCGAATAATAGCACCATACACCAAAATTCTAGCTGATATTACATCACTCTTTTCCTGAAAAAAGATGCACAAAATATAATAAGAAGACTTAGAAATATTCCACAGCATGTAAGAGAGGAGAAACAATAAAGAAAATTATTTTAGTAGAAATTGACAAAAGGACACCAGAAAAAACACCTTCTAGATTCTGCCACTTAAGTACTTTATGATCCTGGGATATTTATAAACCTGATGCAATTGACACCAATCCCATGAAAGAAATTATTTCTATAAATGCACCTTTCTTATCTAAACATTGAATTTAAAAGAGCCTTCATTTTGGATAACTGACTTAAAATATCTTGTTTCTCACATTTTATGCGCTTTGAGGTTTTTAGTATGGTCAGAGATGTTTAAACATTTGCATCTATTATTGAATGATTGGATGACTTTTATTAGGCGACAATATCTGAGAAAATAATCGTTCAAAAAAGGGAATTTCTCAAGAAGCGTTATTCTTCTCATGGGGTATTTATTTTCCTCACAACCATGCTAAAGTCTAGTTAAAACAATTTGCATTCCTGATTGAGACATGTGTCAAGTAAGACCTTCTTTACATGTGAATTAATCAGAATCCCAAAAAAATAAAAAATGCTGGCCAAATAAAGACCAAGATACTTACTCGACTGGAATCATGGATGCCGATTTCCAATTTGCTTTCCAAGATTTGAAAAACATGATCCAATGTAATTCCTTTGTGCAATCGCAATAAAGTTACCAGTAGGGAGAAAAACCCTGTCTTTGTTTTTAATTCAGCAGATGCCATTCCTCTGATAAGCCTCATCAAAATATATTCGCAATCCGCCGATAAGCCATCCTTGGACTGAAAAAGCAAGCAAAAATAAAATAAAGATTTTTTTTCTTTTTAAATACTCACTTACTTATAGACTGCATTTTTCTCATCTGTTAGGTGACTTATACGGTTTTTGATAGGTACAACAATCAACATACTCTTCAATAAATTAAAGGCCAGGATTTTTGTTTAAGAAACGAAACGGAATAAACTTATAGTGAGGGTGAAATAGAAGAGAGTGAAGTTGTTAAAAATGAAAAAGAGGCCTTTTTCATGTCCAAATTAGATTACGTATTAATATCATTGATATTGGGGGTATCGATGCCAAGTATCGATGCTTTGGAAGTATCGGTTAAGTATCGACAACCCTAGGCTGTATCTCTCTATATACTTACATTTTTAAAATCAGGAGTATTTTTTAATATTTGAACTGCAGCTCCAGTGGCCAGATCAAGTGAGCCACTAGAAAGGTGCTTGAACACATCTAATACAGAGCCGGGCATTATCTGAAAGCAAGAAAGTTCAAATTTTAGGTAATTACAGTATCTGAATATAAAAATTGAGATACTCCCCAAAGTCTAGACTGAAACTTTTGTTCTTCCTGGTGTATTTTCCTGTATTACAAGTTGAATTGTGGGATTGTTTTGAGCGAGAAAGAGTTTCACATATTGGCCTACAGGCGTAACTTTGATCTGTGAAGACCCCTTATTTTGCTTGTTGGTCGATTGTTTAGCATAAGCCGAAATGGTAGGAGTCTATTCACGGCGTGGACAGAATGGAAGCACACTGTGGTGCATGGTTAGAAAAACGAGTTTTGTTAATCACTTAGATCTTGAGAATAAAACATGAATAAAAGCAACGGCTCACTGTTCGTGACCATACCATGTATCAACCATATTACAGGAATGATATTTAAATTACTTACGGAAGCAGAAATTTAGACACAGTCAGGGAAACTTCGGATCCATGCACATAATAATTATAGTTACAAATATCAAATTTCTAATTTAATTTTGAGCGGTAAGGATAATTGACACCTTGTCTTGAATCCAAGTCCAAGACGAAGACGATTCTGGATTCTGTCGTAAACAAACCAGACATAACCTCCCAAAGCACGTGTCTTTGGCGGGCAACACCCATCGGAAGATGCCAACGCGGGCTCTCTTTGAGCGCAAAATTCAAATAGACGGTCTGTTTGAGTGGGAATGTTAGGAAGACCCGCCTGGACGACTTTGTGAGGCTTTGAAAATTCGTTTTGACGGCTCTAGAGATGGATAGCTTTTTCTCTTAACTCTCATTTGAAAAACTCGTTCGGACTAGCGGGGGAGTTTCCCGCTCAGAGGAGAAAGTGACAGACACTAATAAATTAGCTACCTACTAATGAACCAAATTTCAACTGAAAAGAGAGGTTTGAAATTTTATTCCTCTATAAAACTAAACGTAAGGACCAAGTTTCATGACTTTTTCACATTTAAAATGCATATTTTCTCTTGACTTTGATTTTACAATAAAAAAATTAGGTATGACTGGTTGAATGAAAAACTTCTCCCATTCCTTTTTTTTTAAAAATAAAAAATGTGGCTCTGCGCGATCCTGTTAAAGTATGTGCAATTGTAAATAGATGATGACACTACCAAAACACTGCCCCCTCAAGAAAGAATATGTGGTGCATGTAGAGAGGAAAGCTTTTTACCATGCGCCATAATTATTAATTCTTATTTCGAACGTTCAAAGGAAGAATATTATGTTAGTATTGTAACAAGACTTGAAATATTAACAGGAGGAAAATGAGAATGAACATGGGATCGGTCCATAAAATGCTGTGGCATCGAAACAGGTTTTACTTAAGGCGTTTCCCTCTGAGAGCCCTTATTCTTCATCGACAATGCTCTTTCTTAAGAGAGCAGAACACGAATATCCGTTTACAATGTAGCAGATTTTATGTTTTACTTTTTCAAGGAATAACTGATTATTACTAATGGACAAGGTGTTGTGTGATTTTTAATTGTTAGTTGAAGAATGGTCTCCAAAAATTTCATGCAAAAAAGTCCATCTTAGCTATTCTTGTAAGAAATCTGAATGGAAAGCGGACATTTTGAAACACAGCGATCGGAATGCGCATTTTCATAGTTTATTCAACATCAATACAGCTGTCTCAAATAATGAAAATTTTAAGTTGCAGCCATCCCTACCTACCAGTGGTAGCAAACAATTATCAGGAATCATAATAGATTACTTAGACTTTTAAGAAATTCAAACAATTTTTCAAGAGGGCAACACAGTAGGTTTTTTGCAGGATTTTTTTTTCTTTTCTCTTTTTTGTCTCACCAGATAAAAAATGACAGATTTTATAAACAAAAAATAGAGGATGTGAGCTCCTCACATGAAATTCTTTTGATTTAAAAAGCAATAACTGTTGTACAACTCAAGAACCTGATTAAAATAAAAAAACAAAGGACTNGCCCACTTAGACTTTTAAGAAATTCAAACAATTTTTCAAGAGGGCAACACAGTAGGTTTTTTGCAGGATTTTTTTTTCTTTTCTCTTTTTTGTCTCACCAGATAAAAAATGACAGATTTTATAAACAAAAAATAGAGGATGTGAGCTCCTCACATGAAATTCTTTTGATTTAAAAAGCAATAACTGTTGTACAACTCAAGAACCTGATTAAAATAAAAAAACAAAGGACTAAAAAAATGAGATAAATCTTTTTATTATAAATCAAAGAACACAAGAAAAAAAGGTTACAGGACAGATTCACACTAATCTTTCTTCAGAGTGGCTCAGCCAATGGACAGGAACAGGAAATTTACTGTCTTACTCTTCTACCGTTTACGAGTGCTTGGTTTTGTTTACATTTGCAAGCCAAGTAATGGAGGTAGATGATTTAATCTAATGAGCTTTTAAATTTAAAGTCAGTTGAAAAATTGGTAAATAACTATGATAAATGAATGATAATGAGAAAAACCATCAGGAGCTACAACTTATTTTTACTTTGTAGCTTGCAAACTTGCGACTACTGACTTAAATATTTAAGGACTACTTACTGAGGAAATGAGTGATATTGGAAAATTTACTATCTTAAAATAACTTCAGATCAGAGAGTGATCACTAAGTACAGCACTAAAGGCATGCAAGTCAGCAACTGAGATCAGTACATCCATTTGTCGAAAAAATTGAATCGGATTCCTTTCGACAAATTATTATGCCGCCTTTGATCGTTTACTTTCAAGCCTTAAGAGCTGTTGTTAAAAGTTAATGGTGAGTAAATGCTATTCTTTGATAAAAAAAAAGGGGGGGGGGAACAAAATTCAATGTTATATTCAATCACTGAGCTTCTAAATTTGATCTAAAGGCTGTACTTGTGCCCAAATTAGCAGTGAAAGGGTTTATTCCTATATATTCCGTTCATTCCTCAATACCTCTATTCTGAAAATTGAAGGACCTTTGCCAGTTACCTACCTCTTATTTTTCTGTTTAATATTTTTTTTCTTAATGTAAGTTCATTAACATGTTCCTCATTACCGATCTTTTTCCGTTTAAACTTTGTTCATGTTTGTTGGTTCGTTCAGTGAATGGCAAGTAAAGTCAAGTAAGTGACTTGGTCTATTGCTTGAGGATCAACTAGCTTTGGAAAGCTCAGGTCAGACAAATGAGCCGGTGAGACTACTTCTTTACCCTTTAACATCCCTGGTGGTTTGCATTGGTTGGTGGAGATAGGGACCATAGTTGCTGAAAATGTATTTTTATCCTAAATTTTGAAATGAAAAAAAAAAAACCAACTAACATTCCCTGAACCAGTCACTAACTTCACCCTTCACCAGCCACTCTTGAGGAAGTAGACTAAGAAAGGTGTGAGCTAACAATTTACCGTCACTTTTTTAAAAAAAATTTTCCTAGTGAAAGAATCTGTCCATCTGCTTGGGTACAGCAATCCAGTGGTGTCGAAAATAAAGAGCCATATTTTATGAATACAATATACTTGCTACAAAATCTATGTTATTTTCAAGAAACACAACTCGTAGAAAAAAGTCAAAAATCATTCATTCTGCACATACCTACTAAAATTAAAGTTTGTTGTATATCATACACCTCCATTTCAAAAATTAGGATGATAGTTTCTAGGGATAATTTTTTTTTTTGTGAACTGGAAAAATAGAGTACAATTATGCTCTTCAGAGAGGCTTGGCAACAGTCCTGAGTAAATACATCATAGTCTCCCTCATTCTGCTAAGAACAGGAAACAGAAAAAAAGAGAGGAGGAGATTCACTTCCTTGCTAGCTCATCGCCTACACTTTTACCATCACAGGCAACAATTTTTACCCTATCTACTCGTGCGACTTCCTGGACCTCCCTAAATTCAACATCGTTCAGCATGAACGTCCAAACATTATCACAGAATCTGTAGGTGTTTAATTTGCCAGCTTTGAAAGTAAGCCTTGATTTCACCCGATTTGCCAGAGCGTTATTGATGACTTTGTCAAACTGGAGAAGGACCTTTATCGCAAGCTGTGGGGTGATTTGTCCATACTGGATAAGCTCATCAAGACTTTCCTGTAGGGTGCTGCCTAAAGTTGTGTTCCTGTAAAGCTGATAGGATGTCATGATCAGACCTCTAAAGGAATTTTAAAAACCTTTGCCACAGAGTCCTGGAAAAAAGAAATCTCCGATTAAAAACTTGAGGAAGAAGAGTTATTCAGTAGAATAGCATATGTCTAGGTAAGGGGTAAATTGACTAGGTATTTCCTGCGCTGAACACAATATGACCAAAATAAAATGACACACTGACATTGGATCAGCTGAGAGAATAATGATACCTACCTAAATTAGCTTGGAATACAATTTGCTGCAAGTTTAGTGTTGCAAAAGATTTTTAGGGCTCATACGCAGAGTCTAAGAGTTTATTAGTTTTTCAAAGTTGGAAGTGTAAATGATAAGCTACACCATGTATTTCTTCACTAGACCTAACGCATCTAATACTAATCAAACCATGAGAGAGCGTTGAATTTTCACATGCAGTTATATAAGAATTGCGTCTTGCTTCTGGACAGATACTTAGCAAATTTCTCCATTACTCTACACTTGGGATCCTGACTTTCCAGTACACACTCATTGTTAGAAGTTTAAACCATAGGCTGGTTTACAAAAGTATGAGACAAAAACCGTTCTTTCACAATCTGATATTTTTGCTCCGCAGCCATTGCATCGCAGAAAATTGTGAAATTTCATGGCGATATCCTTAATTGCAAGGCAGAATGAGCAACTTTTTAAAAGTGATGAGAAAAAAAGGTTGTCACTGTTAGATAATGCCCAGCAATGCTGAGATTTGGCACACCGACAATAGCTGAAATGCACTGCTCTTCGTGGGAAGTCATCTTTTAGGCAATTTTCTTTTGGTTTGTGAAAGTTTTGAAAAAATACCTATGCCATTCCACCATGTGAAAAGTCACTTCTAGTAAATACAGGTATGGAAGCCAAATAAATTGAAAAAAAGAAAGAAAAAGTCGCTAGGTACTAGAGTAAAAACTCAAAGTTAATGTGGACTTAAGAGACTTATTATAAGTAATTACGACTGAAAATTCTTGCCATTCCCCTCATAAAACGAAAGTTATGTATTATTTTCTTGCAAGCCGAAAAATGAACCGTTTCATGTGGTCCAGAAAACAACCTGTAACTTGTAAGCAAACATTGATGTACATCACTCTCCATTTAAAGAGTCACTTGATATTAACTTGTGAGAGTCAACATTGATTCAGGAGGGTTAATCTAGTTAAAGGCGAATAAACGCCATCTGCCAACCCTCCAATCACAAGAAAAATCACTGAATAGTCGCAAGCGGGTGACGTGCTGGAGCTAGAAATGGCAGATATATTTGAGTTAGAAAGAAAAAGGAAAGCCACAAACCTGCGAGTAGCTTTAATACTTCAATGAAGCTACCATGGAACAGAGAGCAATGTCTTTTGAGAAACGAGGTGAAGTGAGAAAACTTTAAGTTCAGGAAAAGACAGTAACAAAATTGTTGCTCGACTCGGCTGATAGGCAAGACCTGTTCCTGTTGTGAGGGAAGTAAAATCCTTCGAGTTTCCAGTCAACAAAGAGCACAGGGAATATCTGATGAAGAACACTGATTAAACTTCAACATCAAACTCACAATGAGATAAAATCAGTTTTGATTCTCCGCTTCTCAATTTCGCAAATGTCTGTAGAAAGTCAAGCGAAACAATTTTTTTTCTCACTTCTCCAATTTTGTAGGTTATGTTTATCTAATCGTTACATAAACTGCCGTTAGAGGGCGTCTATGATGTTGATTTTAGGTTAGCTCTCTGTTATTGTATTCGAAAAGTTGAAAAACAATCTACAATAAACTGAAAGTTCAGATGTTACTGAACGAATGTGTGAAAGTATGCTGATGTTCTATATTCTTCACTGACGGTCCCTGAACATTTACGATCATTGCCTCTAAACCTAAACAGCCGAAGCCGGATGCTGCTGCCTGTCGGATGTCGGATCACACTTCATCGAGCTAGGTTCCAATGCAAAATTTTTATCTCCAAGGTAAGGAAGTGTAGTTTTTTCATGAACCAACCGTAAATGGTACCTAAACCTCTGTTTTTGATGCCTGAAAGACTCTCAGGAGAGTTAGCGAGTCCTCAGGCGGTGTGCAAGATTATCATTCTGTTTAGCAATCTAATCAAAATTCCCCCAATATTGGATGTAACGTTAAAAGAGTGAAGTCAAAATAACATGGCACATCAGAACTTCTCTCAGAGCCCTAGAGACAAATATTGTAATAGCATCTGATGAGAAACTTAACCAGAAACTATGAAAATCAATAAAGAAATGATCTCGAAAGAGCATTGCGTCAGCGGGTGAGAGTTTCGGTAACTATGGTGTTGAAACCTTAGAGGATAGGTTGTGTTTAGAAATTCAGAATGTGTGCAATCAAAAAGATGCTGGAAAAATGTGAAAGCACATCAACTTCCTCCACCATATTTACTAAATTTTGTGCCCTTCAATTTTTGAAAACTCTTTGAAGAAAACAAGAGCATGTGCATCAAGCAGAGGAAACCTAGAGGACTTGACAAGTTCTTAAAAAAAAAAAGAAAAAAGAAAAGGAAAGTGGCAAGTGAATACTGAATATTGTCATCCATTTAAATTATAATGAACCCAGAAAATCACTATATTTTAAAGGTAAATATTCAATTCTTCTTATATAATTGACAATCAGTAATCAGACGCAAGGAGTTTCTTATCATTTACTCAACCTAGAATATTCTCCAAAAATTTTGTGAAGATATGCCTGATAATGTACCGGTCAAAACATGAAATAGATCCAAAAGAAAACTTCGAGACAACAGATGTATGTTTTTCCAGTCCTATCATCGGTAAGTACCATCGGGTGTTCAAAAAGTAATGCACGTTTTTGTTTTTTGAGACAACAAAAGCAGCTTTAGATTTGCAGTTTGTGTGTGCTTAAAGTAGACATAATTACCAATAAAACAAGACCAAGAACAGCTCTCTAGCTTAAAAATTGACTGAGTGACAGAGTTTTGAAAATGATTTGTCGAGGGACCGCCTCCAGGATTTTTAGCTACAAATATGTTTGTCAAGAAAAAAAAGTTAAATGAGAATTGAGTGTTTTTATTGGAAAAACTTACAAAAGCTTACGAAAAATTGACGAACTTCAAGCTTCTTCATCGGATGACACGGCTGACTTAACATTCGACTGTTTTTCTAAGTATTTTCCACCACTTTGAACACAAAACTTTAGCTGTTCTGCCCACCTCACAAGGATCGTCTATTCGAAGTCTTCTTAACAGAGGATTTTGAAGAATTTTTGGACAGCGATTTTGATCTCAGCTATGGAATCAATGCCTCTCAGAGATTTCTTTAACTCAGAGAAGAGCCATTCCATAGCCGAGATCAAAATCGAGCGAGTTTTCTTCGATCCAAAAATTCTTCAAAATCCTCCACCAGGGAGACTCTGTAAAGACGATCCTTGTGAAGTGGGCAGAACAGCTGAAGCTTCGTGTTCAAAGTGGTGGAAAATACTTAGAAAAACAGTCGAATGTTAAGTCAGCCGTGTCATCCGATGAAGAAGCTTGAAGTTCGTCAATT
The DNA here is from genome assembly GCF_001854935.1 of Bemisia tabaci. Taxonomy (NCBI): domain Eukaryota; kingdom Metazoa; phylum Arthropoda; class Insecta; order Hemiptera; family Aleyrodidae; genus Bemisia; species Bemisia tabaci. The sequence goes on along the minus strand of NW_017547116.1, from coordinate 7,177,544 downwards.
TTTCGTAAGCTTTTGTAAGTTTTTCCAATAAAAACACTCAATTCTCATTTAACTTTTTTTTCTTGACAAACATATTTGTGGCTAAAAATCCTGGAGGCGGTCCCTCGACAAATCATTTTCAAAACTCTGTCACTCAGTCAATTTTTAAGCTAGAGAGCTGTTCTTGGTCTTGTTTTATTGGTAATTACGTCTACTTTAAGCACACGCAAACTGCAAATTGATAGCTGTTTTTGTTCGCTCAAAAAACGAAAACGTCCATTACTTTTTGAACACCCCATGTCCATGTACATACCAAATTAATTCTTCTACTCTATTCTTTAAGTTGAAAGGTCACCAGATAATTAAAATAATTTATCAAAGCATAAGTAATTCAAATTAGTTAAAGTACTCATGTTATTTTTCAATGAAAAATTCACTTATCAGAATTGTCTGTATCTTTTTCCTATTTTTCAGAGTTTTGAATTTATTGGAAAATAGACATAAGTCAACGCCCACAATCTATTGTGATTTCGGGCTCTGAAGCCACACATGCAAGATGAGAGGCTTAAACTTCGGCCGGAATGTGCTCAAACTTAGCCCAAGGATCGCCTCTGATCAGTAAAATGATGTAAGTTTACCTCTCCCTTTTATTCGGTTGTCATTCTACATCAAATGGATGCATTACTGGAAGTAGCAAGCGGTCCATCAGAGATTGCGATGGACCATGAAGAGTCTTCAAGCGCAGCTCAGCAAACTGAAAGTCTCGACCCAGTTGAACAGTTGTCTTCTCTGAGCAAGATTTCAGCTGATATCAACACGTCAGAATCTGAAGAGGGAACTAGCAGGAAGAAACCAAGAAATGATTCTGGTGAGACTGATGATGTAGCATCATCTAATTTAGTAGAGGAAATCGAAGTTGATCTGATTGCATATGAAAAGCTTATGGAAGTTGATGAAACAAAGTCAAAAACAGATGCAGCTGGAGTAGAGGCAAGCTCAGTCACAGAGGAAGTTGCAGCAGAAACAGATTCTGTAAGCTCCGATGCGTCAAAGGATGCATCAATATCAGTGTCAGGTTCAGACACAAGAAAAGCTGAAGCCTTCTCTAATTTGCAGAGTATTCTAGCTAGTGCCAAAAAAAAAATAACAATATCTAACCAGGTTGGAGGCAGCTCTAAAAGTCAAAATTCAGCCAATGCATCCTTGAAAAGTGTATCCGTAGCAAATAGTCCTGTAATTATAGATTTAGAAAAAGAAAACTCGGAACAAGGTTCAAATCCTCAGTCAGGCAAATCTAGTATAACAGTAAAACAGGCCCCGAAGTCAAAACCACCAACAATTCTCTCCAGAAAAGTGCTGCTACCAAATTCAACCTCAAGCGTAGGAAAACTTATGAATATTCAAATTTTGAACAAAGATCAAGGCGCAGGTAAGAACGTATCCAATTCCCCATCTCCCAGCACAACTCCAATGAAAAGTCCAACAAAAAAAATGCCGTTGCTTCTGCCCAAACCCACAGAGTCATCACCAGGTCTACAAAAAATTGTCGTTCCCAAGAACTTTGTTTTAGTTCAAACAGAGAAAGGTCTTGTGTTAATGCGTAGTGATGGGGTCCCGGAAGGAGCTGTCAGGGCAACTACAGCACAGTCCAATAGAGTTATCAATTTCACAAAGCACGTCAGTGTTTCAAACACGCCCATTGCTAAAAGTGTAGGTATTACCAATTCACCCATGATCTCAAAATCAACTTGGGGCGCCCCAAAAACCACCTCTGCATCTCATGGTAATGCCTCAGCTACACCCCTCTCATCGTTAAAAATGTCTCCGCTAGTGTTCAGCTCCACCTCAGGTGGGACTATTTCTGACGGAACAGGATTGAAGATGCGTGTAACCACCGCAAAAGTGTATAAATCGAAACCACTTCTTCAACCCTTGGAACCAACTAGGAAAGAGTTACTGAAGGTCACTGATGGATGTGCACATCCAGTCTGCACTCAATACCGCGAAAGAATTATGGAAGAGTTGAGGACAAAAATACGGACCAGAGACCGCAAATTAAAGAGCACAAGAATGGGCAAAGAGCGTTCAGTCAAAAGAGCTGCAAGAGAGTTGCAAACAGTCAAAGATTTGCAGCGGCAGAAATCACTGTATGTAGAATTAGAGTCTTTCCCTGAAAGCTTATGTAAAAATCTCATACGGTTTCAATTGAGACCCAATGAAGGTGTGCGAGCTAAGCGCCAGTATCAAGAAGAGGTCAATGGGTTTGCTAGACGATTGCATTCTATATCTCCCAAAGCATATGACATAGTGAAAGATGTTTTTAACAAAGTACTACCTGAGGCCAAGTCTATCGACTCATGGAGCTTTGGTGAAACTGAAATTCCAGTTCCAGAAAATTCTCAGCCTGAAAAAGCAGTCAATTCAGGTGAAGATGCTGGGTCAGATTCAGATTCGGAGGGCGATAACGAGATGGGTGAAGAAGGTTCTTGAGCCTATTGAGAATTTATGAATAATTAAATTTATGAAATAGCAAGAAGAGGACCAGGCAGATTGAGTCCTTACAATAATCTTTTGGAGACCAACAGTTGAACGCAACCATGGACTACAATTTCTTCTTTTACGGTAATAATATGTATACTGCAATAGATTATATCAGTCACATCATATTGTGTTAGTTTTCTCTTAAAATATGGTAAACCATAGCTACAATACTTGAGCAAAGTATGGATTTATTACTTCTGTTTAGTAAAGAGTCTAAATCTAATTATAGCATCTCCTGAATTCTAACATCAACTCTGGCTCTAATTACAAACTAATTTGAGATGGGAGTTTATCAATGTGCCAAATTTTATTTTCAATGAAATAGGGCATAGATTTCTTTTAAACAAAGGCAGGTGGCGCTGTCTTTTTTATCTCAAGACTCTCTGTGTCAGTTGACTCATCCTGTAGCATGTATGATCAGGAGCAATTCTACATCTTGAAAGAAGTTCTTTACAGGACATTCATTCACCAGCTCTTAGGAAGGAATGTCCTTCCAAAATTTTTAAAAAGACACTTTTTTTTCTTTTTTCTCTCCTTTTTTACTCTTTACTTGTGTCTGCGATTTTAATGCTGACGGAAACTGGCCGTACGGTTGTTGTACAGGACCCCTTGTTGTTTGGTCAAAAGTTTCTGCACCCCTGAACATTTGATTCAAAGCGTTAACAGAGGATCAGTTATTTCAGAGGGATGTCTTTTGTAATCTATAGATAGTTCCCTGTAGGAAGATAAAAATGGATGTTTACTCAGAAAGAGAGACTCAGAAATGACCACCTCCGATTTTGATTTGCTTTGCAGCATTAATTATTAGTTCAAGGACAGCTGAACAATGGACATTTTTCAGTTTTTGCGGATGGAACCCCTCAGCCCCTTATAAATATTTTAAAATTGGAAGCAGCCATAATAACAAGCAGCTAGCCAGGAATACAAATCTGCAACTTTTCTGGTCTGAAAGGAGTACCAATCCATTGCATCACCACTGAACAATATGCAGACAGCTGACCGTTTTCCTCACTCCGCAGACAACCATTGAGGGGCATTCGTAAGACAAATTTTGAGGAGTTTTAGGGGCCCGTTTAGCGGCTTTTCTATCTGCTGTTAACTATTCATAACCACAGACAGTATCAAAATCGGAGGTGTCCATCACTGAGCCTTTCTTTGTTTTTAAAAAATTGGAACATAGATTATACTTTGTTGTTGCCTAGGTTTGTAGAAAAAAAGTGTTCATTGGGATAGTTCCACTGCCATACTTACATCATGTCAGATCCTTTTGAGTTGTAACAGTAAAATTGTACATTGTTATGATGTTTTTAAGCAAAGAATTGAGTGGAGTAAAAAATAATTGCAGCTTGAATGAAGTGGTATTAGCAATAAGTTGAAACCATAGTGAGGGAATCCAGAATTTAAGAGGATACTGCTATAAAATTTTAAAGAAAATGATTATTCATAATCATACTGCTTCAATCATAACTTTTTCGATAAATGTATTTACCAAAGGAAATACCTTATTTTTAATATATGTATCTCTATTTTTTGCTGAACATTTGAGAACCATAAAAAATTCAGCGAATCTTCTTGTGCACCTCTAAATCAAATTCATCAACCCTGTTCAGAGAGCAGGTTTCTGAACAGTTTCATCTAGAATTTTTTTAAATTATTTAGATATCTTAAGGACTAGTTTCCCTATTCATTTATATTTTTTCTCTCCTTTTGATTGCCTATTTCTTCTCCAGAAAAATGTGTTACTACAGTCCTAAAGACAAAGAGTTTTAATTCATGTACTTGAACATCCTCTCAGGATTATTCAATGTTCTCTGAACCAACATTAAATTCAGACATAATATCAATTACTTACCCATTGATTTTTTCACTTTCATATATAAATAAGATTAACAGTCAATGCTGAAGAGGCATGAGAAGAAAAAAATAAACAATGAATTCTCATTCTTGAATTCTCCTAATTGTATTTTTATAACTCAAAATTATGTGGAGAAAAGGTAATAAAATATTTTGTTTTGAAAATATTTCTCAGTTGCTTTCTAATACTCTTAAAAAGCGAAAACCGATATTTGTTTTACTTTTCTAACCATGTATCGCATCAACTTCTTCTAAGGGATGATCTTGAAACTTTACTGAGACAGTAGTTCTAGAAGAAGACTGCTCTAGTAATTTCTCTTTGATTTTGAAATTATTTTTGAAAGGCGTTTGACAACTTTCTCAGTATTCTGAATCGACAATTGATACTTGCAAACTGTAATCTTTAAGTTTCCTCCTCTGCTTTAAAAAATGGCAACAAAAATATGAACCTTCCTCTAAGCCCTATTTTTTGAGGCTGAGCTCTGGTAGAGTCTTAGTTTATAATACAAAGCTGGAGCCATAGAATAAAGAGATGAGTCAACAGAAGGGAGAGCCCCAGCCAATTTCATGACAGCAAAGCAATATCAGCTATTTAGCTGTATATTTTTCCGCCTGTCCCGTCTATATTTGCCATTTCTAAACTAAAGACTTTCGACTTGTTCGGCTGCTTTTCCCTGTAGTAGAGTATTAAGACTGCATTATTCTAGCAGTTACTTAGCATCAATAGATTGTCTCAGCTGGCACCAGGAAAGCCACGCGACTGGGAAAAATGTAAAAACAAGTTCTTCAGAACTTACGTTTTTGCTGACTTGTCTCTTTATTCTATTTTGCAGCAAAATTTCAGTTTTTATGTGTCTCCCAAAGAGTTAGATGTTTTGTGAAAGGCGAAAAAATCATCTAGCTTTGCTAATACTTGTTGGTGGAGTAGTAATGAAATCACAAATAAAGAATCTGAGAAAATCAGGTTTAATGTAATCAAAAAGCCAGAGTCTAAAATCACAGATATTGAAAAACCATAGTGGATGAAAGTGAATGACGGCATATTGGTACCTCTTTTGAGGCAAGAACTGCATTCTGTCAGGATATTAATGACACAAGTACCATATTGACAGCTAAAGTCCGAAAATTCAGATTTCAATAGCAATGTTCGAAAAACTCCAATCAGGTTCTACTTTTTTCAGAGAAAACTTGCATTGAATTTCTTAAGAATACTTTGGAATGGGTATAAATAACTTACTGAGTATTTTAAGGGGGGAAAAAAAATTAATCAGAAGGGGAGACTTGCTATATGGCAATAGGTTAGGCGATCAGAGATAGGCATTTTTTTACTTTAGCCATCAAAGATCAGTGTTCGCAATTCACAGGCGCCAAATGCACCTAAGCAATTGGTCATGATGCCTAAAAATTGAAGGCTCTGTGCCAACGTGGCCCCTAAAAAATTACCCCCCCCCCCAAAAAAAAAAGAAAAAAAATTTCCTAATTTTTATATTTGGTGATTTTTCGAAATTTCCCCCGAGGTACAGCTACTGGTTCTGCAACGAAACCATCTTGCGTCCAACTTTTCACTAAATGTGCTGTGATACATAGGCAAAAAGTGAATTTGGCCCCTAAAAAATCTTCGATGGCCCTTAAAAATCAAGCTTGATGCGCCACATGGCTCCTGAAACTCAAAAGAAAGTTTCAAACACTGTCGAAGGTGTTGCAGCTGTCCACCAAATTTTTTTTTTGATATCTTGTTTAATGTATACTTAGATCCTCCAATTGTTCTCATATGTCAAGATCATCATCTGGATCTTCTTCATCCCAGTCATCATTATCGTCTGGAGTGTAAAATATTTTTCCGCCAGTATCACCATCTTCACTTGTTCTGCAAAGAGAAGAGAATATGTTCCTTTCAGTCGAGGAGTAATTTTGTTCTTCAATATATTTCAATTTGAAAAATCAGTAGAGCCAGGATGAAGACTTTTCAGTACGCAAAAAAGAGAAAACGTGGTCAACACAGGCTGGGTGGAGGAAAAAATGTAAAAAAGTTAGTTCTATGAGGTAATGATTCCTCCTAATTTTTTACATTTTTCCTCAGAGAATTTAAGGTTTCATTCATGATTACAGTGGATTAGTTGGATTACCACAACAACACAGTAGAGCGGTTGTGGTACCTGACAAGCGGAATTTTCTGGTTGTTTTAACGCACGACCAGGATGACCCAAGAGTTTGATGGTCTCGGCCGATAGTCATACAGATAACTTAAGGCGCTAGGAAGAAAGGAAAAATTGTGATGCCATCTTAATTTGAGTCCCTATCAGGGTAAGAATTATGTGGATTTTTGGCTGAAAACCAAAATCACTGATTAAAAAAGTTTTTCAATCTAGGTTGTTTTTTCCAGTAGATAAAAAAAAACAAAAGGAGTATCACATTGGAGAGGGCATATTCTATCAGGAAAGTTCCAAGCTAAAATAAGAACCAGAATCTTTTTTTTTGCCAAATCTGAAAAATATACTCATTTAAACTTACTTCACATAAGGTAGTCTAAGTTCACTGCGTGCTTTAATCTCCGTCTCTTCTAAACTCAGTCTAAATGTTGTAAGGCCATTTGGATCGATGGCATCTTCGACTTTGCTGACTGTTTTCTTTTCTTCGCTTAGAAGCACTCCGCTTTTGTCATACCAACAATATTCCTCCTGGAAACAGAATTATCGAAACACTCGGAACCAAGGTAATTTCAAAAGAACATAAGCTTCTAATTACATACATTAATCAAAACGTGAGTACGATGAATAGAATATTTTCTTATTTCAAATAGAAAATATATAAAATATAAAAAATTTAGAAAGAATCTCCAATGTTTTGGTGGGTTCTTTGACGTTTCGTGTTTTTTAAAGGTCAGTGCAAGTTTTCAATTTTTTTCCTGTTCTACAAGTTGCTCAAATTCATGTACCTTACATTTTTTGATAAGTAAGAGGAAATCAAAAGTACCTGTTTAACTATCTTCCCATTCTTTTTCGCATGTTTGATAAATAAGTGTCGCCGGTTGACTAGGTTGGTTGGAACCAAAAGTATTTCGGTGGAGGCAAGGTGACTTAAGGTTGATATGCTTTTGGTATCAGGTAATGTATCAGAATGGACAACTGCTACCAGCTGCATTAACTGCGTCCCTGAGGTAAAATATAAAAAGAGATGAATTACAAACACATATTAAGTCAAACTAAAGAAAATACATAACGACGGTGAAATTCGGCAATCACATAACTCGGTTCCTTTGCGACGTCGCAGACTTCCTGTCATAAACGTTATTTTTTAGACGGAAAATTACTCAACGGCAATTCTTTAAGACTTCCGTGATTTTTCTTCTCTGTGCAAAGAAAATTCTGCATAAATCTCAAAGAATGATGTCAATTTGTTCTCTTTTAAAAAATTAACATAGAGGCGGAGATTTTCAGACACCGCAAAAGAGTTATGTGATTGCCGACTTACACCATCGATAAGACATATTATGAATAAATAAAATTAATCTACGGCATAAAAGTACAGCAGTATAGCAGGAAAATTTTTGAGATTATAAAGCAATTCATATTTATGGAGCGAAACGTGCATTTTGAAAAAAAAGATGAAAGTAGGCAAGTGTCTTTAATAGCCTACTATTCTTGGCAACAAAACTTTTAATACTTGTCATCAACAGAACGTATGATTGAGTTGTGTATTCCAGACAATGCAGATCTAAGAATGTCTTCCATCTATGATTATTGAGCTTTAAAGCATGTGGAAAATCCTACCTCAAGCAAGATATACAGACTGTTCTTAGTGCAATTTCAAGTCTAATGTATGATACTCTCTTACGATTAAGGCTAGTATACCGACCTTTTTTGATTGGCTTTGTAAGCAAACTATGAAGGCACCTATATGTATCCTGGAGACCATTATTGTAATACAGTGAGGTCAGTGAGTCTATGATGATGGTCACCTTCTCATCAAAAGATACATGGGATTCCAGTATTGATCTAAGAGGTTTGTTGAGACCGCTTAGCGATTCTGGAAATGACAAAATACAATATCACAGTGGTATAGGAAATTCTATTTTGTATAATTTTCAAAATTTCTTACCCTGATTGATGGAAATTTAAAATTCCAATTTGTTTTTGAAGCGGTTAAAATAGAGCATTTTATCTAAGTAGGCCACTACTGCTGCTGTATTTTCATATCAATCCACACAAAAAAAAGAAAAAAAACGAAATTTTATTAGAGAAACTGACGACAAAGTATTAAAATGCAAACGTAGATCAACAAGACAGGTCAGCTTTAACTAGTCATACCTTCATGAATTTGATGTCTTCAACTCATGTTGAGTAGAGCAGATCCTGCAACTCTCCCTAAGAACACCTCAGGAAGACAAATCAAAGGAACTTTTCACTAACAATATACCTATACCCCTCCTTCAGGGATAAAGAAAACATACACTAGAATGCTTCTGGACACGCAAACGTTAGAAAAAGTGAAAGTTCAAATGAGTTGGAGGAATACAAACCATGGTAATTGAAGCAGCAATCAATAAATTCTGCTGTTTGTAGCTCTATATTCAAATCTCTTTTCAATAATGAGCCTAATTTGTCAAAGCAAAGCACTAAAGTTTTTTGGGATTGAGTTTTACTGGCTTCTATAAATTCTTTCAGTAAGAATTTGCCACTTACATCCACAGAATCTGGAAAAAAAATCAATGGACATTTAGGATGCAATATCAATGATGAGAGGGACACCTTTAATTGTAACTCCGCAGATTTCTTTAGATGTAAAATTAAACTATTTGAAGGAAAAACAAATCACTATTATCACACCAACTTTAATTTAATTTTTCTTCCTCTTTTCAAAACTGGGTGAAAGAAAGTTTCATGTTACAATATCAGGTGATATTCTCTTTTAAAAAAAAGAGGGGGGGAGAGGAAATATTAAGACATCACAATTAGGCACGTGCTTTTTTTTTGTTTTACCAACAAAGTATGTTACATGTCACTTATAATTCATAGTGCCACAGACGCTCATAATTTTTGGCAGCTGACAAAAAAGAGAATAGAGTTAAAAAAATTGTAATTTAGGTAAGACCAAATTCTTTAGATGATAAAACAATACATACGTGCATATTGATCCCATGAATTTTCTGTACTTGCCTCTGAATGGGCCACTAGGAAGGATATGATTTAAAACACTTTGTAACGCAAGCAAAGAAAGCAATCCATCCAACAATAAGTTTGGACATTAACTCCTGAATTACATAGATGTTAACATGTAGGTTTCATTTAGGTGATTTCACGGTAACAGTAGCCTAGTGTATAGTGTCGCCAGTTTAGTTCTTAGGGATTCCAAAGATTTACAGCAATTTGATTAAGGAAGAATACAACTGTTGTGGAAAATCTTTTAAAATTGTAACCCAGCATTGATTCATGCAAGGAAATAAGTGAAATTACCGTCACTAGAATTTTAGACTGCAAAATGTTCAGTCCGTAAAAATTCTTAAAATTGAAACTGGCACCACTAATACTTCCGTTATCTTGGAATCACCCACTTATAACTGAAACAGGAGCACTGGTCATCTCTGCTGGTTCTCTGATATTACAGGGTGTATGAGTAAGAAACTAAAAACAGATAAGAGTCAATTTATCGTTTCTTTCTATTTTCTGGGTAGGTTCATTTTGAGACCTTGCAATGAGGGTAATTTTCTTTTAAGTAGGTCATAAACTATGATCTAAGTGGGAATGTAAGAAGATTCTTCTAAAAAACCTATTACAAGAGAGATTCCTCTTATTAAAAATTAATTTACCTTCGATCAAAGTGAAAGAATTCGGCTGACAGTTGCTAATGAGCGCTTTCAACATCTTGCATTATGTATTGACGGCAGTCTGCAGAGAGAAATCGGAACTTACCGCAACAAGGGTACGAGAATTTTAGCACAAATAACTGAAATGAAAGTTTCAAATTACGCTTGTCTACTGACAATATTAGTTGACTGATTCCGAACTGATTGCGAGTGAAAAATCTAAGAAAGTACGGAAATGAGAGAAATGTGGGCATGGTAATGGGAGGTTATGTTTTTGTTTTGCGTGGCCTGTTTGTGTTTAGATGATGACGGTTTCTGATTGGCTATTGATCTGAACTGCAGTAAAAAGCGCCAAATTTTAAATTGACGCTTCTGCTCCACGTGAGCGCAACTGCACCGCACCCGCCGTCTCTTGTTCATTTAACGCGCTTTCGAAAAAAGACAAATGATTTACTGAGATTCCTTAAAGAGATTTCTGCTTGGCTCAGAAGGTTATGGTTGACAAAAATCCTAACGCAGATCATCAGTAAGCAAGATTGTGTCACCGATGCGTCTCTACTCTCAGCTCTGGTGGAAAAAGAAAGAACTTTATTTGGCTTATTATGCACTCGCAAATTCGCAGTACGGATGTATCGCACTGCATTACTGAGCGGCTAAGCTAAGCGCTCGCCTCGTTACGGTGAGAGCTATGATTCGCAACTACTTGTAGGCTATACTTTTTAATGACTTCAACATATTTATAGATGCCGCGTAGGGCATTGAAGGATTATTTTTTCCAAAAAATAAGAGTGAGGATTGCATTTTGATGCACGTAATTGAAAAGGGCTCCTCTTGCTTCAGAGAAACTTCTGGATCCAAGGTCCAGGGTCCCTGTATGAGGGTATGCAGGGGCCGTCCAATAAACTTGTTTTTTCTTAGAGGAAAAATCAGACTCCAGACATGGAGAAATTAATGTAACATAGTGTACAGTTAACATCCTTTAGTATAAATTACGTAAGACCTTTTCCCCATTTTTAGACCCCCATACTTCTCCTTATGCAGCACCGTAAGGCGACCGTTAACCCCCCCCCCCTCTAAAAAGTACGTAAGGCTCGACTGTCCCCCTTTCTTTCCCTAAATTGACCACTAGACAAGGTGCACATTTCAGCATTTTGATACATGTTTCTCAACCGAAATTTCACGTTAAACATACGATGCGCACAACGAAAATTATTGAAATCACATCCTTACGGAGAAATTCAATCAAACCACCCGCTCATGAAAACTCAATGCACTATGTGATTCACATCGCACGCTAAACGTTTATCATGACAGTCTCTGAGATATAAAAATCTGGCAACCTCAATCTTGACGCTTTGGCTCAGCTGTAGCAAATTGCTTATAGTTTGAACAACACATGGTGGAAAATGAACATTGCTCGATTGAGACGCTTGCTGAAACCGTTGTAGTGCGCGATTTGACTCACGTAGAGCTTTGAGTTTCTTGTGAGCGGGTTTCCTCGTAACCAATGTGAAATAAAAAAAAATGTTGATATCTCCGTTAGAAGTTGGTTTCATTGGTTTTCGTTGCGCGAATCGTGTTCTTCGTGAAATTCTGTGAAGAAACATGTATCATGCTAAAATTTGTGCCTTGTCTAGTAGTCCATTATCGCAGATCGAAGCATTACGTTTCTCGTTAGAAAACTATGAAATTTTTAAGCCAAAATTTTTAAGTGAAACTAAATTTCTGGAGTAAGTTCACGGGAAAGATTAATGATATAATTAGTTTAATAAAAAAAAAATACGGAGCAAAATTGAAGATTTTTTTGGCCTTGGGAATAAATAGTTAAAAGTATAAAGTTGACGTAAGGATGAAGTCACTACTCATCATTCCACGGAGTAGAGAAGTTGGACTCAAGAGAAATGGACCGAGTTCAACAGAAAGGAACCAACACACATCAGCTATTGCCAAATTTAACTGGGAAATTTAATTTTTTACGAGAGAACGTTTCTGTGGACTCCTTTGAAAATTTTAAGGAATTTGCTTCGTACTACGGAGAAAATGCGCCGAAATTTCCACGAAAATCTGCACAACCGTTTTCATATAAAACATTGAATTGCCAGATTAAATTTGGCAATAGCTGATGTGGCTTGGTTCCTCTCTGTTAAACGCGGTCCAAATGATAGGGCATGGTTCGTCGGTCAGCAATCGGTGGTTTCCTGATTTCCTCTATTTCATCTTGAATTTTATTAACAACCGGACGAAAAATGGATTTTTGCATTTTCTTGAAATATAGGCTAAAAAGCTGATGTAAGGCTCAGTCGTGCCCTCCCTTCCCCACTCGCAAGGCACCGGAAGGCTGTTAGAGACCCCCTCCCCTCCCCCCAAGAGCCTTACGGAATTTATGGACGACCCCTTTTGTACTTTTTGTATTCCTTATCGTCTTTATTACTTGAATTCCTAATCATATAGATAATAGAATAGAAATCATGCAGATTTTCCATTGAAAAAAACAGGGCGTTTAAGTTGGTTTGAGCTTAAAAGATTCCTGCTTGGCCCGAAAGGCGAGGGTTGACGAAAATCTTTCGGCGCGTGGGGAGTGCAGTGAGTCTGCAGAGAGGAAACATCGATGCTCCCGATTGCGCATCAGACAGTTTGCGACGGAAATTCGGCAAGATTTTTGTCAACCCTACCTTCCCATTGACATATAATACAGTCTAGACCACGCACTAGGCCCGACTTTAGGCGGGGAGGGTAAGACAGCTAGGGGGGTAAAACAGGGTGAAGACGCGCCTTCAGCCTAGTTGATACCGCCGCATATACGAGCTAAGTGTACCCGTATCAGGCAACGGCACTGATAAGACTGGCATTTCCATTGTCTCGGTACATATTACCGGTACACTTACTGAGTGTTGCTAGGTTGCCTATCGTCTCGCCTGAAGGGACTCTAGTCTCACCGAAATTTCCTAATGCGCGGTCTGTACCTTCCGAGCTCAAGGCAGGAATCTCAATGTTTACTTTTTGCAGGCAAAGTATGGAACGTGGTTTGTGCAAAAACCTACAACAGTCCTGTTGTAAGTTTTGGCACAAACCAAGTTCCATAATTTTCCACCTTCATTCAGTATGTAACTTCTCTAAAATATCGTGGCTCGGTAAGGAATATTTGGACGTGTTTCTGCCAAACGGAACTATGTGCATTATGACGTGAGCCCCGTTATGCACGTATTTTTATGGGTCTCAGGGCTCACGTCTTAATGCACATAGTTCCGTTTGGCAGAAATACGTCCATTTAAAGATTTCCTCTGTAAATACAGGAAGGATCTTTAAGATGAGGACGAGGAAAAAATAACAAGATAGATTAAACGAGAGAGATAACAAATGTATTATAATCGTGTTATAAATAACTGTTTAGAGGAGGTGAGAAGATTAGGCACAGTTTTATGATACAAAAACAAAGAGGAGAAAACAGATTTATAATGTCTGCTTGATACGTCATTTTATTTCTTCGACATACGTTGCAGGGAATATACCGACAACTCCATTCAGCTCACCCAACCACCAACCGTCGGGTTGCTTTTCGTGAATATTTATGACGTCACCTGAAACAATAAGAAAACATTTTTCTCGTTGAGTATTCCAATGTTCAGAGCATTTTGTACAGAATTCTTGACCATGCTCGTTCCCTGTTTAGAGTCAAACCACGCTGCAGCGTAGTAAAAGCACAAAAGATAAAAGAAAAAATAGAAGTGCTTTGAAAATCATTAAATATGACATGGAACCACTGGAACCACCTTAATATTTGCAAAACAAACGTTATACTTTCCTTTAATAAATATCCCCCCCCATCAACTGAAATGGGAATAATGCACGCAGAGTGTGCAAACATTTCAAAATCCTGTGTTGAAAAACGCTGACTCCGCGAGTTTAAATATTAGATCCAAACACAGTCGAGTGGCGCGGCGTGCTGCCAGAGCGAAACACGCACTCACGCACTGGCGCCTACAAACCTAACAGGGATACTTCGCGCATTGCGCAATGCTTGAAGTATCCCCTTAGGTTTGTAGGCGCCATGCAGTACGCGTTTATTCGCGTGCCCGCAGCTGGCCACGCGGCGCCTCCAGCGACTATTTCACAACAGAGGTGATGCATGGTAAAAAACGCGTAGACGTAAACTACCAGAAAAACAGGTGGAAGGACAAAAATGTCGCTGGCGACATATCCTGAGACTGTCCTGCCGCGGAGGCATATTATTTTTTAAGTATAATACTAGCCGTTCTGGGCACAGTTCGCGCACCCGTCACGGGTAGCCAAGGAGCTGCAACCTTTGAACCCCCAGTCAGACATTCGGTTCGCTCCGCGACCCTTTTCCTAAATAATTCGAAATTTAAGCACCATGATGTATACATTTTGGAGGCTCCCAAGACAAAAATGATTTTGTCACAGAAACTTGTTATCGGAAAGTCCCATCATTTGAACATAAATAAATATGTGGAGATAAAGCAATGATGGGGATCGCTCATTCCTTAATAAACTCATTTGGATGGGACGTCAGTCCCATGGGGTGGAAGAAAGGGCTGTCCGTGGATCTCCTTCTACGATTTGACTCACTTAAATAGCAAAAGTTCATCTTAACTTCTTAAGAAGAAGAAGGTGGCATAGCGGTCTGAAAACTGTTCAACGACAGTTGAGGTCGAGTTCCGAATCGGTATGAGCTATATCCAGTTGGTCTTGAATGTGCACTAAAGTTAGGCTAAAAACAAGGTGTTGAAGCACTAAAATCAACTGAAAGTCATGCGTGATGATTACCTGGTTCTAAATTCAATTCGTCGTATAAATTGGCAGTGTAGTGATACAAAGCTTTACATTGAGTCCCATTCGTCAGACTGCAAGGGGTTGTAGGCTCCGATAATACTGGATACTGACTTATCACGCTACTTTGGTAATCATGCTCGCTACCTTGACTAGAAAATTCATCTGTAAGTAAATTAAGGGAAGTCAGATATATCAGATCACCGCAGGAATGTACGGACGCTATTGAATTGAGATAATTTCGGGAGCAAAATACGAACGTAAAATTAGTTAAAATATTATTTTGAGCAAGTAAGTAAGTAACATGCATTATTTTTTTCTTCTTCTTCTTTCATGAAGAGAGTGGGACGTAGGTAGTTATTACTTATCATACAAGGAGGTTAACTTGCAATCTTTTCGGCTCTGGACAGGCTGAATCAGTATAATTTTGACTATAATGATTGACTTTGAATTCACGCTGTATGAAGGAATGATAAATTCAGCGTGAAGGAATGGTAAATTCTACCATTTTTTTTTGGGGGGGGGGGGATGTGTGCTCTCTGAAAGAAGGAATAGAACGTCAGATTAGATGGCAATCGTATGCTGAGTAAAATAAAACTAAAAGAAAAGTATACTGACATTGTTCCTCACCAAAATCACTATCAGGCTGGACTGAATTGCCGTCAGCCGCTCCTCGATCTGACCACTCGTTTGTCGTTTCATTTTCGATAGATTCGTCCTTATGAACCCACGCAGGAACCTGAAAGTAAGAGCATTTATTTACTCCTCTTTGCCACCTTTATAAGTGCTTTGCATCTGCGCCCATGTGGAATTTCATTATTCGTAGGATAATGGCGTGTGAATGCGGGATGAGGCGTTTGCACGAGAAAACCGAAACCGCCGCTCCTCTCTGACTAGAGGGAGTATAGCCTGTGTCACACTATCAAAACTAGCCATCAAAATATCAAGGTCAAGTGTTGTGATTGGCTTATTCAATGACTTGGACCAATCACAGCACTTGACCTTGACATTTTGATGGAGTATTTTGATAGTGTGACACAGGCTTTTCTCGATTTCCGCATGAGCCCCAGAAAGCACGGATATATGTGAAACAGGGATTCACGTGGAAATCGAAAGACGTCAGAGGAGCGACGAAAAGTCGGAAACCTTCTTGTTCCCTCCAACGGATGAGTCGACTTCGAAAAGTCTCCTAAATTATTAAAAATCGACTGTAATTGACTCAGTTGCTGGCGTTCAGCAAGTTATGAACGCATCAGTAAGTGTAACGATCTTATTACTTGTATCGCAGAATTATATATTTTCATTGGTTTGAACATCATTTAGCTCAAAATTTCACCGCGAATTAGAACATGTAAGCTGTAAAAACATTTGGAAAAATTGCATTCCGCAATTAGCAGTGATCGCGCGATAGGTTGCGATTTGATCGGGGATCGTCGCGGTTTGATCGATGTCGATTTATTGCAATATTATCGGGTAGAAAATTTCTGTTTTATTGCATGAATTTGCAATAAAATCGCGATTTTATCGAATCGCAATATTATCGAACAAAAAATCGTGATAACTTGAGATGAAATTTAGATTTTATCGAACACGATTTTATAGAGGTAAAATTGAGACAAAATCGAGGATAACCGCTCAGATGTTGATAATCCTATCGATTTTACGGCCAAAAAATCGTAAAAAATCGCAAATAGTATCAAAATATTGCAATTTTTTCCCCCGTTGAAATACAGTACATGAATCTTGCGGTTTGATGCCCAATTCATTTTGGTCCGTATCATACTCACTTTGAGAATGCTTTGTTGCAGGCCTTGCCTGTCTCGTGTGACAGAGATGTGTGCTGCTAGAGGGTGACTTAGTTTCGGCCTGCCTTCTAGTTCGGCCAGCGAGGAGGCCAGTTTGTACCTTGAGGCGTCCAAATAGGTCAACATCGATCGCATCTGTGGGCAAATGGAGCAGATGTATATAAGTATTTGATTTAAATGATAACATTTTAAGCTGATTTGATCCATAAATTCTACCCGAGAAGGGAATAATTCAACAGTTTAGTAAATCCAACTGGTTCGTTTGCTTACGGCTGTCAGAGGGCCACATCAGCCTATTTATTGTTTCAATTGATGAAAATGCTACACACAAATGGACCACGATTAGAAGAAAGGAACCAAACCACATCAGCTATTGCCAAATTTAATTGGGCAATTTAATTTTTTACGAGAGGACGTTCGTGCGGATTCCTTTGAAAATTTTAGAGAATATGCGCCTTATTATGCAGAAAATTCACTGAAATTTGTATAAAAATCCGCATAACCGTTTTCAGGTAAAACTTTTTTTTTGCCAAATTAACTTTGGCAACAGCTGATGTGGCTTTGTTCCTTAACGCGGTCCAAATGAACATTGACTCCCTTTGTGAGTACTCGAAATTTGACTGCTTCGTTGCAGAACTCGTTGCATAAATTACGGCGCATGCGTTTTTTAATTAAGTAATGACGTTATGTCTCGTTATTGCCCCCCTACCGGACCATAAATGCTGCCCGTTTCCAAAGAAAGTGATTTTTTCTAGAATCATTTCGAATTATCCGAAATATTTCCCACCAAGATCAATACGCATGATACAGATTCAACCTTCCTGCGAGCAAAAAAGAAAGAAAAAAAGGAAAAAAAGAAAACCGGAGGAGGAGGGAGGAAGCACTATTTCCATGCATGGTAAAGCAAAGCTAATGATCCAAACTTACATGATGTAATTTTTCCGTCACGTTTTGTTGAGATTCTTCAGCACCAAAAGTTGGTTGCTGACGAAGTGCTCTCGCCAGGTTTTCAACCCCTTCTATCCCTCTCCTTTCTCGTTCCAAATCTTGCCTAATCAGGTGCAGTAATTTCACTAATGCCTGGAAAACACGAAAAAAAATTGACGTTCATACTGATAAATGGTGAGGTGAAGTATGCCCCTTCATTAGCTAAAATTTCAAACATAATTTTTTCCTTGCGTAGATGCAGTTTTCCTTAGAATGGGAAAGCAGTCATTTACATTTTGCATCAACATTTGCAAAAGTCGCTCTTGGGCCTGAAATAAAGCAATCCGCAGAGAAAACGATCGGAAAAATTCAAGGAATCATTTGTGTCTTGTCCCCTTCAAAACAGAGAGGGGAGGGGGGATTCAATAGCTTTCCAAAAAAGGTATCTCCATCATTCAGGTCAAATTTTAAGTTCGATTCTTATGGGGGCTCATTCTTAATGCACATAGTTCCATCCATTTCTTACTAAAAATCGTCTGGATCTGGGACTAAAAACGTGCTCTTTAGATGCTGTGCGTAAGCTTGAGCTGGAAAGAGGAAATTGGGGCTCACTTGTTTCCGACGCTCTCGATTCATGGCGAGGGTCATGTGCTCGGCGTAGAAGTCGGGCAGGAGCTGCTCGGGAACCGGCTGACCCGTCCCTTTGAGCGAGATCACAGACTGAATGTCCTGCACCACGTCGCAACTCTCCACCGGCTCCTTCAACCGATCCGAACTCTGCAAAATACGATCAACCATTCAAACTGGCTCCATTCAAAATTTCCATATGGAGTACTTACCGACGCCACGCACAGTGGATCGAGCCATCGGGAGAGGTCGGACAAGTATTTTTCAACTCTTACTGAAAATGTTGCTCTTAACTTCGTCAAATTTTCAATTTCAAGGGATGTTTTGCAGAGGTTTTACAAGAAAACCAATGGGTCCACACTCAAATCCTTCGAGTTTCTAAATTGTGTCCGACTTCTCCCATTGACTCGTTTCATTGTGCTACGCGACGCTACCGTCGCAATGAGGCTGAGAAAAGTGTTCAGTAGCATCGAGTTAATAATCTCATTCTTGATAAATAACATGCCTCAATTTATTGTGAAGCCTCCTTATTCAGGGATTTTTGCTAAATTACGTGCGCCAATACTGCCGTGCTTAGGAAAAACGCCGTATGAACAATCGATAGTTGCCAAATTTCCTTCACTAAAATGTTCATTTTTTAGGAAACATTTCAAAATCCTGTGTTGAAAAACGCTGACTCCGCGAGTTTAAATATTAGATCCAAACACAGTCGAGCGGCGCGGCGTGCTGCCAGCGCGAAACGCGCACTGGCGCCTACAAACCTAACAGGGATACTTCGCGCATTGCGCAATGCTTGAAGTATCCACTTAGGTTTGTAGGCGCCATGCAGAGCGCGTTTCGCGTGCCCGCAGCGTGCCACGGCGCCTAAAGCGCCCAAAAAAGTATGAATATTTTTTCTTGACATTTTCAGGAACTTCAGATGAAAATAATATGAAAAAAAATCTCTGAAAAATTGGGAAATAAATATCCATAAGTTGACCAGGGAATGCGTGTTTTACCAAAAGAAATCTGACAACGTCTGAAGGCTTATGCGATCTTTTTCCTTAGCACGACAGAATAGTGCACACGGCCGACGCCTGTCCTCCCATGACAAAACGGTCGCTCAGAGATCCATGAGATTCCGATGGGTCCCAATGGAGATTTCATGGCGAGGATCCATCAGAATCCATAAAATAGGGAAGTGCATCCGAGAGTCCTTATGGGCTGAGTGGAGAGACCAACAGGATCTCACGTGGCACCCTGCAGAGTGACTTAAGGGAAACCTTGGCGCTTTCAGAGGGACCTCGGTTCTTGGTTGTCTATCACAATGGGAGCCTCTTCCAATTCCCGATGGGTTCCCACGTGAATTCGTGCAATATTCCTGTGAGCTCGTTTTGACAAAGTTTAAAAGTACCAATAACTTGGGAGAAGTATTTTAATTTGTCTAAAATATACACGTGTTGTATTAAAGTGGAACGAGAAAATACAATAATTGAAATTGTAATCTATACTGTAAATGAGTGGGAGCTAAGATCATGAACGTATTTACTTTTCTGTGAGTATGTTAACTTACTTGAGTGAGCTTTGGTCCAATTTCTTTGAAATGTCGAAGGTAAGAATTTGCTAAATTTTTTAATTGATTCAGTCGCTCTTCCTCGAGCGCCTGAAAACAATGACTGCCCCGAACCACGGCTGTCTCCCACTCTAGCCTAAAAAATAAAAAAAAAAAACTAATTAGCGGAGCCCATTCAAAGGTCAATTTCTCAAACGAATAATCCGGTTGATGATGAATCCATTAGGTTTTTCTGTTAGACATTCGATTTAATGGACGGCCACTTAATCATAATGGACCGCATTTTGCAATTAGGAACTATAAATCTCGGCCCGGTTTAAAAACAACGTATGTGCCATTAGTTTCCCTATGCTCATAAGTGTTTTTTCAGATGAGCCAGAATTTATAGTTCCAAATTGCAAAATACAGTCCAAATGTAAATCCGTCTGAAACAAATGCAAGATATTTGAGACCCTCAAACTATAGTCTAGAGCCAGTCCAGCTGATTTTTCTTTCAGTCACGGCTTCAAATGGCGATATTAAAGTAAAAAAATGCGTATCTCCCATCACGATGTTGCAATTCTTCGCACATGCTTTATTTTCAAACTAAGAATAACCAATAGTTTATACTGACACTTCCAGCGTGCTCTCTTCGCTCGCTGAAAAATGTTCACAAAAAATTTTACGGAGATGTTTTGTTTGGTCTCCGTCTGAAAAAATAAAAGAAAATAAAAATAAAGTATAACCGGATATTTTCAACGTCACATTGAAGATAAGCATTTTTTGCTTTTAGCCATAAAATCATGCTATGGCATTCTGATAGGGAGACCTTTGGATTATCCCATTAACGTAAACTCTGTAGGGTTGCTTCTGGAAAATTTAAGACATTTTTCTCAGGCTCTAATTTATTTTAAGATTATATAAGATTTTAAACCTTATAGAGGTTAATATTACTTTGGATATTTTATCGCCAAGGACCTGGCGTTACCTAGTGAAACAATGAAAAAATTCAAAGATAATAGCGTCCTCTCAAAGAAAAATGAAACTGACTTTTTTTCACGAAATGAAACACTAAAATCCTTTCTTTTCAAAAAAAATATTATCGTATTTAGACCGAGATTAACAGAAAACAACCAAATTTGTAAGAAAAGGGATTTGCTTATTAGTTGAAGAAGTCCGTAAGTATCATTATTTGCAGTTGGTTATTTTCTGTGTCTCGTTTCACACAAGATAAATGTAAGAGGGATGACTGACTGTATACTTGACTTGTCCTTGGCTAATTCGGCTCTTTTTGCACTCAGGATAAGGGAATTGGTTCATTACAAATGTAGAAAGGATAACGGTTTTGGCAGAAAATGCGACTCTCTCCGTCAAATATAAACTAGCAATGCCCCTTAAGTTTTATTAAACTTTAACAATCGAAATGAAACATTTTCTAGGAAAGAAATAAAAAATAAATTCTATCACGAGCAAAGTCATTATTATCCACAAAAAAACTCGGGTCTTTCCTGCCTAACTTCATCCACTGATTAAACAAAGAATAATAAATTCTTTATGTGCCTTGCGGTCGTGATTTTGGATGATAACACCTGGATGCAACTATTTATGCTCGACGGATGTCGGTGTTGCATACGCAAAACAATGAAGGCGCTTAGCTTTTCCTCCCGCGTCAACCGTAAATCACCGATTCAATTGAACTTAGGTATGATAACTTGACAAGTACTAACCTTGCTCGTTCTGCTCGTACACAGTAGGTATAGTATTCTACATCAGATTTCTTAACAGATTCTTCAGCCTTTTTCCGCTTTGATTCCAACTGGAAAGAGATGAACCATATTTAGTCACAATTTAAATTTATAATCAAATCAAAATTTTGCAACGGTAAGAAAGTCTTAAAATTAAATTAAAAGAGATAAGGAATTTCAAAGGGTGTTTCCGGGAGTAAATTTCACGAAAAAACCAAAGGAATCGTTCTTTAACTCCTTTGTGTCATATCATTTTCGGAAATTTATGCTTCCAAAGTTTCCAAATATGGACCGACTTCTCCTACAGTCTCGGTCCAGTGTGCGGCGAGGCCAGTGGCGAGGCGTAGAAGATCGATTATCGATATCTTTTCATTTGAAGCTATGGGAGAGAATCGATTATTAAGGTGTTCGTTGCGAACACCCTGTTTATCGATCCTTTTCCATGGGTTTAAATGGTAGACCAATCTATACATCGCAAAGCACGCCACGCCACTGGCTCATGTTCTCACAGCTGTTTTATACTGAAGAAAATTTCGTATGAACTTTGTAAGTTGCAGATATAATCCTCTGATAAAATATGATCATCCGATAGTAGCGTCTGTATTCCTAACCCTGCGTTCAAGTCTCTTGTACCTACTGTTCTCGCGGTTGTGCTGTACTGAGGAAAATGCCCTATGAACTTTGGAAGTTGCAAGTTTTATTTTGATAAAGAATAATCATCTGAAAAAGTGAAGTTTGTTTTGTTTGGAAACGTTGAGAGGCCTCTCAGATTCAGATAATCTGAAAGCACGCCACGCCACTGGACGAGGCGTTGAGGAATGGACCACTAGACAAGGTACGAATTTCAGCATTCTGATACATGTTTCGTAACTAAAATTTCACGAAGAACACGATACGCACGACACAAATTACCGCAATTAACTCCTTACGAAGATAAATAATGATTCTGGATGCGTGAATTCAAACCACCCGCTCATGAAAACTCAATGCTTTACGTGATTCACATCGCGCGCTAAACGTTATCATGAAAGTCTCTGCGATATAAAACTCTGGCAACCTCAATCTTGACGTTTTGGCTCAGCTATAGCAAATTGCTGATAGTTTGTACAACACATGGTGGGAAATGAACATTGCTCGATTGAGAAGCTTGCTGAAACCGTTGTAGTGCGCAGTTTGACTCACGTAGAGCTTTGGTTTCTTGTAAGCTGGCAGTTCAAATTCCCCGTAACCAATGTGAAATAAAAACGTTAATATCTTTGTTAGGAGTTGGTTTCAGTAATTTTCGTTGTGTGAATCGTGTTCTACGTGAAATTCTGGTTAAGAAACATGTATCAGATTGCTTAAATTCGTACCTTGTCTAGAAGTCCATTGCATGTGAGTACTGAAAACGTTGATTAGAGGTGTAAATTTCAATTTTTCCTCGGCGCGCTGCGCAGGATTGCTTTGTCTTCGCGGCCGGGGACTCACTCAGAGTGTCAATATGAAAGGATGATTTGCGGTTTTAGATGATGAGAGGGCGCGCTGGGTCCACCAGCTCGGCTTCGGGGCCCCTCCGCAAACTTGCGATTCGCGCTTCGAAATTGCCAGGTTAAGAACTCGCGAAATTGCGCGCTGAATACAGATAGGCCAAGATTCGTAATGAAGACCCATTAATTGTAATGGGGCAGTGACACAGCGAGGAAGCACCGCGGTGTCATGGAAAGATACCCTATCAACAACTCCATACGCGTTGCCAAATTTCATCCAAAGAACAGTGCATTTTTTTCTGAGACCATGCAGACGATTTCAAAAAAATTGGAATGGTAGAGTGGTATCGCCTGTTCATGTTTTTATTTTCAAGGAATTAAGGTGGTTTGATGGACGTTATAGTTCGTGTCAGAACGACATGCGATATATCGCATCGATTAGTTCCATTTTTTCAGCTGCGTGTCATTTTTCTCGAATTTTGAGATCGGAGTTCTGTTGTCAGGAGACTAAAGAATTCACTTACCAATCTTGACAAACAAATTCAACGTAATAAAAGGCGTGGTTTTTTTGGAGAAAAAATATCGCATTTGATACTGATATCAAAACTGCACTCAAATTCGATATTTCCTCTCTCAAGAAACCACGCATAAATTACATTGAATTTGTTTGTCAGAATTGGTAAATGAATTCTTTAGTGTCCTGACAACAGAATTGCGATCTCAAAATTCGGGAAAAATGACGAGTACCTGAAAAATGGAACCAATCGATGCGATCTATCGCATGTCGTTTTGACACAAAATATGGAGTCCATCGAATCACCCTAAGCCGATTTAATCACCAATTGCCGAAGAATACAATCATTATCAGAAATCGTTTCCTTGTATTCTGCAGGGGTTAATGCAAGAAAATAGGAGAAATCACCATCACTGAGACACTGCAGCCAAAAAAATGCTGTTTGAGTTATGCAAGTGACAAGACATTTTTTTTCTCGTCGCTTGCGCGCAACGGCCATTAACATTAATTTTGCGGTGTAAAGTCTCGGGAATGATAAATGTTCATATTATGTTGCAAGAATTTACATACAGTCACAACTACGAAGGATTTCCCGAGATAATTGTATTACTTTCCAAGTGATTGTGCCCACACGTTTTCGGGTTCTACACAAAACTGATCGAGATACATTATACTTTTCCCGCTATTGTCAAATCTCCCGTTCACCCTTTCCCATTAAGTTTTTTCAGATTATCTAAATCTAAGACGCCTCTCAACGTTTCCAAACAAAAACAAACTTCACTTTTTCAGATGATTATTCTTTATCCAAATAAAACTTGCAACTTCCAAAGTTCATAGGGCACTTCCCTCAGTATATAGCACAACCGCGAGAACAGTGGGTACAAGAGACTTGAACGCAGGGTTAGGAATACAGACGCTACTATCGGATGATCATATTTTATCAGAGGATTATCTGCAACTTACAAAATTTCATACGAAAATTTCTTCAGTAGGTATAAAACATCTGTGAGAACATGAGCCAGGGGCGTGGCGTGCTTTGCGATATATCGATTGATATACCATTTAAACCTATAGAGAGGGTCAATTTAACAGGGTGTCCGCAGCAAACACCTTAATAATCGATACTTTACCACAGCTTCAATTGGGGAAATATCGATAATCGATCATTCACGCTTCGCCACGGCAGACGCAAGAGACTTAAACGCGCGGTTAGAAAAATAAACGCTTTTATTCTGCCGATTTAATAAGGAGTAACGCCGCACCGCATGAACATTCGAGAGTTGCCAAATTTCTCCGGATAAAACATGAATTCTTCAGGAAGATTATGCTTATTTTTCCTTGAAATTTTCAGATATTTTAGATTCAATTGCGGACAAAATTGTCTGAAAGATTTAAGGAAAAATGTTAACAATTTTCCCGGTAAATTCTTTATTTATGGAGGGAGATATGGCAACGTCTGAAGGCTCATACGACGCTCTTTCTTAGCACGGCAGTGTTGATGCCGCCACTGTAAGGACTCTCCGTTACATCGAATTTGATCCTGATGATAACGACTACATGACCTCTTTTAGTCCTACCAATAAGAATAAATCGATATTCATTGCTTTCTTGTGACGTAACACTAACCCTCACCAGATGGGATCAACAAGCGTTGTCAGTTGTGACACTGGTTTTCGTAAAACTGGACGACCAAGCGTTTTAACCCACCGAAAGACTCTTAATATGAAGCAGTGGAAGATAATTCGCCGTTTCCCGCACGAAGGGACGTAACTCCACTCCAAGGTTGCAATGACTCGAAAAATTCTATTTTCTACGGGAACGTGACCCTGCCATTGCTGTCCAAATTATTTCTGATTTTTGCATGAGATACGAAGAAAAATTAGTTGAAATCTCAGTTAGAAATGCCCAGGTTTCTCCTGGTTAAAATGGAATTTGCGCTGGGAAATTTGGCAACGTTGGAATGAGCTTACGTTCTTTCGCGACGGAAACGACGAATTGTGTGAAATTAATCCGGCCGAGAGATAAGTGAGGATTCTGATTTGAGCGCCCAAGAAACGGAAAAACAAACGTGCGTGCGCTCTCACGCGCAGGCACGCCCACTTAAATGAAGTTATTGTAACTCACAATTACGCCTCACGCACGATTGCGTTGAGCTCGGAACTAATTAACGTGAAAACTTTCACACTTGGTTTTGAACAAAGCACACCAGGCAGAGGATGCAGGAACAGATTTTCACTTTCTGCAAAGACGAAATTCCTGGCCACAGAGCGTCTGAGTTACACTGCGTAAATATTTCCCATGCATGTTTTCGTTACATCATCGTGCATCATGTTCAAGGCTACGCCAATTCCTTAGAAATGTAGTCGCTAATTTAAAGTAATTTCTCGAGAGCATTCCTTCAATGGTTCTTTCGGAAGAAATACAAGCTAAACACAATATAGACCGTATTCGATAACGGTTCGATGTATCGTTTGGTTCAAAACAATAGAACATAATCTCAAACCAAACTGTAAGGATTTAAGTTGGAAAAGCTGAAAATGAGAAATTTCCTGCCAATTTCACTTTGCATTGGCATTTGGTACTCAAAAGAATAAAAAATCTGTTACAAAAGACCTGTTCTCTCAGATTTCTAAATTGACTTTTGAGGCTATGTTTATGTTTTGAACCAATCGATATTCATACAATCTCACCCGTTTGATGCATCGAATACGATCTATTGAGCTGAAATATCTAGTTTTTCACACATTTAACTCCAGGTCTCCGAGAGGCGGAGAAAAATGAAGACCAAATTATTGGTGGTTTATTGAAAGACTGTTTTACTGTACCAACTTCTTCTTTGCCATGAAATGAAAACTTGAGAGAAATAAAAATCCGCATTCATCATCAAAATTAAGTGCGGCCTCCTCCCTGGTAAAAATTGCCAGTAGAATCTGTGTTCCAAAATACCATAGACCTACAGCCGGCTGTAAGATTTCCAATAGCTTCTATAGCCGGCAACACAATTTCTTATAGCCTTTTGTAGCCGATGGCGATTAAGCAACAGCCTGGCGATATAGTGTATGCTAAACGTTACTAATTACGGATGCTACGACTTAGTTAGTTTTTGGACTACCGCTCTCTTTTTGGGCCGTAGTATCTTGATTTATTTTGAGAGGAAAGCTCCGTACTTTTGAAGGATGCCTGCCATTCGTAATATGTTGGAGCGCCTTCAATTTCGTATGATACTGTGCAATACCTCTGGTGTGAAATAGTTGCTTCAAGCGCCGCGGTACGCTGCGGCGCGGCGCGGCGCGCGGGCAGCCAGCGCGGAACGCGCATTAGCGCCTACAAACCTAACAGGGATACTTCACGCACTGCGCAATGCGTGAAGTATCCCTGTTACGTTTGTAGGTGCCAGTGCGCCGCCGCTCCGCTTTGTGTTAGGCTCTAATATTTAATCTCGCGGAGTCAGCGTTTTTCAACTCATGACTTTGAAATGTTTGCACACTCTGTATGGATCATTCTTATTTTAATTGATAAAAAAAAAATATGTAGTAAAGGAAAATATAATGTGCGTTTTGTAAATATTAAGGTGATTCCGTACAAACTTAAGGATTTACAAAGCACACGAATTTCTACACAATTTCTTATAATCCTTTATAGCCGATGGCGAAAAAGCAACAGCCAGGCGATAAAGTGTAAAGCCCGGCGATAAAGTGTAAAGCCCGGCGATAGGAACTATAGCCCGGCTGTATAATTTTTTATTGCTTCGTGTAGCCCAGCCGTATGATTTTTTCCACTTTCTACAGCCAGCTATATGATTTTCTATCGCTTTCTTCAGTCGGCTATAAGAACTCCTATGGTATTTTGAAACGCAGCTCCTATCGCCAATTTTCACCACGGCTCAGATAATATACTTCAACTTAATCGTTCCTGCTTAACAAAACTTAGTAAGATTTTGAATAAAATGTTTGGAGTGGAAACTACTTACTTTATTAGATTCTTTGTCGGAGACTGGTCTTTGGCTATGCAAGTGAAGTGTACTATTGGATAGTTTATTTACATTATTTCCTAATCTAACGTCAAGCATTGCGTCCTGAAGTTTTTCGTTCTCACGGGCACTGATAAAACTTTGTTTCTTACTTTTGATTTCAGCCGCCCGCCATTCACTCAGACTTTTTCCTGAAAAGTAAACGAACCAAAAGGCACCTTTTAGTCACTTGAGGTAAAAGAGTGTGTAAAATAAGGTCCAATGAAAGCAGGTGTACAATTAAGGACTAGAGTAGAACGAGCAAGGCTTTATGAGATTTAAATCTCATGAAAATTTGTACTGCCGTGCAATATGATGCCCTGAATTCATTAATGATCTTAAAAAAATCGAAATCTCAATTTGAAGAGGGAGTTTGGGGGTGCTTCGGCCCTCGGAGTCTGACCGTTTAACTCTGGATCACCCTGTATATGGTATTGAATTGAGATTCTGATTCGTAACGGTAAACGCCATTAAATTCATTTCAAACAAAGTATTTCCAATCATGTGATTTTTTTTCCGGCTCCCGTGTGTATTTTCAAATTGTTTTCGATTTTCGACTCTCCGCGATATACCTGCTCATCAGTGGCGTGGCGTGCTTTGCGATATATCGATTTTTATGTCATTAAAACCTATGAAAAAGGATCGATAAACAGGGTGTTCGCGCGCAGCGAACACCTTAATAATCGATTCTTTACCATAGGTTTAAATGGCATAACAATCGATACATCGCAATTCAAGCCACGCCACTTCTGCTCATCGAGACTCTGCCGTACATTCCATCCTGAACAACCCTGGACAAGAATCCTGGATGCAGGAAATTGAGCTAGTCTCTCTTTTCTCACACGCAAGCCGATGAACTAGCTAGTCCTTAATTCAGTTACCACTCGACATGAAAAAAACACTACCATCAACGCCATTCGAGTCACCATAAAAATGTTTTATTTTTTAATGATCAACTCTCTCCGTATCTCATGGTGAGGTAGCATGTTTCGTTTCTCACGTAACATGACACTTTGGTGGGGTGTTTACAGGGCCCAGCGTCTAGAGAACTTATTAGCGCCTCGTTAGCTGGTCAACGAGCTGCGTGCCATAAATTCGGAGGATGCTCTTGGTCATGCTAAGAATGTTTTATATCTATCGTATATAGACATAAATCCCGCGAATTCTTATCTAGGTGAGCGATGTTGCGTTTCTGTTTCAAAATTTATTTTATAGAGTTTTATACGGCTCGGCAGTTCGAATAATTAGCGATGGATTAAAAATAGGTACGCACCAGTTTTGTCTACTGCTGTTTCTACTGACTTCCGAATCCTGTGCTGAGATTCGACTAGAAGTTTTAAGGGTTTGACTACCTCCTCGGATAAAGCTGTTGCAAACGCCCTGAAAATTAGTTTTAAAAAAATATAATTCAACAGAATACACTGCCTCATGAGGTGAACACAAATAGACATGAAAGATGTTTTAGAGGTAGGTACTAGTACAGGTCATGGAATCGGATTTCAATATGGGTCTCAGGGCTCATGTCTTAATGCACATAGTTCCGTTTAACTGAAATAAGTCCACTTAGCATTCCGTGATGTATATGTAAAACATCTCAATTCGGGGGATTGTGAGGAAAAATCAGTTCGACCTTGCGTCTCGCCATTTACCTGGGAACAGGCAGACAAGACTGCTCAAGTGAACGTATTTCTGTCAAACGGAATATTATATGCATTAAGACATGAGTCCTGAGACCCATAATAATATATGCATAACAGGGCTCAAGTCATAATGCACATAGTTCCGTTTCGCAGAAATATACGTCCAAGTCTAATTAGCCGTCACTTGTAAGTTATAAGTAATTAATTATGGCTGGCTGCGTAGAATTTCACGAGTGTCGCTACGCTGCCATGCGAAATTCTCCAAGAGGCGATAATTTCAAGGGAACTCACCTGTGAATCTCACTTTGAGTTTCCATTTCCACACCGGCGCATTGCCAAGCTTGGTTAACCGTCCCCATGGCTTCTTTTGACGCTTTTAAAAGCTTCGCCGAAAGTTTCGATAGGGTTTTGGCATACTGAGTTTCTGCCTCGGACCTGAAATCAGAAGAAAATTCGTTTCAGAGCTAAATAGTTGCGATTGCTTACAGGTGCTGACGTTGGGTGAAAGGATCCTTAGCATGCAAACTAAAATTATTTTGTGCAGTGAAAAACCGATTTGGGGTCAATTAATGTCAATAAATTTTACTTGACATCTATTATTTGGGATATCATTTTATTTTATGCGACGAATGTTCATATTTTTAGCTTTGCAGCTCATATTTACATGGAAATGTTTTTGTTTTCCTTTTGGCACCATATACTTCATAGCTTCCCTCTATTAATAAGTTAAAGTTATCACTCATCGATTAAACTTCCTGTTCCTCCTATAAATCGTCGGTTAAATTAGGATTATTCAAGATCATGCCCCGCTCATCCAACACCTCGTGTTGAACTTTCCTGCTTGTTTCCTTTGAAATTCTTTGAAAACAACATATATTTATGTGAATATTGTCTACTTCACGATTTTAGTGACTACTTGATTTGGAATTTGAACGTTCTTTCATCAAGCATGAGGTGTGCTCAAGTCACTCTACTTATCGATGGCTAAAGTGCGACATTGCACATATCTCCATTGCAATGTTTCAAAATCTCCACTCCTAGTTTATCTTTTCAAAGAGGAAAAAGTCACCTTCGTACCTTGACATCTTTGCAGAATATTCTACTTACACAGAGAAAAAATCAAGGTAGCGTTCAAGAAATTACGTTGACTAGTTTTCCAAGGAAAAAATGAAGTATGACTGGACGTCTACAACGTCGCAAATGGAGATACGTGGTTTCGCACCTTAGCCATCGATATGTCGCAGGTATATAGCCACTTCCAGCAAATAGTCATCTGCAGCCGGATTGTTGAAACTTATTTAACTGGCTGTGCCGGCATAGTCTTATCTGCGCCGTGTAATATATCGATTTTCGATTCTTGTCGTGCCGACAAAAATTTCAACAATCGGGCTGCTGCCTAAGCAAATAATAATTGTTGTTTGCTTACACAGTCACAGTTTATTCCGATTCGCTTATCATTAATTTGCCTAGGCAGAGGATTATTTCCCGAAAACGGCTATATGCCTGTGACAGATATCGACGGTGAAACTACCAAACCACGTATCTCGTTTGCGGTGTTTAAAAATCTACGCTCACATTTTATTTTTTTGAAGTAGACCAAATAAATATCATTCCTTGAAATTTTCAATCACAGAAATTTTCAAGACTGGATGTTGAGTAGTTTTTCATTTAAAAAATAAAGTATGACAGGAAGTCTGCGACGTCGCAAACCGAGATACGTGGTTTGGTAGTTTCACCGTCTATATACAGTTGTGCTAAGGAAGAACGTCTTAGGTATGAACATTCGAGAGTTGCCGAATTTCCTTCGTTCGATAAAACATGTATTTTTGAGAAAAGTTACGAATATTTCTCCTTGAAATGTTCAGGGACTCAAGGTGAACTTTCGAATAAAATTATCTGAAAAATTGGAGGGAAAACATTCATGAGTTTACCAGGAAATTCGTGTTTTATCTTAGGAAATTTGACAATGCCTAAGGGCTCATACAGTGTTTTTACCTTAGCACGGCAGTGTACTGCATCCCAAATATACTTGAGACTATACGCGGTGACATAAAAAACTCGATATTGGAATGGTAAGCTGTACAAGAAATAGATACGATGGAGGTAACTCGATCTTCGACGTACTTCTCAGAAAGAACACGAAGCTTATGCTCTGATGGCTTCTAGTTTCACTCCTCCAAACATGTAAAACGACATTCAAATAATGACCTCTGAAATAGAAACCTGTATGAAACTCAGAGATTCAGCCATTTAAAGATTAATCCATTTTTTTTTCTATTTTTAAGTAAACGCTTGTTGTTGGGAACTGTTCAAGAGTGGGAATCGATGTTTTTTATCACGATTATCCTAATCTATTTTGTCGATGATTAAAATACGATGCTTAAACTTTCGATCTTCTAATGAACGCGCGCACATTGATTTTGCGGGTCGGATTTTGATAGGAGCATCGTCGTTCAATAAGTTCATACGATGAGTTGGTGATTGAACGGAAAATTCGCCTTCATTCTCACGTGATACTTTTCAGTACGTACCTATTAAATATCTGCTCCAAATGGTGACATGAAAAATGTTTTTTGATCCAATTGGCGACAAGTCTCACATTAGTCAAAAAACACTCACGGCGATAGATTCTAAAAATTACTGAATGCGCGGTCTATGATCCACTCCTTAAATATCACAATTCCTCAATTGAATAGATAGATGCTTATGAATACATTTAAATATTAAATAACTAATAACAATCTTATGCTCAACTTTTCGGTTTTATACCACGTACAGCGTGTTGCGGAGAAATAATCTCCGTTCATAGAAGATAATGCAAGTACATAAAATCCTTGTAATTCCCGTACGAGTTAGATATTAATAAATCTTACAATACTCTAAGGTAGGGTAGCTGGTTTTTTCTTACCTTTCTTGCAATATGGAGCTAAGATCTTTACAAAAATCACCTCCTTGCTTTATATATCGCTTCAGCTCTTCGAACCCGCTTTGACCCTGTTAACATAAGGAATAATCCACGTTAAAATCATCGGTCATTGTATAAATTTTAACGAAGTTTGTGGTAGAGCTCAAATGGATGTCATTGAGGTGATTCGATGCCTACCATACTTTGTGTCAGAACGATGTGCGATACATCGCATCGATTAGTTCCTTTTTTTCAGCTACTTGTCATTTTTATATAGTTTTGAGATAGCATTTCAGTTGTCACGAGACTACCGAATTCATTTTTCAAATTTGACGAGCAAATTTAGCGTGATAAAGGCAACACAGGCAGGGTTTCTGAGGAAAAACAACGCATTCAATACTGATATCGAACATGGCACTCGCATGCAATATTTTTCCTCTAAAAGAACCCTGCCTTTAATACGCTGAATTTGTTCGTCAAATTTTGCAAGCGAATTCCTCAGTCTCATGACAACAGAAATGCGATCTCAAAATTCGATAAATATGATAAGAAGCTGACAACATGTAACTGATCGATGCGATACATCGCGAGTCGTTCAGTTGCAAAATATGGCGGCCAGCGAATCACCTTAAATAGTACTTGATGGCGGTTAGTTAAAAAAAAGTGCCAAACTTCGAAAAGGAAAAAAATGAGTTAAAAAAAACAAGAGACCAAAAAAAAAATTGATTTCACCCAAAAATTTTCGGTGAATAAAAAATGACTTGAGCACATTTTATTCGGTTTTTAAATAGAGGACCAAAGTTAAAAAACGTAAAATTTTCGATGAATAAAAAATGATTTGAGCACATTTTATTCGGTTTTCAAATAGAGGACCAAAGCTTAAAAACGTAAAATTTTCGAGAGAGATAATTTTGCCGAGCGGGAAGATTGGGCCTCAGCTGTTCCCGAACGCGTCCGATTCTTGGTCAGTCGGGAAGGGGGGCGGGCAAACCAGTTGCCCGGCCACAATGAGGACGCTCGCTGACCAGGAGCGCTGGCCCCCCTTTGCCCCCCCCCCCGTTCTTTTTATCCCGAGGGCTTCGCGTGACCTAGGCCTCAGCTTTGCGCATCGACCACGATGCCGAATGTCGAAGAGTCATCCCACTGTGCCCTTCTTAGTTCCAGCAATCACATACGAAAAAATAAGTTTAGTTAACTACACTAAAAAAAAAACTCGGTGTATTTACTGAGAAAAGGGTAAAATTACCAAGAATTCAGGGTTCTCTTTGATCCCAGTTTTTTCTTGGTAAAATTACAATTTATGGAATTGGCAATTTTACCGAGAAATCTCGGTAAAATTATTGACTTTCTCGGTAATTTTACTGGACCTTGGTAAAACGCCAATATTTTTTATCGACTGTGGTAGAATTACCGAGATAAAATGGCAAAGTTACCGGGAATTAATTACCAATAAAAGTGGTATTCTTACCTGAAAAAAACAGTAAAAATACCGGTTTTTAGGTAAGCTTACCAGTCTGTCTTGATAAAATTACCAATAATTGGTAAAAAAGTGAGATGGTAAAGGTACCAACGGACCTTCGTAAAAACGCCGAGAATTATTTTTAGTGAGGATCTCCTCTCTCATTAGAGTTTGTTGTAGATTAGACCACGTTAGGCATAGGGCATGAGGACACTTTTTGACGAAACTGAGTTAATAAAATCACTGTTCTTCTTTTTTTCGGACAGGGGCGCTGCTGTTAGCCGCCCATTTATGTGAACAAAGTGGTACTAACAATGGATACACGATTATCATTTTTACGACAGGTATAATCAGACGTATTTCTGTTAAACGGAACTAAGCGCCAATTTGAGTTCCTTTTGAGGATTTTAAAATCCCGGATAGCGCGTTCTGTGAAACGGAACTAATATCCATGGAAAAGCATTGCGAGTATAGGACGGAACGAGCATCGCGTTCCGCAACACCCGTCAATCCAGGCCCCCCTCTCCCTCCCATCACCCTATGGTGCTTGATTCCGTTTGACAGAAATACGTCGAGTTGGTACTTCTATTATCATAATGTTAATAGTTTATTCAAAATATTGATTTTGTAATTATTCAAGGAGATGATTTTGTTTGAAATATCAGTAAAAAGATGATTATTTCCAATTCCCATGCTTCATCATGTTGGTACAAAGTTGGCACCGTGTCGGTGCCAACGTGGGTTGAAACGTACTATGTTGGTACAACAACAGGAACGCATCACGCTGGGAAAATAAGCGAATTTTATTTAATGTCCCGAACCTCTTTTGGAAGTTCTGCCCGGTTTTGTCTCATCCACCATCAACACTAGTAGGCACCGTTGCCAACAGATTCGACCAATCAGATCAGTTGGTTTTCGATAGATCGAACCTTTTTAGGACCACCTCACGAGGTGGTGCCAAAATCGCGCGCCAACGTTGCGATTTGTCGGTCACCGAATTGGAGGTTCCGAACACAAATGAAACGGCAGCTAGAGGGTTCGGGCGCAAAAGTAGCACCGAACCTCTAAATAAAATTCGCTTGATGTGGATAGTACCCTAGTACCATGTTCGCAACCGGTTTCGTAAGATACATTTATGAATCGTAAGAACTTCGGTATAGTAACTAATGTACATTGAAATGAGGTATTTTTTACTTAATAATGATGCTTGATTTAATATTGTCAATTATAATGCGGGTCGAGGCAAATACCTTTTCCGCCAACTCTAGACCCAAAACTGCATATCTACTTTACATGAGACAAAAAAAGGCACGTTCACTTTCTGCCGGAATGATTGATGTGCTTATCCAGGTTCTCAAATGATCGTAGCGGAGAATAAGGATGTGTCCAAAGTTCACGAGAATGAGATAATAAATGACAAACGGGGGAGACACGTACGTTTCTACCCGTGCGTTTAAGTCTCCGAGGTTGTGTACCCTCCTACCAGTGCAGTGGCGTGGCGTGAATGATCGATTATAGATAAGTCCTCATTTGTAGCTATGGTAAAGAATCGATTATTAAGGTGTTCGCTGCGAACACCCTGTTTATTGATCCTTTCCCATAGGTTCAAATGGCAGATCAATCGATACATCGCAAAGCACGCCACGTCACTGCCTTAGAGTGTGTCGCGAGTGCTTTATATGAGAATAGATGCAAATATTACTGGACGTGAGGAGAGCGATAAGCGAAAAAAATTGAAAGGGGCAAGGCGATGGCTCTCCGGCGGCTTGGATAAATTTCACAGAGCTCGCTCGGCGAGACGGACGATGGCCGAAACGGCGTGGAAATTATCGGATGGACTTGAGGCGCGCGTCGGGCGTCGAGGCTGTCCCTGAACGTCTCGGCGGCGGCGGCGGCTGTATTAATTAAAGCGGCGAATGTGTGACTTTTATCATCCTCGAGTGTTATTGCAGACACATCGGCACATCGGCACACGGGCACATCGGACGGACGGACATGGAACAGGACCGACGAGGCAATAAAGCCTCTGGAGATTGACGCGCTCGCGCTGGCACACAAGACACAAGAGCGCCACCGCACGGTGGATCGAGTCAACAGCAGAAGCGGATCCAGCAATTTGGCAACACCGGGTTTCCTCCATTTAAACCTATGTTAAATAATCGACTCTTGCCGGAGCACCTGGCCCCTCCAAGAATCGATGCATTTTTATAGGTTTAATTGGAGAAAAATCAATGTTGCCAATTTTCTGGATCCGCCAATGGTCAATAGGAGTGGTCGGACATAATTTGGAAACTTTAAACGCTTATACTGCCCAGCTAAGGAAAAACGCCGTATGAACATTCAAGAGTTGCCAAATTTCCTTCGAGAAAATGTTCATCTGGAGGAAAATTATGAATATTTTTCCTTGAAATTTTCAAATCCTCCAAATCAAATTGCGAGTGAAATCCTTTAAAAAATTGAAAGAAAAACAACAAACAGTTTCCTCGGAAACGTGTATTGTATCGAAGGCAATTTGGCAACGCCTGAAGACTCGTTCGGTGTACTTCCTTAGCACGGCAGTCTAACTCCGTCCACACAAAACTTTGAGGTTCTAAAAGTGGTTCTATTGGCCGAATCGTGAAATTTTCTACTAGAATCACCCCTTGAGATTTTAAACGTGACGAAACAAACATCAAAATTTGCAGTTACAGTCAAACATATTTTCATGTCCGACCTCTGGAATGGAGATGTTGCGTGTGTGAGGAATTTGCGATTTGACAGTTGATTCATACGTAAAAGTTCGCGAGAAACATGATGGTGCTACTGGTTTTCTCTGAAATCCACTCTCAAGCTGAAAAAAAGCTCTCAAGTTGAGGCCAAAATGGAGGGGATATCCCACGCTATCCTGAGAGTTCATCCTCTACATCAAAACAAACTCTTCATGCAAAGATAGGGAGCAAATACATTGACAGGGCTGCCACTTTATTTGGGGACTCCACAACTGAAAAATGCGGCAACCCTACTAATGTATTCGCTCCTTATCTTTGCATGGAGAGTTTGTTTTGATGTAGAGGTGGACTCTCAGGGTAGGGCGGGATATCCCCTCCATTTTGGCCTCAACTTAAGAGCTTTTTTTGAGCTTGGGAGTTGATTTTAGAGAAAACCAGTGGCACCATCGTGTTTCTCGCGAACTTTTGCAAAAGAATCAACAGTCAAATTTTAAATTCCTCACACATGCAACATCTCCATTGACTCGATCCACTGTGCGGCGCTTGGTTGGTGTGCTGCGGCTGCGACGAATTTCAAAAAAAGACGGAGCGTGGCCGCAGCGGCTCTCGCTCGGCAGAGAAGCTTGGAAGCGCCGCGCCGGGAGCCACTCGCTCGAAAAGTGAAAGTCGCTTTTTGAGCTCCAGACTCAAGCTCCGACTCCGAGATGAAGCTCAGACCCTACTCACTCCACTCGATAAATTTCCAATTTATTGAGCGCTGGAATCTTACTCGAGAGAACTCCGGATGACAGACTCATCATTTATATCGATAGACAAAGCGATAGCCAAAAAGGATGTAGCATCGTGTCCAAGTTATCGGACTCCATGCTCACCCTTGATGTAATTGCCTGCGGGCCGATTATTGAAATGTATGGACAAAGCTATAGACACAGAAGACATAAAGAGTATAGAGCGATCCTATTGGTTGAAATGGGTGGTTCTTACAGACTAAGGGGGTAATTGATGGACTAACTATCGGGTCTCTCGTGAGTTGCCTTTAGTTAGTCTATTGCCTACGTCCTTTGTCCGTTGCAACCACCCGCTTACACCAATAGGGGCCCTCCAAATCATTTTTATCTTCTTTGTCTATTGCTTTGTCTATCAATTTCAATAATCAGTCCGGGGCTCGCCTCGTCCAAGATCTTGGACTCCATGCTCATCGCTGAACTTTTCACTTCTTCGTTTGAGCATGGAGTCCAATGCTGCCGTGCTGAGGAAGAACGCCGTAAGAGCCTTCAGCCGTTGTCAAATTTTCTCCGATAAAAACCAAAATTACTGGGAAAATTGTGAATGTTATTTTCCAAAAATTTCAGACTGTTTTGTACGCAATTTAATCTAAAATATCTGAAAATTTCAAGGAAAAATTTGCATGAGTGTTTTAAAAAATATATGCTTTATCCAGGGAAATTTGGCAACGCTCTAATGTTCATACGGCGTTCTTCCTTAGCACGGCAGAATAGCAAGGAGACCTCCCGTAGATTTAATGTCCATCCATTCTTCATCATAATAGAAAATCGTAGATATTTTTTGCACAATCTAACTTGAACTAACCTAACCTACCCTAACCTAACCTAATCTAACCTAACCTAACCTAACCTAGCCTAACGTAACCTGATCAATGAACAATTTTCTGCAAGAACATATTATTTTCGTCTTTATTTCACAAAAATTTTCTTGATAAATTTTTGGACCCTACGATTGTCTAATGTCAAAGAATATCGGCACCCTACAATTAATTTTGGACGTTATGCTCACTTTGATTTTTCGAAACAAATATGAAAAAGTGAGCATGGAGTCCAAGATCTTGGACGTGATGAGCATAGCCAAACATTCTATATGTAGGTGAGCAGGGCCGGATTTACCTACTTGCCGCCCATGGGCCGCTAGTATTTTGCCGCCCCCTTCTCATTCGTTTTGAAACACCAATGAAAACCATTAAATAAACGTGCCAGCGGGGAGGGGTGCATAAGACGCGTTTACTGGTGTTGAACGCATTTTTTGGGAAAGCCCTGTCAACACTACTAGCAAAAGTTCGCGGAACTTTGCGCGAAAGTTAAGTCTCGTAAACCTATCTCTGTGTGGACAAGGCCTTCCATTCATAAGAAATGAACGAAAAAATTATGAAAGAACAAACATAAATGTGGATTAATGATTTTAACTTCCGCCGCCGCGCCTCGCAGACCGCACTGTGTTTGACGCAATGCGTGAAGTATTCGTGCAGTCTTGTAGGCGCTAATATGTGTTACATGCCGATCGCCGCGCCGCGCCGAGGGCTTCTCCTTTTCATCTCAAGTCCTCGGTATCATTTCTCTCTAGGTAAGTTCCTGGCCAAATTACGTGTTTGGTTTCTCTCTTAACTCGACTAATTAAAGGTGCAACCCTCTTGTATCACCGAAAGACTGAAAGACGACAAAAGTAAAAATTACTATACTCTCAGAAAATTAGAGATTTTGTCGCCTTTTCTCGTTTGTTACATTTGTTTTCTAAATCCGAATTTTTTTTAAACCTACATTTAAAAAAATTGCAAAATTTGCCACCTCCTATAGATTTGCCGCCATGGGCCGCGGCCCATGTGGCCACCCCCTTAATCCGGCCCTGTAGGTGCGCATGAAGTCCGATATCATGAACACAATGCTACATTATCGATCCAATTGATATTTTCTCCTCTCTTCTTGCAAATTTCTACTTTCAACGACAGACAAGAGGGCCATTACACTTTCCGAATTTTTTGTACGTGCTTGACGACACTGGGAGAAGGCGCAGGTTCGACAGGGGACTGAGGAGGTTACGCGTCGCAGAGTGCCAGGGAGTGCTATGAAGGGACATATACAATGTGCGTATGTACTGGACGGTGTTGGAAGATGAGCAATACGAGTACGTCAAGCAACGTGATAGTATTATGTGCGGTACCGTGCGATCATTTCGTCGCTCCTCTCACGTATGGGCGCTTCTCAATTTCCACGTAAGCCACAGAAAAGATGGAGCTATACGGTGAACAGGGATCATGCAAAAGTCGAGATACGCTCTTACGTCAGAGGATTGATCATTTATGAAAAATCCTTCTCATCCATGCCATGATTGTTGTCCTTGTGCAGTCAGCAATGCTTGTGACTCATCTCAGTGCCTGCGGAAAACTCGAGGTAAATACTACGCAAACTGTGTGCTTAGGGATGGGTTTCAGAGTTTTTTTAACATGCTCACGGTGATTTTTGGGGGTAACTGGATGACTTGCGTGGTTTTATCATTATGAAGTTTTACTCATTTACGTGTATCCGTTGCCTCGCTTTAAAAAAACGTTTTAAACAGAACTCTGCGCATTACTTTCGATCAAAGCAAGCATTGTAAGTGAGCCTATACACTTGCGTCACATTTTTTTTTTCCACTCCGAATGTCGCGTAATTTCGTTTACTTGATAAATGACATTTTTTTCTGGAATCTCATTTAACTAAACTGAATTCTACCTGCCCTCTAAAACCTTCAAATTGATTTTTAGCAGTGATTGAAACACGAACGAGTGCGTTTTACGCAATCGAAAACGGGCACGGAGTTGATTCCTCAAATTGCACGAAGTCAACAGCCTAAACTGCCGTGGTAAGGAAGAACACCGTATGAACGCACAAGAGTTGCCAAATTTCCTCGAATAAAATGTCAAAACATAAGTAGAGTTATGAGTATATTTCTGGCGTAGCGGCGAGGGGGCATAGCCCCCTGGTTTTATCTAAAGTTTTTGAAAATTCCAAGGAAAAGTATTCACAACATTCCTCAAAAATAAACATTTTATCGGAGGAAATTTGGCAACTCTCGAATGTTCGTGCGGCGTTTTTCTTCAGCACGGCAGTATTAGTTTATGGCACAATTGAGGATGTATCGATCTGGCAACGTCGGCTTTAGTTACATTGCCTTTGACGCGTGAGACGGGCGAGACGTGGTGACATAATGACATTTATGCGATGACATGGTTGTTCAATTCGGCGGCGCATTCATTCGGTGATGGAGCGGTCGATTTTTCAAATTTCGCGGTGATGCAATCGCGGTTAAGGTTAGGCCGCCCGCGCAAAATTCCAATTAAACGCAGACGTGAGGATCGCCGTGATGGAGGGGGGGGGATACGCAGTAATTGCTTACATTTCATCTTTCAGTGGGCCCTCGATTCTGCACCCACGCTTCGTCGCAAGATGATNGGGGGGGGGGGGGGGGGAGGTGAGGTCTGACACAGAGTAGCGCGATGATGATTCAAAAATGGAGTTAGGCAAAATTTTCGGGTGTTCCAAAATGCACTGAACATAAGTAGTAACGCACAAAAAAACGAAGAGGATACTGAGGTTGTAGTTCAAACCGGCTCAAAGACATGGTAATCTAGGACACATCGATCGGTTAAAGATTTAAATCATAAGCAAACTATAACGTGGATGACAAATAATAAAATCAGTGAATTAAATAGAAATGAAAAATCATAAAAAAAATGTTGTTTGTCGATAGAAAATCTGGCACTATTTTGATAAACCTTTCATTGCCTCACACGTACTTACTTTTACAGAAGAGTTTTAAATTTGCATTATAAGTCTCAATTTTTACTGCACTTTCTGCCAGAATAGAAGGCGAAACTAGTTTCTAAAAACCTTAATATGTGAAATTAAAAATAACTAAGCTATGTTTTTAGAATATGAAGATTATAATTATGTTAATAGTTGAGATTACTATATTATTCAGAATAATACCTACAATTGTTATATAAAAAAGAGTATCTAACTATCATTGAATGAAAAATAATATCAATCAATAGAATGAACATAAATTGATTTCTAATTCTGGATTCATGGAGATTGAAAATTATGATCAGTTAAATGTAGTAGACGGAAATAGAAACTTTACTTTTATAGCAACCTTTGAATTTTCCATGACAACAAGACGAGAGTGGGGTGCTGAGAGTTGAGCCCCCCCCCCCCTCCAAAGAAATTTATCTTTCGAACGAAAAGGGTTTTTGAAAATAGTTCCCATATTTTTAGTGCGATAAATTATTCTCCATTAAAGTGCGTAAGGCACATCCGCATTCAGGTCATAGCACTATTGCTCATAGAATAATTCAAGATAAGATATTTTAAGCACATTGTGGCAAAGATGACGGATTCCCCTCTCATCATCTGTAAACTAAGATCAAGTAACAAACGGCAACTTTTATTCGTCCTTCCAAAAGTGAAAACGCTTGAAGAATTCGGATGTTGTTAAAATTCACCGGCCGAAACGATGAGAATCGCGAGTATACATACACGTGCTTTCTATGCAAAATGAGCCGCATTCGCGCGGGCAGGGTCAAGGTCGTTCACAGTGGTGTGGCGTACTTTGCGATACATCGATTTATCTGCCATTTAAACCTATAGAAAAGGATCGATAGACAGGATGTGCGCAACGAACCTCTTAATAATAGATTCTTTACCATAGCTTCAAATGGGGGAATATTGAAGATCGATCTCTCACGCCTCGCCACCGGTCGCTCACAAACAATCTTTGAGGAAGATCGGAAGATTAATCCAAGGAAAAGATACCTAGATACAGCCACATCATTTATCCAACTCTCCATTTGCCACACACAACTTCCACGCTTGCCTTAAAAGCTCCGATGTGCTCAACAATGAACTTTTAGACAAAGTATAAAATAAAACATACTTTGTAACATGATCTTTCTTCAAAATTTCATTAGGTTAGCGAATCTTGGAACGAGAAGCTTACAGAAGCAATCCCCAAACAAGATCCCTATAGAAGTAAACAAGTAACATTGGTTAGGTGGCAAAAAACCAAAATATTATAATTGCAGAAGTTAACTTCCATTTGGTTCGTGTAAAAAATGACTGTTAATGACTCGTTCAAGTGTGAATTTCCGAACTTCCTGTTGTATGAATCGTTTTCTACGCAAGATATAGAAGAGAAAACATGCGATAATTATACCTAGTTCAACCTTTTCTTGAGGCCCTTTCCTTCCTACAACTTCGTACAAACTTTGATAAATGTTATTCATCCCCCCCCCCCCCCCAAGATGGGTGATTGTGCTCAACATTCTCCCTGACAAGTATTTGACAAGCGGAGAAAGGGTAAAAAAATTCGAGGAAAAAACATGATGTTCTTTCTTCGACGGAACAGTTTGAAAATTTGCCAGTTGATCGACGGAAAAACTAATTTTTTATTCTTTATAGCTCATTTTTGAATCCTAGGTTTCCCTCAACGGAGCTAAGCATCCTTTCATTATTTTAGAGAAAACTCATGTTGTGTGACTGGTGTGAGATTCAGTCGGAAAAGATTTTATGATTCAGTCTATAAAAAAGCGCATTTTCTTTGCTTTACATGATCCGTGTGATCTCATCGATTCAATCATACTCCGTCAGGAGCGTGACAGTTTAATTTCGTTGACGAAATAAAAAAGAACATGTTTCCCATTAAATAGAAACAAAAAAACTCGTATCACGCACTTACTGAAGTATTAAGGGGATCATTACGCATGAAAATCGGAGTCACCGTATAAAAGCTAGCTTTTCCTTAAACGAGCTTTCAGTCTCTCATTTCGTGTTTAACTCTCTGAAACCATAATGTCGCCCTCAGAACGTATCGGATATGTGGTGTATTTTTACATCCTTTTTGAGGTAAGATTGATTTTATCGTTCTTAATCTCAAAAGCCTCGATGTATACTGGCAATGAATCGCTGAACAGAGTAAGAATTAGAAACCGGCGCACTATGGTCCACAGACCCTATTTAACGGAACTTTAGTCAAATTTTGAGGGTGGAAAAAATTAAAGTTTGGCACTACAGTTTTATAATACATACTCTCATGGATCGTCACCTAAGTTTTCATCGACTAATAATCTATATAAATAAAATCGTTGGGGGTTTCACTGTAACGCTTATTTCTGGAGTTCTACCGGACCGATTTCGATGATGCTTGACTCTGGTTAAAGCCCTTGACGTCCCGATGTCCGCAAAATTTTCAGACTTCCAANTTTTGGGCAACATGGATCCACCTGATGGCAAGTGACTTCCTTTTCACCCCGTTTCATTAATTTTGAACTGAAATTTGTATGCTTTTGAACGCTCCGAACATACGCCAAAAAATGCTAGAAATCAGTAAAATTCGTAATTTTTAGGAAGCTCTAACTTTTTTTTAATTCTAGTTAATGCTTTGCGGATTGAAAAATCTTGTCCAACATATCCTTAAGTTTAAAATTATGCCAATTTAAATTGCGCCTTTTTGCGCCTAACGGTCGAAATCAATTTTTTTCGGAGTGCACCTCCGTACATCAAAATGTGGAATATTCCATGCATTTTTGGCGTTTTTGCGATTGTTAAATTTTTTCTAGGTATAAAATAAAAGTATTCCGATGTGTTTTGATCTACTGAGTCCGAAAATGACCTTTGTTTTTTCTTATCACCTCTCATTTTTCCGAAAAAGCGACTTTTTCCCGGAAAAATGAGCAATTTTGACGTATTTTTGTCATAATTGCAATTCATGATGTTGATAAATTATACTGGACCCGTGATAAAGCGATTCTGTCATGTATATTAAGCTGCTGAATCCGAATATGACATAGGTTTTGGTTTATCACCCTCCAGTTCTCCGATAATGCCGATTTTTCCGCGCCTTTTGGGTAAAACCTTTCCCGGACTCTTGTGTTAAAAATACGGTTTAAAATTGATTTCGATGTTTGATATAT
The DNA here is from genome assembly GCF_001854935.1 of Bemisia tabaci. Lineage (NCBI taxonomy): Eukaryota > Metazoa > Arthropoda > Insecta > Hemiptera > Aleyrodidae > Bemisia > Bemisia tabaci. Next base: position 7,133,505 of record NW_017547116.1, on the reverse strand, counting down.
CGATTCTTATGTATTTTGACTTGCTAAATCCGAATATGACCTTAGATTTTTCCTATCACCCCTCATTATCCCGGAAAATTCAATTTTCCTCGGAGAACGAGCTTTTTTGGTATTTTTGCGACGATTTTCCGTATTCTGAGGAAAACGGGGGGTTGTAAGAGGCAAGTTGAGGTCGAACTCCGGTTGAATGTTTTGTAAGACGTCAGAGAAGACCTAAAGAGGAACTTGGAAAATCGCTACAACTCCATAGAATAGGAAAATTGGCGCAAAAATACCGAAAAAGCTCGTTCTCCGAGGAAAATTGAATTTTCCGGGATAATAAGGGGTGATAGGAAAAATCTAAGGTCATATTCGGATTTAGCAAGTCAACATACATAAGAATCGATATATCAAACATCGAAATCAATTTTAAACCGTATTTTTAACAAAGAGTCCGGGAAAGGTTTCACCCAAAAGGCGCGGAAAAATCGGCATTATCGGAGAACTGGAGGGTGATAAACCAAAACCTATGTCATATTCGGATTCAGCAGCTTAGTATACATGACAGAATCGCTTTACCACGGGTCCAGTATAATTTATCAACATGAATTGCAATTATGACAAAAATACGTCAAATTTGCTCATTTTCCCGGGAAAAAGTCGCTTTTTCGGAAAAGTGAGAGGTGATAAGAAACAACAAAGGTCATTTTCGGACACAGTAGATCAAAATACATCGAAATAGTACTATTTAGTACCTGGAAAAAATTTTACCTACATGTTGCAGAGGTCAACGGTCGCAAAAACACCAAAAATGTCCATTTTCCCGGGTAAAATCGGCTTTTCCGGAAAATTTAAGGGCGATGGACCAAGACGGAGGTCATATTCGAATTTACCGCCCAAAAATACATGAGAATTATCTGATCTCGACCGAGAGACACTTTTGTTATTATTTTTATACATGTCAAAATAGGGTGGAAAAAATCTTCAGTCTTAAAAGCGCCAGAAATCACATTTGAAGTTAAGTTTCTCGGTCAGGATGTTTCTATTTTGTTAAACTAAGATGTAAAATGAAATCAGCGACCCAAAAAACATAAGATCCAACACCTTTTATAACGGTGCAGTGCATTTTCGAATAAAGTTCCGTTAAATCCAGTCTGTGGACCATAGTGCGGCGTGACCATCATGCAGAACACGTAAAAAACGTTGAAAAATATCAAAACCGTACAAGAGTAAATACAGCGTTAAAGTTTACGCCAGAGTCAGAAATTTCAAACTTCTTGCTTCAAAGAAAAAGGTATCGAATAATTATAACGCAGATTGAGACGAACATACAAATATCCCCTTAGCTATTTTTGATGTGGAGATATATGATTTATACGAGCATGCATTATTGATAATACATACTCAGATAGAAATACAGAACCAGTGCCAAAATCGTAAGGTAGAGTGTTTTAAATATTTGTAGAGAGTGTGTTACTCAGAGCACGGTGAAAACATCGAAGGATTCCCAAATCAAGTAATAATTAGTGTTGTTGTGATTGAAAAATTCACACTTCTTGCTTAACGAAAGACTTAAGTCCACTCGAGTCGAATCACGCCTTAAGGTGATTCTACGGTTGCCAATTTTCGTGTCAGAGCGACGTGCGATATATCGCATCAATTCGTTCCATAATTTCAGCTGCTTGTCATTTTTTTTCGAATTTCGTGATCGCACTCTTGTTGTCATGAGGCTACAGAATTCATGTACCAATTTTGGCAAAGAAATTCAACGTAACTAAGGCATGGTCTGTTCGGAGGAAAAATATCCCATTCGATACTGACATCGAAACTGCACTCGAATGCGATATTTTTCCTCTGAAAACCCCCTACCTTTAATTCGTTCAATTTTTGTGTGTTCGTCTCAATCTGCGTTATAATTATTCGATACCGAAATTAGTCGATCAGACGATAGTGTTTTAAAAAATTCTAACCATTGAATGACGGTTTAGCCCAGTGCTTCCCTCACGTCACCATGATCGCAAACGATCTTTAATGAAACATTGTATCTCAATATATTTACATTCCATATTTGAGTATAGGAGCAGGTACCTCATATTTTGCGACTAACATTTTCAGGCAAACAGCTGTTGGGCAATTGAAATGAAAGATCAATCGGTCGCAAAAGAAATGTCTACTGTCATTGTGAAGCTGGATCGAAGCGCAGTCATGTTAGGAGATACGGAAACACAAGATGCAAACCCAAGCGCATACGTGCACCTCTCAGATAAGGTCGAGGAGAGCAAATCGCAACTTGAGAAACGAAGTTTGTTCAGAACTCTACTAGGAGACATCCCGACAATAAACAACACAGGGGTAAATATAGGCCATGGTAATGGAGGACTCTACATCAACGGCTTACCAAGCAATCCTGATTGGTTCATCTCCAAATATTCTGGCCTTTTTAAAAGTTTTAGCATTGGGCCTGTTCATTGCAGATGGGCTAGCAAGAGCCACAGTCAAGAGGTCGTCTTTAAGGGAAGAAAAGTTAAAGTCAACGGTCATGTTGTCTGCCAAGACATGTCCACTTTAAAATCTAAGGAGCCGTACTATCAGCTGGCTTACGGGGCATTGTGGTACACCAACTTGCCATTGGCCAAGAAATTGACGGAGGAAGAGAAAAATCACGAAGCTATGAAGATGGCCGAAGGGTCTGTGCCGGGGTTTTGCGGCAGACAAAACACTTGCGGCCTTTCAGTTTTCGACGCAGTGCAAAGCGCCTGTTCTCACGCATATTAAGGTTTCTTGGGTTTAAAAAACGTAAGAAACACCATTAGTTATACACTTTTAGTGACGACTTGCAGACACTTCTTGGGGTAACCCTTCTGGCAGCGGTAGATAAACGTAATAGAACATTAGAGTCAGAGGCCTTAAAATTTATTGTTTTTTATGTAATACTGATGTATTTATTATTAGTTCCATGGTTAACTGATAAAACGAGGAGATATACTACCTAATAATGTAAAAATGAATTTATATTTTAAGTTTGTCTGATTTTGATGAAAAAGGAATGTAGACGTTACTTTGTTTGAACAATCTTTTAGGTGATCTTTGCCCAAATGTTCAAAAATACAGTGCACGAAGATACAGAATATAATTAATATTAAAAACTGGGTCAAAATTTCAAGCCATCTTTTGCGTTATGAATGATGTTGTAGGCGTTTGAAGATCATCGATCCCACAACGGGCAACCGCGAACGCCCCGGCAAAATTAAGAGCACGATTTGTTTCCGAATCCCTGTTTTTGTCCTCAAACTTTATATTTATCACTACCAAATGCTACTAGTTTTGGTACTTGTGGGTCCTTTTTGCGTCAAATAATCCAGAATGAAGCATTCGACTCTGTGATGTGGTCGTCACTTCCCTCTTCCGACTTACATATCATGCTCATTTTTCTCTACATTATTGTTATCGCTTCATTCTTCTGTTGCTCCTCTCGTTATATTTTAACTTTTGATATATTTGGTTTTAGAATTTTAATAGCGTGTTAATTTACAGTTTTCATTATTTTATAAATAGCCTATTTTGCACCATTGTAGTTTAGTTTACTTTCTTGAGTTTTCATTTGAACTTGTACCTCTGCTGATGACATTATTTGCCAGAGGTCTCAAGTCTCAGGTCTCAGGTCTCAGGTCTCAGGTCAAGATGTAACTTTTCTTCAAAATTTAAATTATTCTTATTTTGCAGCATAATAGTTTTTTTTTTAAAATAATTATTTGTTTTGTTTTATTTAAGGCACATTTTGACCTACTGCGCCACAAACGATGTCGATAAAATAAGGGCAAACAATTCAACTTAGTTCAAAACGTCACACCTCTGACGTAAAGAATTCAAATTGATGGACAAAGCTATAGACAAAGAAGACATACCTCCTTTATCCATTGCAACCATCCGCTTCCACCAATAGGATCCCTCCATATCCCTTTTGTATTTTTTGTCTACAACTTTGTCTATCAATTTCGATAATCGGCCCGCAGGGCTCACGTGGAAAGTGAGATAGGCCCTCACGTCAGAGGCGCCAAGAAAAGAGACGCTAAACAACTTCCTTGAATGGACAGTCAAAATTTTCAAAATTACTCTTTCACACCACCAGGAGCTCAAAATGAAAAAAAAAAAAAAAAAAAAAAAAAAAAAAAAAAAAAAACATTAAGCATAATGGTGATCAGATTTTCTTGGAACACAGCACAATAATATGCAAAATTTGGAATGGAGTTACAGTGCTTCAATTGTGAACTGTAAGCTGATTATAAAATTTGACGGACAAAGCTATAGACAAAGACGACAAAGGAAATATGGAACGATCATATTGGTTGAAATGAGTGGTTCCTATAAACTAAGGGACAAAATAATGGACCAACTATAGGATCTCTCGTGGGTGGTCGTTAGTTAGTCTATAACTTACCTCTTTTGTCTAATGCAACCATGCGCGTCCACCAATAGGATCTCTCCACATCCCTTTTGTCTTCTTTGTATGTAGCTTTGTCTATAAATTTCAATAATCGGCCGGCAGGGCTCACGTGAGAGACTCTCTTACGTCAGAGGAGCGACGAGAAGAGACGGTAAATAGCCTCCTGGAATGGACAGGCGCAGTCGCTTTAGATCGTAACTATTCCAGATTCTGACAGATCGTAGTGTAGAGGAAGAATGTCAAGTAACGAGGAGTACGTATTCGTTATACTGTACAATATAAGTCGGTAAAAGTGGGCTGATCTGATGATGAACAGGCCGATAAGATATTTAATTACATCGTAAGACATGATTGTGAGATTGGGCGAATTACTGGGAGGTCAAGCAAATGCTTCAAGGGAGCCTTTTCCGATTTACCCGCCAAACTTGGCAAATATGAGCATGCAAATCAGAGGCCGGTTGCGCGGCGCGGCGTGCCGGACGCGTTGAGGCCGGTAACCAGGTGACCGGTTGTGTTACTGCCATAGTACCATGTTCGCGACCGGTTTCGTAAGATACATTTGTAAATAGTAAGAACTTCGGTATAGTAACTAATGTACATTAAAATGAGGCATTTTTTACTTAATAATGATGCTTGATTTAATATTGTCAATTGTAATGCGTGTCGAAGCAAATACCTTTTCCGCCAACTCTAGACCCAAAACTGCATATCTACTTTACATGAGACAAAAAAAGGCACGTTCACTTTCTGCCGGAATGATTGATGTGCTTATCCAGGTTCTCAAATGATCGTAGCGGAGAATGAGGATGTGTCAAAAGTTCACGAGAATAAGATAATAAATGGCAAACGGGAGAGACACGTACGTTTCTACCCGTGCGTTTAAGTCTCCAAGGTTGTGTACCCTCCTACCCGGCGTGGCGTAAACGATCGGTTATGGACATTCCCCATTTGCAACTATGGTCGAATATTAAGGTGTTCGTTGCGAACACCCTGTTTATCGATCTTTTTTACGGGTTGAGATGACAGATCAATCGATAAATCGCAAAGCACGCCACGCCACTGCCTCCTGCATGGTTGAGCGCCGAGATGCTTGGAGTTCAGCATCCACAAAAAAAAGCTAATGAGGTACCCATTGAAATCCAAAAATATTGACCTTGAAAACAGATGCCAATTTGTGTTTTCTCTAGAATTCTTTTTCAGTGCTTCAAAGTTTTTGATAGTAACGTGAAAAATGTTACCATTAAGAGCTCATCCGACAAGGATGGATATTAACCGAAGCAGAGTCCCTTATGTTTTACAAATCTGCGCGCTACGAGTTCGTGATAATTGTACGGTGTACGCCGTGCCGCACCGAGGCACTGATAACATTTGTGTTTTCTATGCTTCCCTCAACAGAATTCCAAAATGTTTTCACCATCGCATTGATTGGACGAGATTGCGGGCTGCTGGAGTTGAATTTATACTATAGGGGCTGATAATTGGAATTGATAGACAAAGCTATATTCGAAGAAGACAAAAGAGGAAAGGAGGGATCCTATTGGTGGACGCGCATGGTTGCATTAGACAAAAGAGGTAGGCAATAGACTGACTATAGACCAATCACGAGAGACCCTATGGTGGTCCATTATTTTCTCCCTTAGTCTATAGGAACCATCCACTCCAACCAATACGATCGCTCCCCTGTCGTCTCCCTTTCCTTGTTGTCTCTATTTCCTTTGTCGTCTTTGTCTATAGCTTTTGTCTATCAAATTTTATGATCAGCTTACAGTTTACGACTGAAACACTATAACTCCATTCCAAATTTTGCATATAGTGCTGCATTCCAAGAAAATCAGATCTCCATTATGCTTAATTTTTTTTTCCATTTTGAGCTCCTGGTGGTGTGAAAGAGTAATTTTTAAAATATGAAATTAATGGTTAATATTCGTTGGTTTCCTTAGTGAATATTCAACTCCAGCGGCCCGCAATCTCTTCCAATCAATGCGATGGTGAAAACATTTTGGAGTTCTGTTCAGTGAAACGTAGAAAATGTAAATGTTATCAGTGCCTCGGTGCGGCACGGCGTACACCGTACAATTATCACGAACTCGTAGCGCGCAGATTTGTAAAACATAAGGGATTCTGCTTCAGTTAATATCCATCCTTGTCGGATGAGCTCTTCATGGTAACATTTTTTGCATCACTATCAAAAACTTTGAATCAATGATAAAAATTCTCGAGAAAACACAAATTAGCATCTGTTTTCCAGGTCAATATTTTTGGATTTCAATGGGTACCTCATTAGCTTTTTTTGTGCATGCTGAACTCTAAACATCTCGGCGCTCAACCGAGTAGGAGGCAGTGGCGTGGGGTGCTTTGCGATATATCGATTGATCTGTTATTTAAACCCATAAAAAAGATCGATAAACAGGGTGCTCGCAACGAACACCTTAATATTCGATTCTTTACCATTGCTGCAAATGGGAAATGTCCTTAACCGATCATTTACGCCACGCCACTGGTGGAGGGCACACAACCTTGGAGACTTAAACGCACGGGTAGAAACGTACGTATCTCTCCCGTTCGTCATTCATTATCTCATTCTCGTGAACTTTGGACACATCCTCATAAGGTAGGGCATTTTTACAGGACAAACTGAGAAATCTGAGTAGAATTTGCGTCGTTCATGTTTGAACGGCATGCGACAATTCTTCTATTTTTGCTGCCAAGTTTCAAAATCCCCCTTAAAAAAGGCTTGAGCGTACCTGCATGACGTTTTTCAAAAACCTCCGGCTCATGCGCCGACTCCGGGTCCTCTCGAAGAGCTGAAGGCTGCTCTCGCTGCTGCGACGCTCCCTTCTGCGGTCGCCCATGGCTCATCGAACAACGCCGAACTGCACCGAATATCAGCGGCTACTCGGGCCTGATGCTCATCATGCGAATAGGCTCCACATTCGGATCACGCGCTCGAGTTATGTCCTGCTTGCTCTGGCTTTTACCGCGACACGAGCCCGTTGCAGTTAGTTTTATTTTATTGTGATACGCAGGAGTTGGGATCCCCGCTCGGAATCCGCAATGAAGAGCATAGTATGCTACTCCTCCGGGGGAAAACACCAAGAGCACGTCGCCGATTTACGGCTCCTCCTGAACGAGTCGCGCACTCACACTTTTAGCCGCCCTCGCTCGAAACCCAGGATTCTATCACAGCGGGTTTCCAAGTTCACAGCGCGAAGTCTTCTTCAACGTTGCGGTGCTCTTCAGTCCTGGGAAGATTAGAAGGGGTGATTTCTTAAGGTCTATATCTACGGCGCACAGTGGATCGGGTCAATAGGAGACGTCGGACAAAATTTGGAAAAAACGCTTATGACTCCGTTTATACAAAACTTTAAGATTCTAACAGTGGTTTCATTGGTTTTCTAGTGAAATTTGCTTCCAGCAACACCCCTTAAAGTCTTAAATGTGGCGAAATAAACGTCAAAATTTGCAATTTTTGGTAAAAATTTTATGTCCGACCTCTCTGATTGACTCGATCCACTGTGCGGCGAGTGGTAGCATTTCGAAAAAAATTCGAGGTGATTCTCAAGTGACGCGGTCGAGCTGGTATGCGGTATATCGCATCAATTAGGTCAAAAATCTCGGGAGCTTTTGAATTTTTAGTAAAAATAAGGACGATAACCCCTGCGTGTAAGCCTTATGGATCATTATGGACTCGAAATTTGGCAAAATTCAGAGAAATGAGCGCAGAATAGTGTTTGGAAAAAACCTCGCATTCGATTCAGCTGTCGATTTCTGTATCGAATGCGAGGTTTTTTTCCAAACACTATTCTGCTTTCATTTCTCTGAATTTTGCCGATTATTGGGTCCAGAATGATTCTTTGGGCTTATGCGCAGGGGCTATCGTCCTTTTTTTTACTAAAAATTTAAAATCTGCCGAGATTTTTTTACCTAATTGATGCGACATATCGCCTACCAGTTCGACCACGTCTTTTGAGTTTGACGAATCACGTATATGGACGTCTGAAAATGGTTTCTACGACTGCTTTCGATTACAAGAAGGATTTGAAAGCTCAAAGTTTAAAGAAGGTAAAGAAGAGCGAATGAGAAAGAACAGGTCGAATAGTACGATCCATGATATTCCAATAATGTGTTCTACGACCGTAAAAAAATTAACATTATCTAAACATGGATTCACATCGCTTTATTTTTCAATCAGAAACGTAGCACGAGACGCTTTCAAGGTATGCATGAAAATCGAATGTTCACGACTAGAACCGCAAAAGTCCAAATTGTCCGAAAGTTTGTTTCTCGACGGCATAATCGTCTTTACAGACTATATCAATGTCATTAAAAACATAATGACAGTAAAAAATAGGTAAATTTATATACCGAAAATGTACGTATTCCCGATGGTAAGCGAGGCGTAAGATTTAAAGTCGGTGCATGAAAATAAGGGTGCGGATTAGAAACCAACAGAGCTTTAGTCCACAGCTAGGCTCGTGGCTCAAACTTGGAAGTCTGCAAAAGCAGTCCTCGAATCGTAAAATTCCATAGACTGGCCCCACACCGAGAATTCGGCTCGTCTCTTATTTGTAAATCCTCGAAGAGTTTATTTCCCTCATGCCAATCAACGTAAACATCATGAGAATGCTCATGATTCTCTCATGTCATCACTTTCACCTTTTATACCGCGGGCTGCGGGCTGCGCATCCAGGAGATGGAGATTCATTAAGACGGGTTCACGACCACTTGACGCCACGGTAACTGTGCGAAAAGGGAAGATATTTAAACCTATCTACGCATTATTGCATTCGATAGCCTATTCGATGGCGTCTGCGTAAAAACAATCGCTGCTGTTTACTAGGCTCACACACATGCAACTATTACACGACGTCTCGGGTGTGTGACGGGGGTCGTGGTTGTGGTTACGTCTGAGAAGGCTCGATTTCCTGGAAAGTTAATTAAACGTACCGATCTGCTTGATCAAACGAGCGCTCATTGTACACACTCTTATGATGTAGGAACACGAATAGTCCGTTTTTTTTCGCTGCTGCAGGAATTGAACATAGATGATTTGCTTCTATTTGCAACACGGTGTCTACCAGTTGGACTGAGTTAAGCAGAAAGGAACCAACCCACATTTTGGAACAAATTGAATTATCAGTGGTTTTGAACTCAACCACTGCTCTACTATCTATCGCCAAAAATTCAAAGTTTTTGTTGGAGCAAATTTTGCAGAAATTGAACTTGAAATTTATCATTTACATTGAGTCTTATGCAGGAGCCAAACTTTAAACCTCTTTTTCTCGGTTCGATCCCGATGTGGCTTGGTTCCTTTCTGTTTAATTCAGTCCAGTTATGAAAATCCATAATTGGGGACTTTTAGGGGAGTTTTTTCGAGAAAATCGGGGACTTTTCCCCCCGAAATAGTAAGAGAAAGGGAACCAGTTAGAGCGTCAAAAGGCGTATTTTATGTGTTTTTTTCAGAGCCTGAATAAGTTAAGTCCGCAGAGGTAAGGAAGCAGCGTGAAGCTGTCGCAGATCACCCCCAATCATTTCGATTGTCAAAAAAAGAGAGGAGAAAATGACGATACTTGGTAAATCTGAGTCTTGAAAATGCGAGCTTTGCATAATTGCACGCTTGCACTCACGGGCACGTCTTATAATATAAAAAAGATTCAGCCTCCACAATATCGAAACTTTGAACTACTGGAACTTGGGCCAGGAGCAGCAACGGCAACAAAAGCTCCACGCCTCGAATGTCAAACTTAAGCCGTGAGTTAAGCATAATGAGCGGAAAGTGGGCCCTCAGCTTAGGGTTACAATATAATTACATAAATACGGCGAGACGCCACAACTGAAATTCAAACCCAAGGACCTCCTGTAGAGCTGGACGGCGAATTTCTAAACCAGTTTCGGCCTCATTATTAGCAGGATTAAAAATTCCATCTCAAAACCGTTGTTTTGAGAAGCGCCTCTTTCCGATGACAAGTTCTCGCGGAGACGAACCCTCGAGATAAGTGCTATGCTGCCCAGCGGGCCGATTATTGAAATTTATAGACAAAGCTATAGACAAAGAAGACGAAAGGATATGGAGGGATCTTGTTGGTGGAAGCGGGTGGTTGCAATGGACAAAGAAGGTAGGTAATAGACTAACTAAGTAACTGACAAGAGATCCGACAATTAGTCCATCATTTTCCCTCTTAGTCTAGGCGTAGGAACCACCCATTTCAACCAATGGAATCGCTCCATACTCCCTATATCTTCTTTGTCCATAGCTTTGTCCATCAATTTCAATGATCGGCCCGCAGTGTCGTGGCGTGCTTTGCGATAAAGCGATTGATCTGCCGTTTAGGTAAACCTATGAAAAAGGATCGATGGACAGGGTGTTCGCAATGAACACCTCAATAATCGATTCTTTGCCATGGCTTCAAATGAGGGAATATCGATTATCGATCATTCGGGTCTCGCCACTAATGCTGCCATGCTAAGTAAAACCGCCGTATGAGCCACCAGGCGTTGCCAAATATCCTTCGAATAATCACGAATTTTCAGTAAATATTTTTCTTCTGATTTTTCGAAGGATTTCTTTCGAAATTTGACCGAAAAAGTTGGAAAGTTGGAAAGAAAGATATTCATGACGTTCTTCAAAGATCAATATCTTCTGAGAGGAGATTTGACAACATTCGCATGCTCATACGACGTTTTTACTCAGCACGGTGGTATGGTAATAAGGCAAAACGTTCTATCAACCTCAGGATATTGTCGAAATGTCCTCGATAAAACACCAATTTCCCGGGAAACTCGTGAATGTTTTCCTTTCGATTTTTAAGGAAATTTCATTCACAATTGGACGTATTTCTATCAAATAGAACTATGTGCAGAGGGAAAACAGGGGTGTGCTCGTTGGTGCTCGATCCAAAAGAATGAATGAGAAATATAAAGCGCCAGTGACGTGACGTCAGCGGCAGCGACGAGAAAAACGACGATCAGGAAGCCGGTCTCTAACCCATGAGCCCTGTCCACAAGGCTCTAGATGCATGCCCACGGCTCATGGGTGCCGCACTTAGTTGGCTCACAGTTCCGTTTACTGAATTGGAGAAGCGGGATTTCACGTTCTGCAAACGGAACTATGTGCACAGTGTATGAGCCGCGGTATGTATCTAGAGCCTTGTGGACAGGGCTCATGAGTTAAAGACCGGCTCTCCGATCGTTGCTGCCGCTGACGTCACTGGCGCTTTATGTTTCCCATTCATTCTTATGCCCCGACCACTGACGGGCATTCCCCATCGTTCGCACATAATTGTGTGATAGAAATACGTCCAATTTGAGTTAAAATATTCTGAAAATACCGTTGAAAGATCTCCATAATTCTTATTTTATGGGGAGGAATTTTTGGACATTCGAATGTTGATGCGAGGATTTTCCGTAGCGTGGCAGATGAGGGCGGCATCACCTCACCTAACCTCACACCACACGCAAGGTCGCGGTAAACACCACGAGCGCGTCGTCTCCCGTTGTTGGACATGACCTAGCGGATCATTGCCGACTGTAATTACAGTCGAACGAAATCAGCTGTTTATCGTAGAATCGACGTCCGTCGATGGTGGATGCTGGTTCGTTGTCCTTTAATTGGATCGCGTTTAGCAGAAAGGAACCAAGCCACATCAGCTATTGCCGAATTCAACTTAATTTTCTACGAGAGAACGTTTGTGCGGATTCCTTTAAAAATGTTAAGGAATGTGCTTCGTACTTTGGAGATGTTTCACTGAAATTTGGACAAAAATCCGTACAACCGTTTTCATGTACAAAATTGCATTGCTCGTTTAAATTTGGCAATAGCTGATGTGACTTGGTTCTTTTCTGCTTAACGCGGTCCAATTGCGGCTCCAGAGTTTGGTCTGGTGTCTAACGGTGATCTCCGTGCTGCAGTCGCGAGTCGCTTGCAAGCTACGCTGCCCTGCTATGAAAGAACGCCTTGTGAGCCTTCTGACACTGCCTGATTTCTGGATATAAATCATGAATTTTCTTGGAAAATTGTATATGTTTTCTTTTAAATATCCCAGACGATCTGTTCACATTTGATCTGAAAGATTTAAAAATTTCAAGGAAAAACATGCCCGACTTTCCACAAAAACACATGTTTTGTCTGGGGAAATTTGGCAACTACCACATGCTCATATGGCGTTCCTCTTTCACACAGCAGTGCAACGCACGGATACCAAGACCCTTGTGAAGAGCGCTTCAACCCTAGAGTCCCTTTATACCCAGAGTTACGACAACTCACTTTTGGTTGGGCCAGGGTTGGGCTGAAAGTGGCCTAAAAAAAAATCCAATTCTGATTGGTTCTCGCTCATGGAGGCCGAAACGAGTGCACCAAGATGGCGGTCCCTCGTATGTGAACAAGAATAATGAAAATATTACCTAATTGTGGTTTATCAAGAATAAATTGTTATTTCCATCGGTCCAAAATGAAAATTGATTAAGAAATTATTCACAAACCAATCTCATTTTCTTTCTAATTGATCAATTTTGTTGATGTTGTTGTTTTTGGATGACAGACATCGCAGGATTCCTTATCCTTATCCCTCAATATCGTTCGTTTGGGTGCACTCGTTTCGGCCTCCATGGCCAGCCAAGGCCGGCTGTCAGTCAGCTGATAATCGAGTTGTCGTAACTCTGGGTATAAAGGGACTCTATTCAACTCCTCTGGCCCTCCTCAAATTTAATTTCAAAATTTGGCAAACTCGCGGCGAGGTGAACAAACGCCGAGCAGAAAACAATCACCGACCAACATCCAACATCCAACATGATAGGATGATCGACGGAGTGGCTTCGTTACAAATTCAGCCGGTGTGCACCAGCTTCCTGTAGCGGCATCGCGGCTTAACNGGGGGGGGGGGGGGGGGGCTGGGTGCTACGGAAGACAATGGAACGGCTTAGCTTACGCGTGACTTACTTCTTCACCGGTGCGACAGTTACTTCACGGACGCGGTCTGGGTTCGCAACCGGAGTCCCCATTGGCCGAGGCTCCTTCATCGGAACGAAAGGCGGATTTTTTTATTCGATGGATCGAGATGCGATCCACCATATCATCGTTCCTGCGGCCTGAGGGCGTATTCCGATTTCTGCAAGAGCCCCAGAAAGCATGGATTTATATGCAAGACAGGGCTCAGTTGAAAAATAAGGAACGCCTCTGCGTCAAAAGGGCCACGAAATGAGGGCTGGACCCCAAGCAGACGATGAATGAGCCAGTGCTGCCATTTCCCGGAGTTAATTCCGAAATTCGGAACTTTTCAAATAATCGGAACTTTTCCCGAAATCTTCTGAGTCCCCGGACTTTTAAGTTGTTTTCGGAATTTCCTCGACATTGGCGGTTTTTTGCCAGTTTGACCATTTGTTTGGTCTAGCGACTTCTTGATCTAATTGGACGATCTTCATCGGAACTATACCCGGGCGTATATTGGAATTTTCTCACGGAATTTTTGAAAAAATCGAAATTTTCCTCGAAACTTTGGCGAATCGGAATTACTTCGGAAACTTTTCATAAAATAAAATGGCAGCACTGGAATAAGCGGTTTACTCTTTTGGAGCTGCGGGATGAATAACTTTCTTTCCTCACCTCCTTAATCAGGTATCAAACGGAAGAAAATGATTAGAACAGCTCTTAGAAACTTTCGTAGCACATCACTCGTATCATTTTCCCGCCATTTGCGGAGCGTTTGAAATTCCTTCGAGCGTTTGGACTCTGTAAAAGCGGGCTTGTCCACGCATTTGCCTCGAAAAATACGCCGAAAAGCACCACGTGATGTACTCACCTGGCACTTTGAGAATATTAAATAAAAACCACAATGTTTGGTGAGCCCTCACAATGGAGATGTTGCATGTGTGAGGGATTTGCGATTTGACCATTGATTCTTATGTAAAAGTTCGCGAGAAACACGATGCTGCCACTGGTTTTCTCTGAAATCATCTCCCAAGCTCAAAAAAAGCTCTCAAAGTGAGGCCAAAATGGAGTGAATATCCCACTCTACCTTGAGAGTCCACCTCTACACCAAGACAAACTCTCCATTCAAAGATAGGGAGCAAATACATTGACAGGGTTGCCACTTTATTTGGGGACTCCAAAACTGAAAACACGGCAACCCTGCTGATGTATTTGCTCCCTATCTTTAAATGGAGAGTTTGTTTTGATGTAGAGGTGGACTCTCAGGGTAGGGTGGGATATCCCCTCCATTTTGGCCTCAACTTTGAGAGATTTTTTGGAGCTTGGGAGATAATTTAAGAGAAAACCAGTGGCACCGTCGTGTTTCTCGCGAACTTTTACACAAGAATCAATGGTCAAATCGCAAATCCCTCACACATGCAACATCTCCATTTAACCTGAACTCAACTCCCTGGATATTCATTTTCCGACGCGAATAAAATTCCAAAAATAACATGGAGGGATGTGGAGGCGCAGGAGCCGCAGCAAGCTGTCGCGACGCGCGAGAGCAATTAGCGTCAATTATTTTGCTTTCGACGGCGATTCACACGCTGCGCTGCGTTGCGCTGCGTCCGGACGCCCACCTACACCCAACTCAGCGTCGCGACGCTGCGCTGGCCGTGACGCGGCAGTTGTTCAGACCCGTCGCACAGTGGATCGCATCAATCAGATGGGTCGGACGTGAAATTTTAGACCAAAACTGCAAATTTTGCTGTTCATTTCGTCACATTTTAAATTTCAAGGGGTGCTTGTACTGCCTAGAGTACCTTTATAGACAGAGTATGGCCATTCGTATCTTTTTATTACAGGAAAACTGTTCCGCTTTTTGATTGGTCAACGAGTTTTTAGGCTTCATGATGCTCTTAGGGCCGTAAATAAACAAACAAGATGGCGACTCACCGTAACATCGATAAGAAGCTGAATTTGACAAAAATTTCAATTATACGGCAGTAACAATTTAAACTAGCATATCTACGAATAACACACGAAAAAAACACGAAAACATTGTTAAATCTCCTTTCACCTTTATCACAGGAGGATGTAAGATGTGCATAACCTCAATCTTGCTTGCTGATAACAGCCATCTTCTTTGTTTATTTACGGCCCTAAGAGCATCGTGTCAGCCTATTCGCTCGCGACCAATGAAAAACCGGAACAGAAATGGCCATACTCTGTCTATAAAGGTACTCTAGTACTGCCGTGCTAAGGAAGAACGCCGTATAAACATTCGAGAGTTGCCAAATTTCCCCTGATAAAAGATAAAACATGTATTTTTGACGACATTCATGCATATTTTTCCTTGAAATTTCCTGATATTTTAGATTAAAATGCGTACAAAATTGTCTGAAAATTTTGGAAAATAATATTCACAATTTTCCAAGTAAATTCTGGTTTTATCGGAGGAAACTTGGCAACGTCTAAAGGTTCTTATGGCGTTCTTCCTTAGCACGGCAGTGTAGAAGACAATTTCACGAAGAAGCCAATGGAACCATTTTTAGAGACTCAAAGTTTTGTTTAAACGGAGTTATAAGCGTTTAAAGTATCCGAATTTTCTCCGACCTCTCCCTTTAACTCGATCCACTGTGCGTCGCCGCTCTCGCCGTCATGTCACCCGATCGTAAAAGCCTCTCCAGCCCATCCATGGCCTCTCAATTTCTTCCACGGCTCGGCGTGAAGAGAGCGCAGTGTGGCAGCGTTGTTTTATAGCTGGTCGCGCGACCCGCGGCCGTCAAAGCCCCTTTTGCCTCCTCTCACATTAATTTCTCGCTTAATTGTTGCTGACGTTTTACACCGGTGCAAAGCTCCGTCAATGACGCACCTCTTCCGTCGCTACACCGACGTGGAGTTTCTCGAAAAGTGTCTCGGCATGCAACGCACGGCGCACGTGAATGCTAGTACCTCGCCTTCCCGGGTAAAATTTGTCTTCAACTCTCTCCAAATGCATGGAGGAAGGAAATCCCGAAATTTCTAAAATCTCAAAAATTGAAGAGGACATAAGTCCTCAAGTTCCGAGACAACAGTTCTTACGTTGGGGAAGAATGTTTTTCAAGTATTCCCCAAAAGTTAGTAAATTTTCTCTCGGAGGAAAAGGCCCTTTACACGGCTCCAGTCACGGATATTCTCCGCCTGACGAGGGCACGTAAGGTTCAGTTACACGATCAAATTGAGCCATCAAATTGGGCCTCTCATTGGTCGCATCCTCACCTCAGGTCTTTTTCCACCAATCAGAGCCTCAGTTTGATGGGATGGCTCAATTTGATCGTGTAGCTGAACCTTTTCGATGCCTTCTGAAAATAGTGCCCACGCGTGTGAAACCATGGAACCTAGTAGTTATGACGTTATCAATTTTTTTTTCCACAGAAGTCGCGTAAATTTGCATGACAATGACGAGTAGCGGTATTTGGCGATACGAGTTCGATGTTTTTTCACGCCGACTCGATGGAAAATTAAAACTCATTACTTTGTTTCTTTGGGTAGTTTTGCGCGTGGTTGCGGTCTCGCGGTGCTCGAAGCGTGTCTCTCCCCGTCGCTGACTCTTCACTCTTCACCTCTGCTGTCTCCGCCGTCACTATAATCATCATGTCTTTTTTTCTGGTAGGAAGACCCAGGACGTGCCACAAGTTTTGATTCAAGTCACCAAGAAACTCAGCTGGAGCACGGGTGTGATCGGTCGCGCTGTTGTCCGATTTGGAAACTTAACACTGAAAAAAAATCTCGGTGTATTTATTAAGAAAATGGTAAAATTACCAAGGATTCACGGTTCTATTTGATCCCAGTTTTTTCTTGGTAAAATTACCATTTATGGAATTGGTAATTTTACCGAGAAATCTCGGTAAAATTATTGAACTTTCACGGTAATTTTACTGGACCTCGGTAAAAACGCCAATATTTTTTATCGACTGTGGTAAAATTACCGAGATAAAATGGCGAAGTTGTCGGGAATTGATTACCCATAAAAGTGGTATTCTTACCTGAAAAAACAGTAAAAATACCGGTTTTTAGGTAAGCTTACCAGTCTGTCTTGGTAAAATTACCAATAATTGGTAAAAAAGTGAGATGGTAAAGGTACCAACGAACCTTGGTAAAAACGCCGAGAATTTTTTTTCAGTGAAAAAATGTCTACCCAAGATGGGAGAACGGATCAAGCGATCAAGGAAAGAAAAACCCCCGCAAGGAAGGCTACAGCGATGTTAAATGGAATCCTCTGGGATCCCCGGATTTCCGAGGAGAACAAGAGAAGAATTTACAACGTTGTAGTCAAAAGTATTCTTACACATGGATGTGAAGTTTGGCGGCTGAAAGAACGGACACGGGGATGCTAAGAGCAACGGAGATGGGTTTCTGGAGGAGGTCTGCAGGAATATCTAGGACAGATCGTGTCCGCAATGAAAGAGTGCGTCAGATCATCGGAGTCGAAAATGACATTATGTTCGACGTCATGACCAGACAGCTTGTCTGGTATGGTCATGTCAATAGAGTGATTGCCGAAGGGGATGCTTGATTGGGTTCCTCCTGGGAGGAGATGCAGGGGACGCCCAGTGAAAGGGAGGCGACAGGGGGTTTTAGAAGAAATGAGGGTTTGCCAACTCCCTGAGGGGCTTTGGGAAGATAGGGGACTTTGGCGGCTAGGTGTCGCATGGTTCAGCTACACGATCAAAGTGAGCCATCAAATTGGGCCTCTCATTAGTCGCATCCTCACCTCAGGTCTTTTTCCACCAATCAGAGCTTCAGTTTGATGGCTCAATTTGATCGTGTAACTGAACCTGCAGAGCGCCAGAGAGCGCTATAAAAGCGGCTTCATACATACAAAAAATATCTTCTCTTATCCTGAAGGTTTCCACGCATGGAGCGCACAAGATGGTATCACGTTTGGATTCTTGAATCTCATGAAAAAGCATATAAAAAGGTCTATCATTTGACCGAACGCCCTCTGTAGCGGCTGCTTCGCGATCTTTTGATCCAAGAAGTTCGCATTCAAAATTGTATCTTTCATCATAAAAGCGGCAATGAAGGAGTGAACGAACCTGAGGCTATATCCTGACCAACCTAGCAGCATCTTCGCTGATAATGGGTCGGCACAGTGGTTGAGTACCGTAAAAGATTACACGCGGGGTTATTTTCCAAGTCACGCTCTTTGATGCAACGACACTTTTTTTTCGAGCTAAAACTCCAGGTCGCGAAGTCATCTACGTGCAAAAACGCCGGGTTGCTTAAAAATAGACAAGCGGCTATGAATTAAATTAAAGTGGTTGTTAAATCATATTAGCTTAACGCAAGAGACGCGCTGTATACGCATACCAGATTTCGGAAAATTGTTAAATGTGAGGGACCTGCGATTTTTGACGAGCTAGACTTTCATACATATAGCAAATGAGCGAAAATTGAACAAACTTTTCGCTGGTAAATGTAAAGAAAACCTCATTCAGCTGAATTCGTATTTTTCTTAAATAATGTCTACTGGACATATCGTCGTTTCCCGCTCGAAGGAACGCAACTCCAATCCAAGGATGCAAAATTGACTCTAACAATTCGATTTTTTACAAGAATATATCCGTGCAATTTTTGTCCAATTTTTTGTTGATTTTTGCTTGAGATCAGAGGTAAAATTGGTAAAATCTGCAGTAAGAAATGCCCAAGATTTTTCTTGTAAAAGTGCAATATGCGAGGGGAAATTTGGCAACATTGAAGTATAGATACGTTCCTTCGTAAGGAAAATGACGATAAATGCGCTAAACAGAACTATCTGCGAATGGATTACAGCAATAAAATCATGCTTTTGGGATTTACGATCCTTATAGTTTCAAACTAGTAAGAGAAGAATGCAAAAAGTACAGTTTCTTTGGTTTTATTTATTTGTACATAGTTCTTTTGGCATAAATGAGTCGACCAGGCCCGCCACAAGGGGGGGGATACTGGGTCCTTGGTACCGGGGCCCGGGCCCTGGAGGGGCCCGTGACGCAGGTGACAAACCACTACGAATTCATGTGTAACCCTTGTCTCGTAGGGAAAAGTGAAAAAATTACCCTAAAAATTCCGCAAAAGGTGAATAAAGTTTCAAAAACACGCTAGGGCACTATAAAATTTTTCTTACTTTTTTAGAGATTTTCAAGATTTTGAGTATATGTAGAATGATATTTTTAGTAACTGTGTTTCATTTTCTTCCGTTGTCGGATGCTAAGAGGCTCCTTTCTGGGCATCCTCGACTTCAATGGCTTAACTCCCTTGCCATAGACGTACGAAAGGGGAGTCCAGGGGGGCCCGGCTCCCCATAGAATTGAAAATTATCATCTGCCCCCTCAAAAAAAAATTTATAGATGTTTTGAATGCAACAATTCGAAAGTTTTTGGTGCTGAAAGTAAACAAAAAGGCGTAATTATTCTGCAGAAATTGATGGAAAATCTCCATCATAAGAGCTTCATAATGCGTCCAAATAGATTTAAAATTTCAAAAATTTCCCGGGGGAGGCCCCCCGGACCCCCCCCCCCCCCCTGTGCTAGGGGCCCGGGCCAGAAAATTGGTACCAGGGCCCGAGATGGGATGTGGCGGGCCTGGAGTCGACATTATATTTTCAATATTGTCCTCGTACCGTATTCGACGTTTGACAAACCGAAAAATGAGGATGTTTTTTTTTTTTTTTTTTTTTTTTTTTTTTTTTTTTTTTTTTTTTTTTTTTTTTNTTTTTTTTTTTTTTTTTTTTTTTTTTGCACAAAGTTAGTGAGGATGATGTAGAATACGGTGTTCTCCTTCATTTTGTGATTTGCAATTTTATCCTCTTGGGATGTCAAAATATTTGTATCTCGTGCTTCGCCCCATCCAACTTTTCTACTCATGCGTTAAAGTCTCTTCGTCGGCCGAAAAGAGTTCACTCTTTCAGGCGGTTCAAGAGACATGATTCTTTTTCATTGTTGTGGATGTGCGAGATAATTTCGTTGCTTCAAAATTGTGACCAGATTCGTGAAGAGGGACCTCATTTTCCAGAAGTAAATTTCCGCAACTTTGACCTTCGTCACCCTTCGTGGGAGAAACGATCGCGGGAATCGCCTGCAAACCTAGATGGATACTTCAAGCATCGCGCCGTCTCCCCGATCTCTGGTCTCGCTCTCGGCTCTGGACTTGCGACTCCCTTTGAGTTCCGTGATGCGTACGCTATTATTGGACGTACTTATGCTAAAAGGAACTATGTTACAAGCAAACTCTATGCACTTAGTTCCTTTTAGCATAAATACGTCCATTTGGAAATGCGCAGGGCAGTGCGAGTGCACAACTTCGGATGGTGTACGCAAAAATGGAGCGCATTTTGATCGAAATGAAATAAATGTCACATCATCCATCATTCAGGTCTTAGCCTACGCGATTTCCCTACTGCCTACACAGTGCGAGAGTAACCGATTGGTCGTTGGTTCGTCAACATTCTGCCCCCCTGGGCGACAGAAGATCCGCCATTTTAATTATTGTATTT
The DNA here is from genome assembly GCF_001854935.1 of Bemisia tabaci. Lineage (NCBI taxonomy): Eukaryota > Metazoa > Arthropoda > Insecta > Hemiptera > Aleyrodidae > Bemisia > Bemisia tabaci. Next base: position 7,112,661 of record NW_017547116.1, on the reverse strand, counting down.
ACATTCAATGCTCAACTAAAGAATACGCATCTTCTGTCGCGATCAAAAGTGCGTCAAATTATTTGGCATTGATCTTTAAAAGAGGAAAATAGACGGACTATGCTGCGTGGACCCACGTAAACATGAATCAAAATCGAAAGGAACTACGAAGCCCGCAAATTCTACGCCTATGGTTCCTTTCGATTTAAACACATTCGTTTATGCCCCTTGAGTATAAATTCATTCAAATAAAATAACTTCAGTACGGGATTTATGCCTGGAATTGAGGTCGAGCCATTATAATAGCCCCTCAATCTCAACTTAATGCATGGCTCACCCGTCGGTGTAATTCGAAGAGTCTATGAACGTAACTTCTCAACCATGCTTGAAATTTCAGTTTTGATCATCATTATTGGCCGATTTGAAGTGTGGGAAACTCTTGTGAGGCAATATCCGATCCGTTCCCGGGTTAAATTATTCGTGACATCAATTTTCCTCCATAACTCGGATCACGCGAAGCCGAAATTCCCTCGAAAAAACATCCGAGTGCCGACACGTGATTGAGAAATGGTTTTTTAAAAGGTACATCCATCACGCGATGATGCGACGACCGGTTCGAGCGATGTTTTAGCGGCCCGCTGCCAAAACCTCCGGAGCCTCCGAGTTTTGCGGAGTCCGCATCGAAAGCGATGTTAATGCTACCTCTCTAAGGAAAAACGTCGTATCATCATTTGAATGTTGCCGTATCAGGGGGTCTGCCAGTTATAAAAAAAAATTGGGGACTTTTAGGGATGCTTTTTGAAAAAAACCGTGGACTTTTCCCCCCGAAACACTAGGAGAAAGGTAGCTAGTTAGAGCGTTAAAAGGCCTATTTTATACGACTAATTTTACAAGTCATGATGAACCGATGAAAACATACGAAAAACCAAGCGTCACTTCAGTTCTTCTATTTCTGGTTATACCGCGCGACCGCGGCCGGCGAGAAAATTTGAAAATGCCGGGTGTTCGGGACGATTTTTGTCTTTTTTTGGGGACCTGAACAAGAAAATTGGGGACTTTCGGGGATATCGGGGACGCCCTTCCAAAATCGAGGAAAATCGGGGGCATTGGGGACTTTTGCGGTAGACACCCTGCATATCTATCCCGATAAAATATTTATTTTCCAGCGGGCCGATTATTGAAATTTAAACCAGCCCGATAAGACATCGAATTGCGATATATTTCACGGTTAAAATAGGGCTATGTCTTGTCGTAAGCGGCGACATAGAGTCGATGACATTTCAATAATCAACCCGCAGGAGAGTTGCGGACATATTTCATTGAAATCTTCAGGCACTTGAGATAAAATTGGGAATGAAAATTTCTGAAAAATTCAAAGGAAAATATTCAATAGATTCCCCGCAAATTAGTATTTAATAAAAGGAAAGTTGGCAACGTCTACAGGCTCATACGATGATGTCCCTGTGTACGGCAGAACACTCCCGCAACCAGTGGCGTGGCGTGAATCGCGATGTATCGATTGTTATGTCATTTAAACCTATTGTAAAGGATCGATTATTAAGGTATTCGCTGCGAACATTCTGTTTATCGATCCTTTTCCATAGGTTTAAATGGCACAACATTCGATACATCGCAATTCACGCCACGCCACTGTCCCGCAACAAAACCGCGAAGAGGATCGTAAATTAGAGTGCACTGTCACCGCACGTTCAAACTGCGGCCGGATATCCTGTGGATTTTACGTTGATGCCCTCTCTTTCTCTCCCACTATTTTCACATGTTTTATTTCTCTTTTTCGTTCCTACATGAAAGGCGTGTTTGAGAGAATGTGGTCAAATTATTTTCCCTAATAAACCGGGATCTACCTACGGGTAAAAAAAAATAATCCTAAAAAATCTGCAGAACATAAACTTTCCCTCCCGAATAGTTGGTACAATACATGAATGTGGTCAGATTCTTTTCAATGGTTTCAGGGGGTCCAAAAAATAATGAAATCCAAAAATTGGCGTAAAATTAATTTAATAGGGGGTCAAAAGGATGCCATCGTGGTGGTTTCCGATATTAAGTAACCACGAATACCCATAAATGAACTGCGTTATAAGAAGGGAACTATGGGACATCAGTCATTGCCAAATTAACTGGGCGGTTTAATTTTTTATATTAAAACGGTTGTGCGCATTTTGTTGCAAATTTAAGAGAATTTTCTGCATGGTGCGAAGAAAATTCCGACGAATTTTCAGAGGAATCCGCACAAACTTTTTTTTTTCACAAAACTCAAAAAAAAAACTTTTTTTTTTTTTTGTTTGAATTTTTGTTACCTTCTCAACGAGAAATATAAACAATTATTTTACATTACGAGGTAGTGTTACAGAATGCCTCGACAGTTAAGAGGCACTTTTTCTTAACTTATTGTTAATGATAATGGGTAGACGTGATGATTATGTGCTTGATGATGGGAAACGTGTAGGTGGTCATGGAAAGTAAAATCATAAAATTTCACTTGAAATATTTCATAAAATTTCAGAAATTTATGAAAGATATTGAAAAATACCGGTTCCTTTCCAAGTTTCGCAAATTGTAAAAATTGTGACTTTCTTGTATTTTTAGGTGTTCGAGTACGGGTTGCATACTCTAGCCCCTGAAAAATATGAAATAATCCAAAACCTCGTGAAATTTCATGAAATATTTCATCGAAATTTCCAATCTATTATTTCTTTCTTACGTTTCATGCCACCGTGCCAACACTCCGGAGCTCGACTGGAAACTTGCGAAACGCCTAATTCCAGCGTCGTTTGGTGGGTTCCGTCGAATTAGTGCATATCCGATACCCCGTCTACTTAATCAGGAAACGGTTATGAATGCGCTAATTTGCAATTCCTGCCACCCCACCCGCCTCCTGCCGGGCACTCGAAGCACACAGGGGTGGGGGGGGATCTGATTACAGACGCGATGTTGACGGTGTCCAGCTCGCGGCACGTAACTCACGTAAGTGGGTCGAAGGATCTCTTCCGCGAGCAGCGTGCGAAGGGTGACCCACTTATTGCTTTTATGACTTACATCTACCAGTCCAGCACAGTGGAAAAAATTCCATCGCGGAATCGACAGGAATCTGTGCTCTCGAAGCAAATCCAAAGCCGAGGACCAAAACCACGACGGTATCCTTGCTAATAAAGGTGAGTACGGTGATGGTGGTATGGTGAGTAGAAAATCAAAGTCATAAGAATAGAATTTAACTCGCATGAGCAGAATTTCTCCATCAAGTTTTCGCCGACTCATACGACTAGAAATTTCACCTCACGTGAGTTCAGCGTTGAATCTACAGTGTCCGATATCTCAGATCTCAGAGACTAGTCACCGAATCAAAAAAATCATAAGAACAAAATGTTTTTATTTTTCAGATTTACACACTCTGTCGGTGTCTCCCGCTCAGAAACAGCACTTCTGAAAAATGAAAAAAATTGAATTCATATGAGTTGAACTTTTCTACTCTTATGAGTAGAATATTCTAGTGATACGAGTAAAATTTCCTCTCATATGAGCCAAAACCTGGGTCATATTTTAAAAATCTAAATGAAGCGGGCTCATTTAGAGACAATTTCCTGTCGATAGTCGCAAAGATCATGAAAATCGGCATAGTAGAATGCTGGAACTAAGCGTTACCAGATACGCAAATTTAGGAGGTCTCGGAGCTTGTAGTATAGATATAGTATAGATACTTCGCTAACACAGAAGAACATGCTGAGAGAAACTAATGCTCATTACCAGCCATTCTTATGGTCAGGGAGCTGCGGCGGTGACGTATCTACCTCAGATTCAAAGCGTTCTTTGCCAGCTTATAATTAAAACTATGAAGGAAATTACGTTTCTGCTAGTTAATTCTGATGCAAATCGTTTTTTCACAGATTGGAATTAAAACGACGAGGAAAATTATGTCGTTGCTCCGATTACGAAAATCGATTCGATGACAAGAGCGGGCCTCGGCACTACTGAGGTTTGCGGCACTGCGGCCACTCCTGAGAGGCAGTGCCAAGATCTCCCCATTTCTAATTGAAAGCGAGCCCAGTAAGAGTAAGAGTGACGGGCAATTTATTTCTGATCGATTTCGGTTAGCGGTGGCGATCGTTTTGATTGCGGTGATTGGGCCAGACCTTGAACCAACGACAATCCTGGAGAAGTCGTCGCGGTGCGCCCTGCGTCGTCGCTCGTCAAAGCTCGATCGGTGATTCCAATCGCTCCATAGCGCGCGAGCGTCCTCATAAAGGAGTGCGACCCCGCTCGAGGTTGCCAGATTGTGCAATGGGTCAGTTGCGCTGCTCACAGAATCGTGTCTCGATCCTTGATTTTTGTGGATTAGCTAAAAACAATAAGATGCGTCAAAACAGCAACGCCCTAAGTTCAAAATTAGCCGAGATATCGCCCTGACGAGTATCCATTAAGCGTGCGCAAAAACTCCAGCTTAGTAACAAGTTCTTTTTATTTTTTGCCTTGCGTTGGGGCTTTGGCCTTAGTGCTTCGGCACAAACAAACAAGCAAAATGAGAACTGCTCAACTCCGCCCGTTTGATCAGTAGTGCCAAACACAGTGCGGTCGGCTCGGTCATCTTGAAAGGCATATTAGCGCCTACAGGACCGTGTGAATACTTCACGCATTCTGTCAAACACAGTGCGGTCGGCTCGGTCGTTTTGAAAGGCATATTAGCGCCTACAGGACCGTGTGAATACTTCACGCATTGCGCCAAACACAAAGCGGTCGGCTCGGTCATCTTGAAAGGCATATTAGCGCCTACAGGATCGTGTGAATACTTCACGCATTCTGTCAAACACAGTGCGGTCGGCTCGGTCGTTTTGAAAGGCATATTAGCGCCTACAGGACCGTGTGAATACTTCACGCATTGCACCGACAGCGACACAAAGGTGCGCGCTTTATCGTTGAATATTGACAATGAGTCAATTGCGCTGATTATAGAATAAATGTGTTCTGATGCTTCATTTTTGTAGGCTACCCAAGAATAATCAAATCAGTCCAGACAGCACCTTTTTACATTCAATATTAACCGAGATATCGTCCTTTGAAAAGTCGGTTTTTTGACGTCAGCCACCGCGGTAGTGACACCCTTGGTTTCTTCCCCTTGCTTTCATTTGAGTTTCACGTTGAACAAGCAGTGCAAATGTGCGTCACACCGACTGATGAAAGCAAGGTGGAAGAAACCAAGAGTGTCACTACCGCGGTGGATGACGTTAAAAAACCGACCTTTCAAAGGGCGATATCTCAGCTAATATTGAACGTAGAAAGTTGCTGTTTGGACGCATCTTATTGTTTCTAGCTAATCCAAAAGAATCAAGCATCGAGTCACAATTCTGTGACCAGCGTAATTAACCCATGTAATAAGGATATCATACGTGGATTTAAACGAGGGAAAGTTGTGGTTTTGTTGCACTATCTAGCAACGATGCGACCGCTCCAATAAAAAAAATTTCGTGGATCGTCTCCACCGAGGTCGTGAGACGCGTGGCCCGGGCACAGTGGGAGGCGCGACTAATCGATAATCGATGTATTCCTATTTGAAACTATGGTGAGGAATCGATTATTAAGGTGTTTGCTGCGAACATCCTGTTTATCGATCCTTTTCCATGGGCTTAAATGACAGATCAATCGATTTATCGCAAAGCACGCCACGAGGAATCGCGCGCTTGCGTCGATATCGTGACTTTCTTCCTGATGGGATCCACGTTTTTCGATGAAAAACTTTGTGAGTCTCAAGTCTGTTCGGGGGTTTAAATCAAAAGAAACTTATCTGAGATATTATGGAAAAATTGAGTTATGCGCCTTCCCAGTATGCTTGTTGCATAGGCCGAGTTCACAAAGGCCCGATGGAAAGGCCAACATTTTTCCAGAGGCTGATCCAGCAAATTGGCAACACCGGATTCCCTCCGTTTAAACCGATGTTAAATAATCGATTGTAGTCGGAGCATCTGGCCCCTCCAAGAATCGATACATTGCCATAGGTTTAAATGGAGCATAACGATGTTGCCGATTTTCTGGATTCGCCGATGCATTTTCCCATTCCGCAGAAAGGCCCGTTAACGCTAGGGTGTTACATTCTAGTTGTGATGTTGGAATGAGATCGAGATGAATTCTACAGTCTTGAGCGTAGATAGGGTTTCCAAATAACACCGTGTCTCAATGTTTGAGCGTGATATGGTATTTTTTTCAGAGAATAGGTTGTCATACGGTAATTGAAAACTTTAGACGTAATTATTTTCGCAAATCACAAATATACCTACCTTTAAAGATTTTTAAAAAGGTGCAAGTCAAAGCGCCGTTTTTTCTTACAGAGACGATAGCACGAATATAAAGTAACTGGTCAGCTACGTTTGTCACAAAGACAATCTGCACAAAATTACGGCAATTAACACTGATTGGTCTGCTGCCAAGGGGTAAATGAGAAAAGTGGGAATCGAGATGATATTTCATGGATTGCATCAACGGATGTGGGTCAAAATTCTCAAGAGCTCTCGAGCTGGAGAAACGAGCGAAGAAAATCGCGCAAGATATTTTCAGTTAAATCATCGATATGACGTCGGGATATCGGAAACGCGAATGTAATTAGTGCAGCGGGTATTGCATGAGCGCCTGTCTCTCATCAACTCTTACAAATGGTTAGTAACGGCAGAAGGGGAACCGATTGATCAGAACGCTAGGGCAGCGATGCCTTGCTGACACTAAAAAACGACCTGCTCTGCAGGCTGCACTTTGCAACCGTAAAGCACCTGTATAGAGATAGTATGGTCGTTGGGGAGTCCTATTTTTATTGGTTTAGCCATCTTGGACGTCAACGAGCTATTCTGTCGTACTGAGGAAGAACGCCGTATAAACCTACAAGAGTTGCCAAATTCCCCAAGTAAAGCATGTATTTTTGAAAGAAATAATGCATATTTTTTCTTGAGATTTTCAGATTATTTAGATTAAACTGCGTACAAAATTGTCTGAAAAATTGGAGGACAAAAATTCAGATTTTCCCCAGTAAATTCGTCTTATATTGGGGAAACGAGGTGTGAGGTGTGGCAACGGCTGAATGTTCATACGACGCTCTTCCTTAGCACGGCAGTATTGGAAGCCTGCACGACCATAGTTAGGTGATATCATCATTTTAAATCATGGTTCCTTTCTGTGATATGTTATGGTTACTCGACATAAATTATTCAAGCTTGTAGTTTTTTTCTTCATATTGAAGCGTGAACTCTAATTTTTACACCTTTAGTCTTATATTGGAGCAACTTGAGTCTTAGCATTGCGCTACGNGCGTAGCCTCCTGCATCCCAGGGTAATCAACTATGCAGCGCTCTGCAATTTGCTTTGTATAGCACATGAATACTTAGCGCATGACTAAAAAAATCAGGTTTATCATTGCAAAAAAATATATAATGCATGTATGCGCGTTACAGGCCGGCAAATTGCAATCTATTTGCGTTGTATAAAAATTGTAAGAATTCAGAAATAAAGAAATAAGATAGCAAGTTTCATGATTATGCCTGCGGAATCCGACCAGACGCATTCATTCTTCGTGGATGCATGGCATCAGCTGGCACACTCACAAAAGCATGTGGTCGAATCAGTGGCTTCGCTTCAGTCGGTTCTGTTCGGATATAGGCAACTAAATTAACGACTTGGTAAAGCGGAGAGGATCATCAAGATTTGAAGGGGCTCTGAGCCGAGGTCGAACTTCTACAGTTCTTCACCAATGAAACCTCCGTTTTAAAGTTTCTGACATTTTAGATTAAATTGCGAAGAAAATCGTCCACAAAATATTAAGAAAAATATTCAAAATTTTCTCAGTAAATTTGTTTTTTATCGAAAAAAATATGGCAACGTCTAAAGCTCATACGACGTTCCTCTTAGCACGGCAGATTCAATTCTCTGGGGATCATTAGAAAAAAACTTCGTGCGTGGGACCCGAAGTTGAGGTCATATGGATCTCTGAAGTTTTCGGAGCACGCATCTAAAAACTTGAAGTCCAGCTGCCGAAGTTCGGGTCAGACATCTGAAGAACTTCGATGTATACCGGAGGGTTCGGGTCACACATCTGAAGTACTCCCGGTACATACCGAAGTGCCTCGATGTCTGACTCGAACTTCGGCAGCTCCACCTCAAGTTTTCGGATGCGTGATCAGAAAACTTCAGAGATCCATATGACCTCAACTTCGGGTCCCATGCGCGAAGTTTTTTTCTCCGTGTATGGGCTGATTGTTGAAATTATTTGACAAAGCGATAGACAAAGAAGACGGAGGGAGTATAGAGCGATCCGTGGACTTACGGAGAAAATGATCGACTAACTATAGCATCGGCTGTACGGCTATACGGCTATACGGCTAATGATATTCTAACTCTCGTGGATGCTGTTAGTTAGTCTATTACCTACCACCTTTCGCAGTGGCGTGGCGTGAATTGCCATATATCGATTGTTATGCCATTTAAACCTATGGAAAAGGATCGATAAACAGGGTGTTCGCAGCAAACACCTTAATAATCGATTCTTTACCATAGGTTTAAATGGCATAACAATCGATATATCGCAAAGCACGCCACGCCACTGCACCTTTATCCATTACAACGAGTATCCACCCGCTTCCAATCGGTAGGATCCTTTCATATCCTTTTTGTCGTCTTTGTCTATAGCTTTGTCGATCAATTTTAACATTGAGCCCGTTGGAATGTCCACCGTCCGAAGTTTTTTCTTTTTTTTTTTATTTTGGTTCGATTCGGCAATCGAGTCCAAAATCTACCGTAGAAATGAACAGAGCTTTTTAATTAGGCACAAAGAGGCAGGCAGCGGACAGGTTAAGATATGCGATAAGAGGGAACCGGGTGGTTAAGAGTCGCACGGAAACTATTGCGAATTAGCATGGACAACGTTTTCGTTTCGCAAAAGACTAACAATTCCGACATGCTAAGGAAAAACGCCGCATGAACATTCGAGAGTTACCAAATTTCCTGGGATAAAACGTTTCTTTTGAAGGGAAGTTATGCAAATTTTTCCTTGAAATTTTTAAATTATTTTAGATTGAAAAGGGAATAATATTGTCAGAAAAATCGGCAGAAATACATTCACAACTCTCCCAATAAATCCGTATTTTGAAACAGGAAATTTGGCAACGCCTAAAGGCTCATACGCCGTTCTTCCGTAGCAGCACGGCAGCATTGAGGTACCTACTCTTGCGCAAGAGTCTCCATCTGAAACTGGATTAATTGTCCAAGCTCCTCCTGCCCAGAATTAATCACGCGCCTCATGATGACTTAGTTCGCGAGGACTTCGTGACCGTTGAACAAACGTTTGACAGAAGGACTGGCGAGGGGAATGGTTCGTCGGGTTAACCAACGTCCAACAAAAGCATGATTCCTTCTGGACAGAGATAAAACATTTCTCCAGTGAAGTTGATTTCACTCAAAAAAAAAAAAAAAAAAAAGAAGGAAATAGAATGTAAAAGGAAAGTTTGAAGTGTTGCAAACAAGGGTGACTTTTGGGATCATTATATGCATAAACAACAGATCGGTTTTCCTATGCATTTAAATGCTGTTACGGATGAGGAAGAAATAGCGCGGTTTCTTATGGCTATCATGTAGTCCATTTGTAAATAGTCCCAAATTTGTCTTAGAAGGATACCAACTGACAATTTTTCAATGAGCTTCGTACCTTAGCTTTTTCGTCAATTTTATTCCTTTCGAGACGACACTTTGAAAATCGCATGTAAAATTGATACCTGTGCGGAATAATTCACGAGCTACATGAACATACCGTTCGTTTCGTGGATAACGGCTGAAAGTTCCAGGTACTGGAGCTGTAGCTTTGACTGTTCCCAGTTTGGAGGCTGGATTAACAGGTGCAGCACACGGTACTTTCGGCCTCTGAGCCCGGAACGGACGATATGTACATAAATAGGCCCGTAAGTCTGCAGTCAGGATTTTTTCAGTGAAGTCGATTTCACTCAGAAAAAAAGAAGAAAATAAAATGTAAATAGAAAGTTTGAAATGTTGCAAGCGAGGGTGTATTTTGGACTTAAGCCACAAAATCGTTGGGTTCAAAAGTATTTATTAGAGGGTCGTGGCAAACACGAAACCAATTTCATTCGCAGTTTGACTACTACTCGGTGTACTGCATGGCAGTAAAAGATGGTCATACGAAGAAAAGTGCGGTCGAAACAATAAAACGCTGAAGTTTCATTCCACTTGCCGTCCTGTTTATGTTGCAACACCTCCCGCGATGTGTTTATAAATCGTGCGCGGTTGCCAGACGGTCCGGTCATAAATGCCTATTTTAAAATTTAACATCAAGAATCGAGGCTTTATTACGATCGTTCGGCAACCCGGGTCCCATCCGTGAAAGAACAATAGAGCGTCCTCTCTCACAAATTGCATTCAAATCCAGAATGATGGCAGCTTATCCGGCGGTACATAAATGGTTGCCTTGTTCAAAAATATCTTCTTAAAAAAGATAAAAAAAGAAAAAAAAGAAAAAAAAAAACATTGCTCGTGGCCAATAAAGGACTTGGTCGACACCGTACGTTTTAAAAGAAAAAAAAATGAAAATTGCACCATTTGGCGAGGAGGTTTTATTATTGTTTGCGCCACCTCTGCCTCTCTATCAAGTTGACGTTTCATGATGTAACGACCTCTCCAGACACCGCGAGGAAGGTAAAACAAGTACCTGAAGCTGATGATAACGAGATAAAATTGATTATCCAACGGGAAAGAAATGAAAAATTTCCATGATTCGCCCGTGTGTGGTTTGCCAAGTACGCCGCGATTTGTCCGACTATTGGTCGTTTTTTTTTTTTTTTTTTTTTTTTTTTTTTTTTTTTTTTTTTTTNAGACATCATGGGATTTACGCACATCCATGCTCCAGGCTTTCAAATTTTCAGGGATTAAGGCCGAGTGGAATCTGTTTCTGCAGATCCACTCGTCAGTTCCATGAAAATTTGTCGCCACCACCGGGATTCAAACCCGGGACCTATTGACCTAGAGTCAGACGCGCGAAAAAATGAAAAACTCCGGATTTGCGAGGTCGGCCGAGACACGCGATCACGGAAAGTACTTTCGGATTTTCTCAGCGTGGTTTCATTCGGCATTGAACATCGCTTCAATTCGCCGTTCTTCCCGCGAAAGGCGTGGCGTGGCGTGCTTTGCGATACATCGATTGTTCTGTCATTTAAACCTGTGGAAAAGGATCGATTAAAGGGTGTTCGCGATGCACACGAGTACCTTAATAATCGATTCTTTACCCCGGATTCAAGTGGGAAAACATCGATGGATCGCAAAACACGCCACGCCACTGTCGGGGAGCACTTGGGGGAGTTTGGGGAAACAGGAGAATTCTGGGGAATTGCGCTCATAGATAAACATAATAATACTAGATTTTACAATTTTTCCCTGACCGCAAAAGGCTTGCGAGTTCGGTCATTTATAACATAGAGAAAAATTTCGTGAACCAAAGTCCAGGTCATGTATATTTCTCAAGTTCTCGAACTAGGCATCCGTAAACTCGAGGCCAAGCTGCCGCAGTCCAGGTAGAACTGCGAGCTGATTATTTAAATTGATCGACAAAGTTATAGACGAAGAAGACCTAGGGAGTATGGAGCAATCCTATTGGTTGAAATGGGTGGTTCCTATGGACTAAGGGTGAAAATGATGGACTAACCATCGGGTCTCTCGTGGGTTGCTGTTACACGGAGAAAAAAAACTCGTGCGTGGGACCCGAAGTTTAGGTCATATGGATCTCTGAAGTTTTCAGACTGAGCATCTGAACACTTTAGGTCTAGCTGCCGAAGTTCGGATCATACATCTGAAACTTTAGTTCTTACATCTGAAGTACTTCAGATGTGAGAACCGAAGTACTTCGGATGTGAGAACCGAAGTACTTCGGATGTGAGAACCGAAGTACTTCAGATGTAAGAACTGAAGTTTCAGATGTATGATCCGAACTTCAGCAGCTAGACCTGAAGTGTTCAGATGCTCAATCTGAAAACTTCAGAGATCCATATGACCTGAACTTCGGGTCCCACGCACGAGTTTTTTTTCTCCGTGTAGTTAGTTTATTACCTACCTCCTTTGTCCACTGCAACCACCCGCTCCCACCAATAGGATCCCTCCAATCTCTTTTTTCTTCTATGTCCAGGGGCGGATTTAAGGGGTGGCTATATGGGCCGCGGCCCATGGCGGCAAAATTAGGGGGCGGCAAATTTTGCAATATTTCTAAATGTAGCTATACAGAAAAATCGGAACCAGAAAAAAAATTACTAACGAGAAAAGGTGACAAAATCTCTCATTTCCTGAGAGTATATTTCTAATTTAGTCGTCTCTCTGTGATGCAATAGACAGCACCTTTAATTAGTCGAGTTAAGACTAAGAGAGAAACCGAACACGGAATTTAGTCTGGAATGGCGCGACGCAGAGAGCAATGATGACGAGGACTTAGGATGAAACGGAGAATGTAACACATATTAGCGCCTTCAAGACTGCATGAATACTTCACGCATGGCGTCAAAGACAGTGCGGTCGCTGCGGTCAGCAGCGGGCGGCGTGAAACGCATGAATACTTCATGCATTGCGTCAAACCGCATACAAGACTGTAGGAATACTTCACGCATTGCGCCAAACACAGATCGGTCAGCGCGGCGCGGCGGCGGAAGTTAAAATTATTAAACCACATTTATGTTTGTTCTGTCATTATTTTTACGTTCGTTTCATATAAATGGAAGGCCTTGTCCACACAGAGATAGGTTTACGGAACATAACTTTCGCACTAAGTTCCGTGAACTTTTGCTAGTATATTGTTGACAGGGCTCTCGCAAAAAATGTGTACAACACGAGTAAACGCGTCTTATGAACCCCTCCCCCTCCAGCACATTCACTTGATGGTTCTTATTGATGTTTCAAAACTAATGAGAAGGGGGCGGCAAAATACAAGCGGCCCATGGGCGGCAAGTAAGTAAATCCGGCCCTGTCTTTGTCTACAGCTTTGTCTATCAATTTCAATAATCGGCCTGCTAGCGAACACTTACACAACCGCACTGGTTTCACAAGCAAAAATTTAGGTTTGGATTCCTGCCCGATCGCGCAACATGGCATTGGTGGAGGAGTTTCGACGCGAAGTCACACATAAGCCCATTAGAAGCATCGGTTTCGGCCATCACCGATAATGGCGGGAGCACTGCGTCACTGCGTCGCGGTTACGGTACGTTTCGGCCCGGAGCCAAGAAGGAAAGATGTTCCGCGCCATCACGATTCAATCGGATCCGAGGGAAAAATTAATAATCCGAGAAACTCCCGATTCGCTCGCCGTAAAACGTGACTGAAATCCGTCGATTACTTGCACTCGACGGCCGATCCGACGTCGATTGGTGACATTTTTTTGAAAACAGAAAGAACGCGCGAGGAATCTTCTTATTTTTGAGCCCTTTCAACGAGAGTGCATGCTTACGAAAAACTTTGGTGCGGCCATTAACGAGGAGCTCCCTTACGTAATCAAATGCATTGCCAAGTTCTGATTGATCACGCTGGTTTTTCGTAAGCATGCACTCTCGTTGAAAGGGCTCAAACATAAGAAGATTCCTCGCGCGTTTTTTCTGTATTCAAAAAAATGCCACCAACTCGACGTCGAATCGGCAGTCGAGTTAGCTTTCAATGAAAAAAATATGTTTCGGACGAATCCTATTTCAGAGCAAATATTGCGACATAAATGCTAAGAACAGTTCTACAAAAGAAGAAACTGGCGGAGACTCTTGGAAAGTCTGGGTGCGTTTATTTCCCAGGATATCTAGTGGCCAGAACTAGACTTCTGGTACTGGCTACTAGATTTCTTGGGGATCATTAGTTGCCCTGTCCCGTAGCCACCACGGAATGTTTTCTTCCGCGTGAGTAAATAAATAAATTATTATTTTTGTTTAAAAAAAATTCGAGGTTCATTGGTTCGTTTCTGTCTTTGGAAATTTTTTGGAGCATAATTTTCCAGAAATCGTTGCTTCGTTCTAATCATACGTCACAACAGAGGCGAGTCCCCTCTCGAAAGACGAGGAGGGTTGGGGTTGACTCCTGCCTTTCACGCAACCAGATGCTTTTTTTCAAGAGGGTGCACTTTGGGATAGGGTGCAAGGCGTGGTATTAATAGTTGGACTGAAATACCTCCAAGCTCCAGCAGTCCACCTCACTGCATCCCAGTGATTTCAGATAGAGTACCTGTATAGCGAGAGTATAGACAGATGTGAAACTCCGAAAATCCATCAGGCCTTCACCGATGCCTCTGCAAATAAAGTTAGGGCCCAGAAATGCAGCCAACCTATGAATTTCAATTATCCAGAGCGATTTACTAGTACAATTATTACAAACCATCGTTTATGAAGCCGTATTTGACTTAGTTTTTGCATAAATCTCATTTATGTACATTCTTAGCCATCTTCGTTAGAATTGGAATCTACAGACTGGCAGTGAAATTTTGTGCGTTAGAAGTTGATTAGATTTAGTGGATTAGTGGTGAATGATTTAGTGGTGGATTGGTGGTGGATGATTTAGTGTAGTTGATTAGTGGAGGAGTACCGCAAATGGGGCCTCGAGGTTAGTGTCCGTAAGACAAAAAAGATGTCAGTCGGAGGTGCTCAGCAAAGCATAGTCCTGGAGGATGGTCAACATATAGAAAGTTGCGAACAATACAAGTACCTGGGGGTGAACCTGACTTCGGATGGGAAGCTGGATCAGGCCATTCGGGACCGTAATCTTCTAGGAAGGAAAGCCATCGCCATGCTTAATGGGATCCTTTGGGACCAAAGGATTTCCAAAGACAACAAGGAGAGGATTTATAACTCGGTTGTCAAGCCTATTATCATCTATGGCAGTGAAGTGTGGCAGTTGAAGAAGCGGACCCAAGAAATGCTCAAGGCGACCGAGATGGATTTCTGGCGAAGATCGGCTGGAATCTCGAGGAGAGAACGTGTCAGGAATGAACGTGTCCGAGAGATAATGGGCGTTGAGGGGACGATTGTGCACGATATCATGACCAAGCAATTGGTATGGTATGGGCATGTGCAGAGAATGGCTGATACCAGGTTGCCGAAGAAGGTGTTGGAGTGGGTCCCCCCAGGTAGGCGACGGAGAGGGCGTCCAGCCAAACGGTGGGTAGAGGGCATCCATGAAGAGATGGAGAGATGCCACCTTCCGGAGGATCTCTACCATGACAGATTCCTGTGGAGAATAGGCGTCGCAGAGCGCCCTAGCGCGCCGTAAAAGCGGCTCATACATACATAGAAGTTGATTAGAAAGGTGGCTGCACTTTTGGGCCCTACGCCCTTCATGAAGCGATCTGTCCATACTCTCGCTATATAGGTACTCTAATTTCAGAACACGGCTTGTTCAAATTTTAAAGAGAAAACACCACTTTGAAATTTCTCCTTTAAGATGAAGACAGTTCTTTTGGTATTCGCATAAGTTATTTTCTCGCATGGGCAACAAGTCTCTCTTCGACCCGTGGATCCAATTCAGTCACGAGTTTATGGTCAACGAAATTATCTACTCAGCCAGAGCGCAAGCGCATAAGTGGATGTTATCACGGCAAAAGTTTCTGCGACAATTATAAATTCATGAATATTTTAGAGATTACTCACTTGAACGTTGGAAAATTGGACGCATTTCTGTCAAACGGAACTATGTGCATTATGACGTGAGCCCTGTTATGTATATATTCTTATGGGTATCAGGGCTCATGTCTCAATGCACATAGTTTCGTTTGATAGAAATACGTCCAATTCGTCTCCCTCTGGATAAAACAGCGTAATTATATTTCGTCGTGAGCCTCAGAAATAATGGTGATTTATACGCGACGTGGTTCATCTTAGAAAGAACGTTTACGACTTTTTGAGGGTGAAACCGAGCACTGTGACGGCATAGAGCAGATAGGACAAACAACGAACGAGGCCGGGTGCTTAGATACTTGAGTTCGAGTGTTTAACCATCCAAGTTGAGGTGATTGCGAACCGAGCAATTTAGTACAGACAGCTTGAAGCTACTGTCTAGTATTTCATTTCCATTTATGACTTTCCATTGTGCGCAATATGATTCAGTGTCAAGATTTTTGAAAACTCGCCTATTTCTAGAGAGTCCATCCATGACACTGAAGGAGAGTATGCACGTGTATGACTATTTTTAATTGGTTAGGGCTCACTCTTCGCTCCGCCCCCTCTTCAAAATTACGTTCAGAGAAAAAATCTCCCTAGAGATAAGGTTTTGGTCCTGACACCGAACACTTATTCTGAGCGCAGAAATATTCGAATCCTCGGACTTTGATTGGAGCAACACTTTTATCGACAAATTATTCAAGAAGAGGAGGGAGAAGAAGAATAAAAACAAATAAAAGAACAATTAGACGAAGTAAGTGGAGGAAATGACGGGAAAAGAAGAAAAATAATGGAAAGGAAATGGAGAAGAGAAAATAATCAGAGGAGGTGAGAAAAAGAAGCAGAAGAATGGTGAGAGAAGAAGAAAAAAAAGAGGTAACTGAAGCAGAAAACTAAACAGACATGCCTATAACATTTTTTCTTTGCATACATAAAAAACGAGACATTTTCTCTCGCAATTAGCAGATAATCGGAAAACAGTCATGGAAACCATTTGGTTCAAAAAAACCACGCAATCCACAGCAAAGTATATGCATTTCGCAGTGAATTTTGCGGCAAATCAGACAGTAAAAATGACAATGACATCCGGTTCTCCTCCGAACAGGTGTAATTTTCACCTCTTTTCAAGGCTTACGGTGGAGAGAGCAGTGCGGCCAGGTTAGATCCAAGGTTACTTGTGCCTACGTGAAAAAAAAAAAAAATCGCGGTATCATACGAAGAAAAAACGCAATAGCCAGGTTATCACTCACAAGCGAAAAAGAACCACTATACCATCTATATACGAACGTTTTCTCACACGCGCGGAGAGAGAGAAAAAAAAACGGTTTTAACGGTACACTTTGGCGGGAATAAAGGAATAAAATCCGGCGGAATGGCACTGACTGCTGCGGAGCCGTAGAGCAGTGCCCGTTGGACAGGTGAATGGCAACTAACACGCCCGCGGGCAGCCCCAGCGCGCTACGGCCGCGGCTACGCTGCAGCTCCGTAGGAAGTGACGTCACGCGCCGTGATTGTAACTCCCAGCCGTCATGCAAACGATTTGTGCGGGGAGCAGTTACGGATGTCCCCACTCTTGCCCCCACCCTCCCCCCTCTCCTTCGAAAACCCCATGCTGCACCCTCTCTTCAGCATGCGTCGGTGCAATCCTGAATTTCAGGTGCATCCATTGAATCGACACCGGTTTTTTAATAATTTGTCGATCGAATTGGTGTCGATCGATTCACGTTTTCATTTTACGACCCATTCATGTCGATCGAATCGAAACGGGTGTTTTTACGGTGTCGATCGAATCGGGGTCTGATTCATGTCGATCGATTCACGTTTTCATTTTTCGATCGATTCATGTCGATACACGGAAAAAACGGTTTTAGGATCGGGTACTACGGCGCAGGGCCCGGCCCCAAACCCGGGTAGGTGAAATTGCTTCACCTAAACCTCGGAGGGTCGGGCCCAAGCTGAAGGTAGGGTCCAGCCCTATCTGCATATCGACGCCAAGCGTAAAAAATCCGTGCCCTCGCATGGATTCGAACCCGCATCGCAGAGATGGTAGACCAGCGCGGTACCACCAGGCTACGAGGCCTCGATGAATGAGCCAGCGAATTTACGCCTCTTGAGTGCAATCCCCCCTCTCGGCATGTCAATGACACCTGATCATACGGGCATCAGTCCTCAACTGGCGTTCAGCGAGAAATGACGGTATTCGCTACTCCTGCGCATGCGCGCGCATGCGCAGTAACTAAAACCTCAAAACCCAGTCGGTGGCAGCGTTCGCAACTAGCTCATGGAGGTCTCGTGCCTATAATCTGTAGGGACGTGAGCTACCTCTCACTGCCCTACCTCTAGTTAGGGCCCCATCCTAAACTCGTTTTTTCCGTGTAGAATCGACACCGTATACACAACGTATATACCATAAAAGAGGCAGTTACTTACAGATTGGAAGATATTTCAAACAACAGCACTCACCTGAAATCAAGAAAAGAGAAAAAAACATGTATTAATGTTAAAGCATAAGATCTCTTTAAAAAACTAACGCAATAAAGCCGAAACGAGCATTGTAGTGGTGACTGGTAATGCTAAAGATGGAGGGAAAATGAGCAACGTTCGATATACTGGGTTATACAAAAGTCACGCACCACTGGCCATGAGGGGGGTGGCCATTTGAAATTTCTGTGTTGCCCCCCCCCGCCCCTCCCTCCCTCCGGAAGGATCAAAAACTGAAAAGCACCTCAAAAAGTTTCCCTCTCGCGATATGAGGAAAAACTTCTTAAACCGCAAGTCGATATCATAATTAGAACTAAAGTTATGGCCAGTATTGCGTGACTTTTGAATAACCCTGTATATGCTTTCATAAGTATGGAGAGGCTCTCACTATCCAGTCGTGTATCTTGTATTGTGGCAGATAGCTATAAAATACCACCAAGAGATCAATGACACGGATTGAATGAATAGGTCGAGAATTTTCATTCAGTAATGACTCCAAAAAGACGCGTGCATGAGGCATTGGCACTCTGTAAGGAGTGGGTACCTTTGATTTCAGTTATAGGTATACGGAGATATCTTAATACTGTTGGATTATGGGCGGAACTAAGAATTGAACTTCATTTTGCAATTAAGGACTAGAATTTTTGGCTCATTCGTAAAAACACTTATGTGCATGGCGGAATCCGTTGCCCTTTCTCATGCTCAGGTATTTCTCCACCCCCAATTTCTCTTCCTGCTTTTTCGACTTTTTGCCGACCATTATCATTTGCAAATAAAGATAATAAAATTAGTTGGATTTTGCGTAATTTCTTAATTTTTTATCAGAGCAAATGACAAGTGGTCTCTTCAGAGTGTGCCCGTGCAAAAAACTTCGAAATCACAAGTTGAAAAACGCAACGCGAGTTGGAATGATCGCGCTGAACACTGCGGTCGGCGCAAAGCGCGGGTTAGCGCCTGCAAGACTGCATGAATACTTCGCGCATAGCGCGTACAGGCACTCCACGGCGCGCGCTGTTATAGTGCCTGCAAGGCTGCATGAATACTTCACGCATTGCACGTACGCTACTAAGCGGCAGCGCCTCAATCGTCGCGTTTCCCCGTTTCCCGTCTTATGTAGTTCCAAGTTCTGCCGTGCTAAGGAAAAACGCCGTATGAACATTTGAGAGTTGTCACATTTCTCCGAATAAAACATGTATTTTTGAGGAAAGTTTTGCATATTTTTCCCTGGAATTTTCAGATAGTTTCGATTAAATCGTGAACAAAATTAACTGACATTTTTAAGAAAAATATTGACAATTTTCTCAGTAAATTCGGCTTTTCTTGAAGGAAATATGGCAACGTCTGAAGGCTCATACGGCGTTGTTCCTCAGCACGGCAGAGTTCCTGAGTGTAAACCACGTGCAACAGCTGAACCGTCCAGTATGCGTTTTACTCCAGTTTTTCTTATGTCTTATGTTGTCTTATTAATCGTCGCGATTCCCCGTTTCCCGTTTTATGTAGTTCCAAGTTCTGCCGTGCTAAGGAAAAACGTCGTATGAAAATTCGAGAGTTGCAAAATTTCCTTCAATAAAAGGATTATTTTTGAGGAAAGATATGAATATTTTTCCTTGAAATTTTCAGGAACTTTAGGTGAAATCGTGAACAAAATTATCTGAAAAATTGGAAGGAAAATATTCATAAGTTTACCAGGCAATATGTAAGGAAAGTTGGCAACGCCTGAAGGTTCATACGGCCGCGGCAGTATAGGCCACTATGCGTAATATCAACTTGAAGACCGATCGATAGAACTGCTAGATGCGCTAGATGCACTGATTAAACATCGTGCGGATAACAGCAATAAATAATGAATAAAGGAGAAGAATGACCATTAGCTGTGATTAGTTTATTAAGTGCGTTAACACATTGATGATGCACAGATGCACTGAATCACTTTTTTATGTACCGTATATTTGATGTAATCTACTTTATCCAGAATTCACTGAAATCACCATCTACCTTCAACAATGATGATTATTAAAGAAATATTTGTTAAAATTTTGAGTTCCGAACGAGAGAGGAGCGAGCATGACTCACTCAGCATAAACATCGTGATTGCGACGCACGGTGGATCGACATGAAATCATCATCATGAGGTCGGACATGAAATTTTTGACTAAAATTGCAAATTTCGATGTTTAATTCCCCACATTTTAAAGTTCAAGGTGTGTTCTTAGTAGGAAATTTCACGAAAAAACCAATGGAACCACTTTTAGAACCTCAAAGTTTTGTATAAACGGAGTTATGAGCTTTTAAAGTTTCCAAATTTTGTCCGACCTTTCCCATCAACTCGACCCACCGTGCGACGTAAAGATGACGGAGAGTCAGGATGATTATGGAGGTTGCGTTGTGACATCCTCGAAGGCGCATTATACCCATCGCGCCTCGGGCGTCATCTGACTTTGAGTCTGATCGACTGGTTCTTGAACTCGTTGTATCCTCTTATGCGAAAGCTCAGCAAAAAGTGCCACAAACCATCGTCACTGATCGTGTAGTGTGGTGACACTTTAGTATGGCCGTCAGCCGTCTGATTCCCTTTAACCTCCTCCACGTGCCAAAAAAAGACAAAAAAGAAGGAAAAACAGTTAACTGTACAGGGTGACACACAGAAGACCCAACAATTAGCCTGTCATTTTCCTTCTTTAGCCGTTACACCATCTCTTCACTGAAAAAAAAAAAACTCCGGCCGTGGGAGCCGCAATTACGGGCTATATAGACATACCGTCCGTTCCGGGCTCAAAGACCGAGAATTCCGGCTGCTGGAGGCGTACGTAGTTTTGATTGCTCCGAGTTCAGAGGCCGAAGCTACGGCTCCAGCAGCCGGAATTTTTGGCCTTAGAGCCTAGAACGGACGGTATGTCTATACAGCCCGTAATTGCGGCTCCCACGGCCAGAGTTTTTTTTCCAGTGTTTCAACCAATAGGATCGCTCCATTTTTCCTTTGTCTCTTGTCTATCTATTTCAATAACCAACACAAAAAGAGAGAGATGGAGGGATAAAGGGAGAGAGACAGAAAGAGATAGTGAGAGACACAAGAATAAGCCGAGCACATGGCGAGTTATTGATGGGTAACAGATGGACTGAAGTCTGATGATGGATGATGGATGATGGATGTGTGACTGGGTTTTCATCCGAGATGGGACCGATCTCACACAAATGCAGCCCACACCGCACGAGCGCTCAGACGTACCCCCGCCAAGTAAATTGAGGGCTAATGCTTCATCGTGTCCCAGTCCTATACTGCCGTGCTAAGGAAAAACGCCGTATGAACCTCCCGGCGCTGCCAAATTTCCTTTAACAAATCCCAAATTTGTAGAAAAACTTCTGAATATTTGTCGGTTCATTTCTCAAATAATTTTGTTTGTAATTTGATCTGAATTGTCTGAATATTTCAAGGAAAAATATTCATAGCTTTCCTCATATGTTAACATTTTATCGGAGAAAATTTGGCAACTCTCGAATGTTCATACGGCGTTCTTCCTCAGCTAGTCGCTATATAGTCTGGCCCTCAAATGTTCTCAAGTAGTCTCTATGCAAGACTGCTGTGCTGAGGAAGAACGCCGCGTGAACATTCGAACGTTGCCAACTTTCCAGTCGAAAAAGATTTGCTTATGAGAAAAGTTACACATATTTTACCTTGATAATCTCGACCACTTTAGATCACACTGCCGACAAAATTCTCTGAAAAATTGGAAGAAAAACATATGCAAATATTCCCGGGAACGCATTATTTGTCAAAGTAAATTTGGCAACGTCAGGAGGTTCATACGGCGTTTTTCCTTTGAATGGCAGAAGAGCAAGATGGGCGGGTCGAGAAGTGCGCACAATGGAACAAGTCAACGATGGTGGAAGTCGGACAAAATGTGGAAACGTTAAAAGCTCATGACTCCCTTTTCACAAAACGCGGATGTTTTAGAAGCGGTATCATTGGGTTTCACGTAAAATATACTTGAGAAAGCACTCCTCAAACTTTAAAATTTCACATAATAAACATTTAAATTTGCAATTTCGGTTAAGAAATTCGTGTCCAACCTCCTTCGTTGACTGGAACCACTGTGCGGCGCGGCGCGGTGGCGGTGAGGGATTGATGCCCGCCGTCGGGGAGCCCTGCCAATTAGCTAAAATAGGGGTCACCGAGCTCCAATTGAACCCGATATCCTAGGGTCAACCCAGGTTGTCAATTCAGGATACTCACAGGTTTATCGGCAAGGCACCAATACAATCGAATTGAAATATGCTTGCTTTTTTGGCAAAATGCGGCATATTTTTTAAAAGCTAGCTTGAAGTTCAATATTCATCTTTTTAAAGCTGGTAACTTTAGAGATACGTGATAGCCTTCAGCATTGAGATAATGTCAATTGTTACCAGTGAAAAACGTTCCGCAGAGTCTCAAAAATAAGTTTCTAGCATTAAAATTTACATGGGTTAATCTCACAACAAACATAAGGGTCGAAGAGAGTTTGATGGAGAGAGACCTGCTCGTGCCGTCTGGCCTTTTCAGACGAAAATCAAAGCATTTCACGAATCTGCACCTATCTGCAGCCAATTACAGCTGATTATCATTCTCGAAGGATTACTTGAGCACGCCCTGCTAAAAATGAGTGTAATGTTAGCATATTGATAGCAATGTGCTAGTATTAAGTTTTCAAGCATAATACTGAGTAACATAATGTTAGCAATATGTCAGTACTATACCAGCTATATGTGAGCATTAAGTTCGTTAGTGATACACTAAATGATTATATCCTAGCCATATGTGTGTTATATGTTAGCATTATGTTGGTCAGCATTATACTAGTATTACACTCAGCAGTGTAATGCTAACCATAAACGAGTGATATGTTAGCATTAAGCTGGTCAGCATTATACTAGTATTACACTCAGCAGTGTAATGCTAATCATCTACGAGTTATATGTTAACATTAAGTTGATCGGCTTTAAACGCGTATTACACTCCAGAGTGTTATACTACTTAGCGGGTTTTTATGGGGTAGTGTTGAGCGATGAGTTGTATTGGCATTACCCGCCCGGCAAGCCGGCAATGTTGACGTTTTGGCAATGTTTCATGGAAATGTTTCACGCAACATTTCACAGTAATATTTTTCAGCAATGTGTTGATAATGTATTTGCAACGTTGTCTTATAACATTTTCTGACAATGTTTTAAAAATAATTACAAGAAACATTACAAAAACCTTGCAACGCAACATACTTGAGTAATATTTCATGATAATGTTACGATAATATTTAACGCAATATTATTAAAACGTGAATAAGTAATGTTATTATCATATTCATAAAAAACACTGCAGAAATATAATACAATGATTTTTCAAAAAACATATTTTAATTTAAAATTGTAACAATGTTTATTAAATATGTTTCCAAATAATATTATAAATTAACATTTCAGTAATGTGTAAGAACTTTATTACGTAAACGTTTCCAAGTGTCACAGCACGCGTCCATAAAAAGTTACTCGCTGTGGAACGTAGATTTTCTTATTCTAGCCGTGGACATTGGAAGAAGGACCGATTGTATATAATGTTGCCGCAAAGGCCCTTGAAGGGGCACTGTTTATGCACCGATACAGGCAGTCCGAGTCAATCTTCCTGTAATGCAGAATGCAGCGACCTTTGGCAGCGACGTATCAACTCTTTCGATCTTATCCTATTCTCGACGAAGATTTTTTTTCCTCAGTGAAACATATTTTTGAGTCAAAGAAATTGAGTGTAACTGAAATGAAGTATTTTATTTAAATTTAGAAAAAAATTGGTCTCATTGATGTTTCTTTAGATGAAAAAAAAATATTAATTTTAATTAAAGAAAATTTCTTTGTCAAGAAAAAATTAGCTGTGTGGGTGCCTTTCTTTAGATTTTCGCGTTTTCGGATGATCTGCTCGTGCTTGAAGAAAGTTTTATCTTTAAAATATGGTTTAATTTATTTGAAAACGCGAGCCGCGCCGTAACCATACGATCATACGATTCGGCTTCTTCCGGAACTTTTCGGGTAAGTACGACAGCGTGCTTCGTAGTTTCCCTCCAAAACTCACGACCTAACCTACAATTCCGCCGTCCGTTATGCCTGGTTGCGCTAGCCGTTACCTCGTTGTTACAACCAGAGACGATTTTGGTGTATTTTTCCAGTCTCTCTTCTGATGCAGCCTCCAAAATAAATGTAAGTACTTAAATTTTGTTAGTATATCATTCAGGAAATGTAGATCGACAGACCCTACCCAAAATTAATGATCTAAATCAACTGAGATCTTCCTCCCTCCAGCAACGAAATTTCTGTTCTCACTTCCTCACATGAAATGACATACCTGTCACAGTGTCATTATTATGAGAAGAAAAGTCGTTCTGGAAAACATGGAGAGGGCAGGTATCGTTTAGGACTCACTGGAAACCATGAAATACTTTTGTCTCACAAGTTGGAAGTCTCTATTACTCTCATGAGACAACACTGCAGTGATAGCGAAGAGAGCGATAAGTGCAGGCTGGGATGAACTTCAAGACAAATAAAATCATGTGCTAATCATGGCTCGTGCAGAAATGCGCTTATGGCTCTCTTCGCCATCACGGCAGAAAGGTGCGCAAATTTAGACCTTCGTCCCGATTTGACCAATGTCCCACTCACTAAGTTGGGCCAAGCTCATCTCGCTATTAAAACATCTCATCGCTTCTTTATTATTAGGTCATACCTCCATTTTCACACAAACCCTGCAAGTACGCACCAAGTTATATGAACATTATGGCTCAGTACAATACAAAGTTGCGTCCATTTGTCCAAGGAGTGATGATATGTCCCGTTCTCTATTATTTTTATTACCCACTCTACCTGGTACGTTTTCATTAGGTTGATCCAACACATAACCTCTTCTAATTCTCTCAGTGAATGTAAAATGATACCTCTTGAATGTTCAGTACATCACTCGCGTGACTTAGCACTGTCAGCGAAAAGGACCTGCAACTAAGTATCATAATTTGTTTCTGTGACATATACAACTGACCCATTGTACTTTTCTTAAAACTGAGCTTCTGCATGTTAGAATATCTAGTAGGGAATAAAAAGAAATGATGTTCTCGTGAGCCCTGCCTCCGTCTCTTTGTCCCTTGATTATTTACTACCACCACGGCAATGTAGATTGCCGTAAAAATTAAGCATGATCAATCATCACATCGGAATAGCATTTCATTAAACTGCGTGTAAGGACCAAGATATGAAAGTATCCAAGCGTTCAGAGCGAGCCAGTTTATCGTCTCTCAGGCTCCGTTTCACTTGTACTGAATGCTAGGGCATTATTACACAAATGAACTAGAGTGCGGTAAACAGTATGTTTGTTTTTTCCAAGAGCACAATAAATGAGAAAAATCATGTTACATTGCACTAACCTAAATTTTGGGAACTTGTAAGGTCAATTTTCAAAGAGATATGTGTTAATGATGTAACAATTTCAATTGTTGTGTTTGATTGGAGGGGGAGAAAAGAAGATAATTAAAGTCCGATTTCAGATGCCTACTTTTTCTCAGTTTAAATATTTGCTGAAACGGGTTGAAAATAAATTGTTGGCAACTCGGTTTTGGTAAGTGTTCCTCTTACCTGTACCTCACTTAGGTACCTGTTTTCTACATTAGACAGGGCCAAAAATTAAAATCCCCAGTTTCAAGAGAGTTCTGGAAAAAATCTCTGGTATTAACAAATTAATCTGGTTAAACCGATTTATAGTTTTTGAAAGAATTGCAATTTTATGATTATTTTAAAATTTCATTCTACTTAAATGAAACAGGTGGAGATCTAGGTAATTTTTTTTTTCAACAGATAAAATTTGCACGTCAAGTATGAATAAAATCTAAGAGCTAAACAGTCACAAGTCACCTCATCGAACTGTCACCATGCCTTGTATAATGCTGTTTATTTGTCTGTTTTTCAGGTTTTTGAAGGGCTTCCTGCACTCCAGCTTGCTCCCTCTTTCTGGATTTCTTACATTCTGGTTTAAGAAAGCGGCTACTATTCTATGACATGGCTGTCAGTTTCTCATCTGAGCAGTCATCCGATAGGAAATTAGCAGCGACTAAAAATCATCTGGTTTTGAGAAATTCACCATGAATCGCCTCAAAGCAACATCATCAAAAGAAGTTGAAGTGTGTTCAGAGAAAATAAACATAAGTACTTAGCAGCTATTGTTTTCCTAAAAATTTTATGTCTGACCGGAAATTTTTTAAGAAATTTGAAGTGGTGTGAAGTTCGATTAGTTTACTTTAATATGCATTGCTCTATTCTAAAGGAGAAAATAAATGAAAGTGAAAGTGCTGTGTTCAAAGTATCATGAATAGCATCATTGGTGTTTTTCTTCAGGTTTTATTTTTGATGAAGGATCAGTTGAATTTGGTGAGTCATATCTATTATATTTTCCTTTTGCATGCTATTTTGCCACAGGAAACTGTCAATAAATTAAATAAAATTACCTAATGCCCTTGTAATTGAATCAATTCTGCATTTTTTCCCTTCGGTTTGTTGGCTCCATGAGTCTGAAGGATGTAGGGTCGAATTTGTTCTGAGAAATAAGCCTGAAACGGGTGGTGTATATCACCCTGTTAAATTTCACCATAAAGTATTGCAGCTAACAGGCCTTGTTCCGACACTAAAGCTGCAGTAATATTAAGAAAAAGAAGATAAGGAAGGAGCAAATGGAACTTTTCGGCTCTGAAGTGATGTAAGCTTTAATTGATAATCAATGCATGAATAAATCGTCACCTTTCGGCCAAAGTATCACAAGATCCACGTGATGTTCACAAATTTCCGCCGCCATTTGATTTTTTTACAGAGAAATTGTTCGACAAAGCTGTCCAAAAATTTCACTAAATTTTCTTAGTGCTGCTGATAAAAATCAGTG
Source organism: Bemisia tabaci (assembly GCF_001854935.1). Classification (NCBI taxonomy): domain Eukaryota; kingdom Metazoa; phylum Arthropoda; class Insecta; order Hemiptera; family Aleyrodidae; genus Bemisia; species Bemisia tabaci. Next base: position 7,085,616 of record NW_017547116.1, on the reverse strand, counting down.
AAATGTTCAAACAGATTCAATGATTTCTCTATAAAGAAATTAAATGGCAGCAGAAATTTTTAAACCTCGCATGGAGCTTGCGATACTTTGGCCGGAAAGTGGCGATATCAATATTAGCTTAAATCTTGGTCCAGAAATGGACACCTCAGAATTATATAAGTGTTACTTAATGTACAGTAAATCGTTAGGTAATCATTTGGTAAAACTGATTTAATAAACCTCAAGTAACGATTACTTGAAATCCTTCTCAAAAAAAGTGACAGTTTTACTCAAAATTGATTAAGGATCACTTAATCGTGAAGTAAATGTGAATTCACCATTACTTTAAGCTTACCTCAAGCTTACTTTACGTTTACTTTTCCCTTACTTAATCTTGAAATCCAAATGCTACATGGGCGCATTGAGAAATTGCCCTCCTTTTTTTTGTACTTTCGAAACTGACTTTTTTACAATCAACAATTAAGCGTCTCTGTTCTGAGCTTTCTTTTTTAAGGTTGTGTAAAACAAGTCAAAAATTGTTAGAAGTAGAGAAATGGAGTGTAAAATTTGTTAGGTTTGAACATTATATTGTAAAAAATTGTATATTCTATCTTTTCATTGTATAACAGTAAATCTTTGTCCTTGGTTCAATCAAATAAATTTATTGATGACAGTTGATCAGTATTAGAAAAGTTAGAGAAACAGCCTCGGAGGCTGATCTTGAGGCCATTAATCCTAGTTTAGCTGTCAAATGTATGCGGCCTCTCCTGTCTTGCTCTTCTCTTTTTAGAAGAACTTTTGAACCATATCTCTTGGAAATTACTGTGCTTTTTCTTGTCTGAGAAGAAAAAATAATAAAATATATATTTTAAAAATAAATTTTAAAATGTTTTTTATCATACTCTTTAGTTCATTCGGGAGCCTATTAAAAAGTTTACTCCCCTCTGTATTCTAATGTGGTATTACTAGCAGTATCCTCTTTTGTTATGGTTATTCTTGGCCCTGAAAAAAGTTTAGTCTTGATTATGGAACACTGATTGTTGTTCAAGTGTTAATGTACTTGATTGAATAATTTTTTTCCCCGCTCAATTTGAATTTTCAGACTTAGAGTATCAATTACAAGTCCCACTAGGATCTTTTGTGCAGAATATAATGGTTAAGAAAGTCAGCTTAAAAGGAAAGGCTGGGTTACCTACTTATCTTGACTCGGTCCAATTCGTTACGGTTTCACATTTCTCCAAACATGTCAAAATTTACATCGACTTAAAGGTGGCATCCATACGGAATATTTTTTGCCACAATTTGTCACATTGCCATTATGTTGCCCAGAAACGCATCCATGTAATTGGCTATGTTGCCTTGCCGGGTGAGAGGGTGGGTAATCGTAAAGTTGGTCCTGGTTAAAACTGCCTCAATAATTCAAGTAACGTTATGATAGCGTTTCTGTGTAATCTTTTTAAAAAGTGCCAGGATAATATATACGAAATGTTACTCAGCAATAACATGGTAACATTCCTGTGAAACATTGCAGAAACGTTGCCAGGATACGTTGCGGCCCGTGAGACAAAATTCTGTTTGCCACAACCTTGTCAACACTTTGCCAGGCAACATTACCAGATAATTGGCAATGTTGCCGCAACGTTTTTGCAACGTTGCTTTGCCGGGCGGGCGGGAATTGGAGATTTCATCTAAAAATCCTTCTCATAGTAGTACTTCTCAAACCATCCCGCCTCAGCAAAAATCTCCTCAAACTCATCCAGTTGATGAACCCCTATCTAATGCTCCTCAATCGGAGGTTTCCTCCTCAAACGTCTCGCATTCCAATAATACTGATCTCCCCTCCACGGGTGTTCTCCACAAAGATTTACAACACAATGCTTCTCACATTGTTCAGAACCCCAGAGATTCAACCGAGGATTTATCTTCGGACAGAATTTCAAATATTCAAGAAGAGGAAACACATTTAATTATGGATACTACTGGTGAGATTTCGCAAACTACAGATGTTCCCAAGAAGAGAAAATGTAGCTCATCCCCAGAATCCGTCGAATCGCGGAAAAAAATTAACTCTAAAAAACAAAATAAGAAACAATTGACCACTCAACAGGAAATAGATTGGCGGAGAGGGGCCCATAGGGGCCTAACATATTTAGAATAGATTCATCTGTCATATCTTTATGTAGTGCTTCTAATGTCAAAGCTGGAGGGTGATAATCGTTTTCTATTTAGTTAATTTTTTTTAGCGGTGGTGTAGTTTTCTCAAAAGTGATAGTTGAGACTTTGGTGAGCGAGTTCTTTCATCTCAACGGTACTCAACTGCCCTCTTTAGAGGTGTCAATGGCCTTAGATGCTAAAGCACCGCTTTAAAATAAAATTATTTTACTACTACTACAATTATCATTATCTTCATTCGGTGATCTTAAAAATGCGCTTACGAAGAAAACAGCTGAGCTCTTCTCTAATACGAACGAACGTATTAGAGCTTTCCTGACCTTCTTGGCACTCTTACAAGAATATTTTCCAAAAGTATCGCAAATATATAATAGTAATCTTTCCGAAATAATTACTTTATAGCGGAACTTTTAAAAAACTCACTAAAACTGAGATAAGTAAAAATTTGAGCTTTCATCGTAGATTTGTTTTTGTGTTTCGTTCAACAATTGCGGAGCTTGGAGAACAAGCTAAGGTGCATAGTTGCACTTTTTGAAAAAAAATTGAGATATTTCTGATTACAAGTGAAACTAGTTTACATGCATATTGAATTAAAAATTTGCTCGCAAAATTCAATTTTTAAGCATCAAAAAGTCAGTACCACTCCATAACCGTCAAAAGTTCCGGAATCCCTTTCAGATTTTTTTTATAAAAATCCGTAAAAGTTCCGGAAAATTCAGAAGATTTGGAAACTTTCAAGAATTTTAAAAGTTCCGCCATGAGGATCCATGTAATTTCAATACTCCGAACACGAATCTCTCGAAATACGTGCGCATTGGACGAAATAATCATGGACAACTTATACTGGATCGATTCACATTGGATGATTTTTTTGGATTAATAATATATTTGACTAATTTTAATTGGACTACATCTCTTGGAACCCTTATGCACCTTGTCCTCCAAGTCCAGAGACAAGAGACCCTCCACTGGCCTCTTGGCGACAGGTGAAAGCTTTTACTTTCGGCGATTTAACACTTCCTAATGGACAATCATAAGGGAGCAACAGTCATCACTCTTTTTTCGGCTGTTGACCTACCTACATGGTGAATGATGAGCTTCTTGTGACGTCATGAGCCAAACAAGTTTCCCAAATTTCGGATTTTTTTCAAAACGAAACTGCCAACGCGTTGTTAAACATCAACCATGCAGGTAAGGCAACAGTTTAATGTTGAAGTCCCAAAAGTAAAAGCTTCCACCATAGCCGAGATACGCGAGGGGGGGGGGGGGGTCTCTTGTCTCTGTCCAAGCCCCTAAAGTAGGGCTGAAGTAACCATCTCAGTACGTGAACTTGGAAAAAGCTTGCTCCGTCTTTACGTATGAAACTTGGCCACAATACTTCAAGATAGATACATGACAACGATGCTTGGTAAATTTGGACGGGATGGTGTCGAAGGGAGAGAGAAGAGAGGGCGTGTCGTTCCGCCTCTTCTTGGCGAGCAGGCAGGAGGAGGAGGGGAAGTTTAATAACTTCTTAATAATCTAATCTGATATCTACGGGCGAACAGCGAGGATGTATTTATACTTGACTATTTCTTGGCAAGTTCCTTCTCGTCTTACTACTTTTCCACGTCGTTTAATTTCAGTGGCGATGCGCGAATGATCGATTTTCGATATCTTTTTAGCTTTATCTTATTTGAAGCTGCAGTGAAGACTCGATTATTAAGGTGCTCATTGCGGACACCCTGTTCATCGATCCTTTCGCATGGGTTGAAATGGCGGATCAACCGATACATCGCAAAGTACGCCACGCCGCTGTTTAATTTGTGTTTTTCTTCCTTGTCAACCCTCTCCGCTACGCAAAGAAGCGCTGTTTAGCGGCGACAGGAATAATGTAAACTTGGCACGTGATTGGTAAGCTTATGTTCAGCTCTGATAGGTTTCAGACGTTACGCCTGTCCGAGGCAACGGTATTCTCGATGGCCTCTTCATTCGTTACCGATAAGTCTTTGTAATGGCCTGCCTGGACGAATCTCGGTCATTTTCAATATTGGCTCTCTAATGAAAACAAATACTTAGCTATTAGTCGATTTCCTCCCCAACGATATGAGAACTCAGGCCATGCTTTAATAAAAAAACAATGTGCAAGAGGATGCTTAAATTAAAAATAAGGGGGTCCACCCGCTGGCCGCTTCGCGGCCCAACCCCCCCCCCCCCCGGAGCTGCGCGCGCCCACAGCAGCGCTCCCATTCCATGTCCATCAAAAGTTCCGGGATTCGGAGCAGTTTTGACCCAATGGAGATGTTGCGTGTGTGAGTAATTTGCGATTTGACTGTTGATTCTTATGTAAAAGTTCGCGAGAAACACGATGGTGCCACTGGTTTTCTCTGAAATCAACTCCCAAGCTCAAAAAAAAAGCTCTCAAGTTTAGGCCAAAATGGAGGGAATTTCCCGCACGCTATCCTGAGAGTCCACCTCTACATCAAGACAAACTCTCCATGCAAAGATAGGGAGCAAATAACTTGACAGGGCTGCCACTTAATTTGGGGACTCTAAAACTGAAAACACAGCACCACTGCTAATGTATTTGCTCCCTATCTTCGCATGGAGAGTTTGTCTTGACGTGGAAGTAGACTCTCAGGATAGCGTAGGATGTCCCCTTCATTTTGGCCTCAACTTGAGAGCTTTTTTCGAGCTTGGGAGTTGATTTCAGAGAAAACCAGTGGCACCATCGTATTTTTCGCAAACTTTTACATAAGAATCAACAGTCAAATCGCAAATTCTTCACACATGTAACATCTCCATTCCTTCCACTCCATAACCCTCAAAAGTTCCGGAATTCCTTTCAGATTTTTTTAAAAAAATCCGTAAAAGTTCCGAAAAATTCAGAAGATTTGGAAAATTTCGAGAATTTTAAAAGTTCCGAAAACAATTTAGGGAAATCTCAAAAGTTCCGGAATTCGGAACTAGTTCCGGGAAATGGTAACACTGGCCCAAAGCGGGCCTTAAAGGCCGTTTCTTACTCTTCTCACTCCCCCTCCTCACCCCGTCTATCGAGCGTCTTAAAAATGATTTTATCAGAATAGAGAGGATACTGTCAGAGGCAATATAAATACAAAATAATATTCGAATAAAATAAAACTCGCAATACTGCCGAGGTATGGGAAAACGCCGTATAAACCTTGAGCGGTTGCCAAATTTTGTTTGATAAAACACGAATTTCCGGAAAAACTTGTGGATATTTTTCTTCCAAATTATCAGAGAATTTATTTCCAGGGCTGTAGCCAGGGGGGGGGGGGG
>NW_017547116.1:7028085-7078908 GCF_001854935.1 Bemisia tabaci | reverse complement strand
CATTGTTCTTAAATCAATTTTTGCCCCCCCCCCCCGCGACCTACAGATTTCTCGCCCCCTCATGTTGAAATTCTGCCCCCCCCCCCAATCATACCATCCTGGCTACAGCCCTGTATTTCTCCGTTTTGTCTAAAATATCTAAATATTTCAAGAAAAATGTCCATGATTATCTCGAAAAATACATACTCTCTCGAGGGAAATTTGGCAATACTCGAATGCTCATATAGTGCTGTTCTTTAGCACGGCTGAAGAGCAAGAGCATGAGACAGGGATATGCGACTGAAGTACTTCAACCGATTTGAACTGCCGAGAGCCAACCAAGGGTGCCGCGGGTTTTTTTTTCGAACAAGCTCTCAAGTTTAAAAAAAAATCTGTAATCGAGGGGGTCAGGATCAGTGGCGTGGCGCGCTTTGCGATATATCGATATTCCCCCATTACAAGCTATGGTAAAGAATCGATATTTCAGGCATTTGTCTCGAACACTCTATTTATCGATCCTTTTCCAAAGGTTCAAATGGCGCAGATCAATCAATGTGTCAGTATGCACGCCACGCCACTGATGGTTGACACTGACTATGAAAAAAATTTTCGGAGTACATGTTGACGGCCTAAGTGCGAAATTGCGTTTCTCCGTTTGCGACGTTGCAGATTTCCTGTCATACTTTTCTTTTTGTAAAGCTTTGGTAACCGTAATTTCTTGAAAACTGGTTTCTTCCATATTGGTTTCATCAATCAGCGAACTCAGGTTTGTATTGATTTCTTGACGTAAAACACGGATGAAAATGAGGTGGAAAATCCATGGTATGCACTAACGCGGTGGATTACGTGGACTCCCTTCATTAATATTGGACATTAGAACTTGGCCAGTGAACAGATCTAGCACAATTTACAATGCCATGTTTGTCAATAAGCGATACCTCCCTTAGATTTGGACGTTGACACTTAGAGTTGTAACGAATCTGATCAAGTTTAGGTCATCAAAGAACGATTAATGGTAGAACTACTACGAGTAGTACTACGACAATACTAACGATTCAAAATACGATAATTGAATGGCAGATCAATCGATATATCGCAAATCACGCCATGCCACTGGTCAGGATCATTCATGTTAGGGTGAAAGGTTACCTTCATGTCCAGTCAAACTCTCTATGCAAAGCCAGGAAGTTTATACACTAGCGGAGTTGCTGTGCGGTTCCAGATTTTGAGTGCCCAAACAAAATGGCAACATTGATCATTTTTTCGCTGTCTAGCTGCGTATGGAGAGTTTAACTGGACAGAGACGAACGGTTACTATTACCATGACGCAAGCGATTCCGTTAATTGCTGTCTCAACTTTAATTTTTTTTTTGAGAGAGAGAGAGTTGGATTCCGAGAGAAACAGTGTCACCTTCGTGTTTTTCACAAAGTTTTACAGATAAAAATTGTTTTATGTCGCATCATACCACGCATGGGAGAGCTAAATTCCGTCACTCATTTTTTTATTTCTTTCTAATTTTCAAGTCTGTAAGTCTATAATTCTCCGAATAATGTAAAAAAATCACTTGAAATGATGATCTCAACTTTGATTGTTTTTTTGAGAGAGAGAGAGTTGGATTCCGAGAGAACCAGTGTCAACTTCGTGTTTTTCACAAAGTTTTACAGATAAATTTATTTTTTATTTCGCAACATCCCACGCATGGGAGAGCTAAATTCCGTCACTCATTTTTTTTCTTTCTAATTTTCAAGTCTACAAGTCTATAATTCTCCGAATAATGTAAAAAAAAATCACTTGAAATAATGATCTCAACTTTGATTGGTTTTTTGAGAGAGAGAGTTGGATTCCGAGAGAACCAGTGTCACCTTCGTGTTTTTCACAAAGTTTTACAGAACAAAAAATTTTATTTCGCATCATTCCACGCATGGGAGAGCTGAATTCCGTCCATCATTTTTTTTTTTCTTTCTAATTTTCAAGTCTACAAGTCTATAATTCTCCGAATAATGGAAAAAAATCACTCGAAATGAAGCTTGATAATCAATTTCTCATTAAACTTCTTTTTTTCTTTTCTTTTTATGTTTCGATGAAGCAGACTTAAATTGTCTAGCAGACGCATGTTCTACACTTCTACAGGGTGGCTCAGACCTACCGTACCAGGCTCCTTTTCCAAGAAAAAGTGGTTTCTGAGTTCTGAAAGGTGGTTAGTTGAACAGAGAATTGACCCCATGGAATTCGAATTTCATGTTTTCAGAATCCCTCCACCCCTTTTTGGGGATATGGCAAGATAAGTTGAAAAATGAAATCTACAATTTTTCGAGTGTTTTCCGATGACTTCGAGGAAAACTTGCGTTGATTCTTCTTTTTGATTCTTCACGAAATTATGCGTAGATTTTATTTTTCAACTTATCGTACCACCTTTTTTCTGCTTTTTCCAGATACGGGGGTCATCTCCACAAAATACCCTCCAAAGGGGGGCGAGGTGAAGGGCTTGCGAAAAGATGAAATTCAAAATTCTTAAGGTCAATCCCCTATTCAACTAACCATCTTCCGGAATTCAGAAGCCACTTTCTCTTCGAAAAAAAGGCCTGGTACGGTAGGCCTGGGCCGCCCTGTATAATACCAGAATTTTATCGCACGGCAAAATATTTTTTCCTCATCATGGTGAAGGTCTCTCAAGATAGAAACGTATTTGTTAGCGAGACTACAGAACTGCTCTCCATGTTTTTCGTTCCACGTCTCTCTGTTCATTTGATTTTTGGAATAGGAATTGAAACCACGTCACGCTCAGTGGCGTGGCGTGAATTGCGATGTATCGATTGTTTTGCCATTTAAACTCATAGAAAAGGATCGATAAACAGGGTGTTCGCAGCGGACATCTTAATACTCGATTCTTTACCACAGGTTTAAATGGCATAACAATCGATATATCGCAATTCACCTCACGCCACTGGTCACGCTGTCTCATAATCTTTATTAACTTTTCCTCTCTTCGTAATGAATATTCTGACAGTACTTGAAGTGATGAGGTAGATTTGTTTTTTCCGCAACAAATTGAAAATGAGTAAAATTTTACACATCAAGGTCAAGATACTAGATTTTTTATTTTAATCATCGATATTCCGTATAGTAAACTACCCCGTTGACTATTGTTTTTATGCTCCCTTGTTGCAGACTTTTAAAGTTGTGAATGGCCTTGCGGCCTCGATCGAACTGTACGAATAGACATAATTATAAATCAAAAAGAGTAATCTTCATTGTAACATTCTGCCGTGCTTAGGAAGAACGTCGTTTGAGCATTCGAGAGTTGCTAAACTTCCTTCGATAAAATGATTATTTTCTCGGAAAATTATGAATATTTTTCTTCGAAATGTTCAGATGTTTGAGATCAAATTACGAACAAAATTATCTGAGACAAAGATTAAAAAGTTTTCCTGAAAATTAGTGATTTGCCAGTGGGACTTTGGCAACGCCTGAAGGCTCATACGGCATTTTTCCTCAACACGGTAGTATTTGCTCCGTCATTTTTGAATTATAATGGGCCCCAGGGCCTAAGTCACGATGGAGACAGTTCCTTTTGATTTTAATACGCCTAACTGTTACCGTAGGGTAAGTTGACTAAGGAAAAACATTACTCAGCTTGGAAATTAATCATGGTTATGGCTCTTTGGTCGTAAGTCCAAACCAGGCTACACTCACAAATACGAGCGCTCTTTACGGGATTACCACCTCCTCTAAAAACGCCTTCAATTTTGTATCATACAACAAAGGATACACGATCTTGTCTACAGAGGGGAGGAGTTAAAGTAAAAATATACATTTCTCTCGATAGGGAACGGAGTGAAATGGATTCAGGTAACGATTAACGATGAATTTCATTTACGAACATAGACTTTCGCATTAAAAACATACATTTTACCACATTTTTGACGAGCTATCGTTATAACAAGGTCGTAAAATAGTGGTGGATCCCCAATGTTTTGCGGGGAAAACAAAGCTAAATAAGTTATGACCTCCCTGACGAATGTGATCTACTGATGAGGTCTAAGACCCAAAACGTTATGGATCTCTTGGCGTGCTGGCGTGCTCTCAAATTAGTATTCCAATGCAAACTGCCTGAGCATGAGCTCTTTCCCCTCACTTTTATATTGGTACTCATCAGAGCTCAAATTTTTTAACTCTAATTGAAATTTTTTAGCTTCGTTTTTTCCGCAATATCGTGTGGACCTAGCACTATTCTCCCATTCTGTTACATACAGTTCGGGCCACGTTTCTCGAGGTTTTTTTTTTTTTTTTTTTTGGGGGGGGGGTTGTTATCATTATACCGAGGGTAAACATGAACTTAAAAGTCATATACACGACACAACAGCACAGCCGTGACCAAACTTCCTACGTGGATTTAAGGTCGATTTACAACGGAAAGAAACGAGCATCGAGATGATTAATAATTTTTTAATATGGACCACTAGACAAGGTACGAAGTTAAGCACTATAATAAATGTTTCTTAACCAAAATTTCACCTAGCACTCGACTCCAGCAACGAAAATTACTGAAATAAACTCGTAACCAAGATATTTAATGTTTCTTGATCGTGAATTTAAATCTTCTGCTCATGAAAACTCAATGGTCTATGTGAGTCGAATCACACATTAAACGATACTGTGGCAGTTTCTGCGATACGAAAATATGACAGCCTCAATCTTGATACTTCAACTCAGTTATATCAAATTGTTTACTTTTTGCACAACAAAAGGTGGGAAAGGAACAATGCTCAATTGAGGAGTCTGCCAAAACTGTTGTAAGGCGCACCCTGGTAATACCATAGGAGTTCATATAGCCGACTAAAGCGGGCTATTGAAAATCATATAGCTGACTGTAGAAAGCGGAGCAAATCATATAGCCGGGCTATACGAAGCTATAAAAAAGTATACAGTCGGGCTATAGTTCCTATCGCCGGGCTTTACACTTTATCGCCATTGGCTAGAAAAGGCTAAAAAAAATTGTGTAGAAATTCGTGCGCTTTGGAAATCATTAAGTTTGATACGGAACTACCTTAATATTTACAAAACACACTTTATATTTTCCTTTAAAACATATTTTTTTTCATCAATTAAAATGAGAAAAATCCATACAGAGTGTGCAAACATTTCAAAATCATGAGTTGAAAAACGCTGACTCCGCGAGATTAAATATTAGAGCCTAACACAAAGCGGAGCGGCGACGCACTGGCGCCTACAAACCTAACAGGGATACTTCACGCATTGCGCAATGCGTGAAGTATCCCCGTTAGGTTTGTAGGCGCCAATGCACGTTTCGTGCTCTCTGCCCGCCCGCCGCGCCGCAGCGTGCCACGGCGTCTGAAGCAACTATTTCATACCAGAGGTACTGCACAGTATCATAAAAAATTGAAGGCTCTCCAACATATTAAGAATGACAGGCATCCTTCAAAAGTACGGAGCTTTCCTCGCAAAATAAATCAAGATACTGTGGCACAAAAAGAGAGCGGTTGTCCAAAAACTAACTAAGTCCTAGTATCCGTATTTGGTAACGTTCAGCATAAACTTTATCGTCTGGTGCTACTTAGTCGCCATCGGCTATAAAAGGCTAAAAGAAATTGTACAGCCGGCTACAGAAGCTATTGGAAATCCTACAGCCGGCTTTAGGTCTATAGTATTTTGGAACACACATTCTACTGCCAATTTTTACCAGGGCAATTCAACTCACGTTGAATATTGCGTTTCGTATGACTGGGCAATTTAAATTTCGGATTTCCCGTAACCAATGTAAAATAAAAACGTTGATATCTTTGTTAGGAGTTAATTTCAGTAATTTTCAATGCAAGAATCGTGTTTTACGTGAAATTTTAAATACGAAACACTATTATCAGAATGCTTAAATTTGTACCCTGTCAATTGGTATATTGCTTGTTTAATTTTGAATTTTTGCCAAAAATGGATTTATTTTAACGTCTAACGCCGCATTTCAGGCATTCCCTCCAAAAAAATCCATTTTGTAAAACCCTGTGGGGAAACTAGAAATGTCCTGGCGTGATATACTAGATTTGATAAGCCAAACCGAACTGTCAACACGTTGCCTAGTGGTCTATTCCACTATCGAAGCACCTTAAAGTGACCATTTTCTACCTTAAGACTCTGTTCATTACAGTGGCGTGGCGTGCTTTGCGATATATCGATTGATACGCCACTCAAACCTATGAAAAACGATCGATTGTCAGGGTGTTCGCAGCGAACACCTTAGAAATCGGTCTTTACCATAGCCTCAAATGGCGAGTTATCGATAATCGATCATTCACGCCACGCCACTGCTGTTCAATGCGAATACGGTTTGAGGAGGCTCTAGAGGTTTTCTCTGCAATCACCAAGCGTCCCCTTCCACGGAGCGCCTATAGACAGGAGTACCCACAAATCATCTGATTGGGTCGTGATCCCGACACCATCGATTCCTCGATTATTTCCTCTCTCATTTTCTGTCGAGTAGACCGCCGCGTTGATACAGGACTCACGTCCCATTGGTCCGATCGAATCCATACGTAATTTTTCGCCGGTAAATTGCGAGGCTCGATGAGATCCCTCCAAAGCACGTTTCCAATGGTACGTGGTCTGCGCGATTTTCGCCGACAAAAGAAAAAATCAAACCTGGGATGCAGTCGCCATTGCTCTAATACACCATTGTTTTGAATTTGGCTGTCCATTTTCAGAGGGACAGGAGAAAAACAAAGGGAGAAAACGGGAAACAAGGCTAAAACACAGCAAATACAAAAATAAAACACCCGAGAAATTTCGACTCAAAAATGAGTCCTCCTCTGTCGAAAAATAAATTCAAACAAAAAAAATATCGATGAAAGAACCTTAAAATTACATGTTTGTGGCCGTGATCCGAGAAAAACAAACCAAGGTTTAGTACTAAAAAAAGTATGGTAACGGCTTCTGTAGGTCTACTTTATTTCTTACGCAGTGATACTAGTTAGTGAATTTGACCAGAATTATAAAAGTATATACTACTTAGTACTACTTAGGCGAATCTTACCGCAATCTATACTATAAGCTCCGAGACTTCCTAATTTTGCGAAACTGGTGACGCTTAGTTCCAGCGTTCTACCAAGCCGATTTTTATGATTTTTGCGGCTATCGACGGGCAATTGTCTGTAGATAAGCCAACTCTTTTCAAATTTTCAAAATATGGCCCAGGTTTTTTTATATTAAATGGTAAAGTTGCGAATTCTCCCATTTAAACAATGTAAATTTATATTTTTTGTCATAGTTCGTTTGAGCGTTCTACCGGGCCGATTTCCAAGTTTTTTGCGGTAATCGACGGGTAATTGGCCCTAGATGAGCCCGCTCTTTTCAGATTTTGGAAATAGGACCCAGGTTTTTTTACAATCACGTTATAAAAGTGAGTGAATTTTCAGGATGCTCCGAGACTGCTACCGCTATGCGCGGGAGGATGCGCAGTGGTCGAGGAGGTTGCGCAGTAGCTGTGTAGCCTGCGCATCAGCTCTACACTTATCTACACAAGATTCGCCCATACCTCCTTAAGACGAGCGGTGGCCGAGTCGTCAAAGACGTCGGAAGCGTTCACCTAGATCAAAGTGTGGGTTCGATCCCCGTCTCCCGATATATTTAATTATTACCTGATTAAAATTGTTCGTTGTTTTACTGCAATATTTCATCAAGCAGTCATTCCAAAACGCGTCCTTTGGACTTCAAAAAAAAATTTTGTTTCTTTATTCATCAAAACCAAAAATTATTTCATTCTGAAAGTAAAGTATACCTCCTATCGTAATTTTTCAGGGGAAAAATAAAACTAACACCGATAGGAGAGTTAAAATAGGGCCGCGAAGCGGCCCATTGATGGCGCGGAGCGCCTTCAGGGGGTTGGGCCGCGTAGCGGCCAGGGGGCGTAGCCCCCTAGTATTGTAAATGCTACATTACAATCTGGTGTTAATTACCATACTCGGGTCACTGTGGCAGCGTATGTTAAAATCTACTATATATTTTTCTCAGAGGTTTCGACTGAAAATGGCTCAGTTTTGGGTCGAAATACGTCTCGGGTTTTTTATTGTTGTAATTGTTGTATTTTAGCATTGATTCTCGTTTCTTCCGCTTGTTTTTCTTCTTTTGCCATTCTCTGGGGCTGCTTCATATTTTGTATTTTTGAGAGGAAAGAGGGGTCATAAGCCAATGAAATGTCGTCACTCTGAGCGCGTCGTTGCCGTCAATGACATTCCATCTAAAACAAAATTACTTGAACAAAATTTGTCTAATCTAAAGACTAGACATGAAAGTTCAACATACATTCGATCTAATGTATACACCTAAAAAATCCATGCACTTACTAACTTATAGTCTAAAAATAAAAGTCAGATCTCCAAAGAATGAATTTTAATGAATTATTTTAATAATTAAATTTTAAAAGTTTGGTCCCGGGGAAGGTGCGCAACCTGCGTGGATCAAGTTGTGAACAAATGTATTTACTTCTCTCACATTACAGCGGAGAGAGCAGTAAGTGTAAATTTCTGCAATCGAGTTTCCTTCAAAATTCGTCAAATCTCTTTTAGATTAAATCACTAAAATAATTACAACAGAAAAATTCATCTTTATTATATAAAGACGAGACTTATGAGAAAGCAGTAAGTGCACTAAAAATGACGTAGTTTCAAACAAAACAGCAGTAAGTGACATCATCCTTCCAGAGTGCTGCATCAGTGCTTTTGAGTAAAGTGCCGCCCTTTTCTTTTCTGCCGATTTCTAACCTGAAAATGTGTTTGTTGTGTGTCCAAAACGAGTCCAAGAGAGAATGCAGAAGAAAGCGCTTACAGCTGGCTTGCCTAACTCTAGCCTAACGTAAAAATTAATAATACTGTTTTTATGTAATTGAAAAAACACCAGTCGATTTTAAATCATCCAAACGATTTCTTAGAGTTTCTCGGATGATCAGGGGCAATTTGTCACAGAACGGAGGCTTCTTTCGACAAAATTTTCCGGTCAGATGCCTCTGAGCCCGGTTTCTCAAAACTTCATTTCTGCACTTACTGCTCTTTTCGCTATCACAGCAGCGGTGGAGTGGATTTTTTGGATGGACTATAGTCTAACATGAAAATTAATTATACCATTTTTATGTGATTGAAATAAAAGCAGTCGATTTTAAATCATAAAAACAATTCATTGGAGTCTTTCGGATGATTAGTGGCAATTTGAAATGAACGGAGAGTTCTTTCAATGAAATTTTCCAGCCAGAAGCTTCCGAGTCCGTTAGCTCAAAACTTCATTTCTGCACTTACTGCTCTCTTTGCTATCACGGCGGTTCTTACTAGAGTCCCTTTATACCCAGAGTAACGACAACTCGATTATCAGCTGACTGGCAGCCGACCTTGGCTGGCCATGGAGGCCGAAACTAGTGCACTCAAACGAACGATATTGGGGGATAAGGATCAGGAATCCTGCGATGTCTGTCACACAGAAACAACAACATCAACAAATTGATCAATTGAAAAGAAAATGAGATTGGTTTGTGAATAATTTCTTAATCTATTTTCATTTTGGACCGATGGCAATAACAATTTACTCTTGATAAACCACAATTAGGTAATATTTTCATTATTCTTGTTCACATACGAGGTACCGCCATCTTGGTGCACTAGTTTCGGCCTCCATGAGCGAGAACCAATCAGAATTGGATTTTTTTTTAGGCCACTTTCAGCCCAACCCTGGCCCAACCAAAAGTGAGTTGTCGTAACTCTGGGTATAAAGGGACTCTAGTTCTTACAGGTGATTCTGTAATCGAAATTTCCGTCGCGATAAACCTTATTTTTTATCGGAAGTCCTCTAATAGTCCAGGCAATAGAGATCAATATAGGGGTTTTGAGGGAAAGTTTAGTCGAACTAGCAATTATGGGCTAACTTTATGTTTTTTAGGTCGTAGAATCCGAATTTCAACTTGCCTGACAGATCCGACCCCTCCCCCGGCCGCCATTTTGAAAAAACGCCTAAAATTTACGGTTTTTCCCCATTTTTCGCTCATAACTTTTTTTCTGTTCAAAATATCGGAAATCTCGTCACTTCTGTGGAAAGACGATTAAATTTGCAAGAGATTGGTGTATACATATGTACACTTAACGTGAAAAAAATGAGAATGGGAGCGCGACGAAGGCAGCGGGAGATATCGATTTTGCGCCATTACATACTTAACACCCTGCATCCCTGCAACGTTTTACGTGGAAGTCATATTAAACAAGCGGTTATTTCAATGTATTATTTTATTAATCCCATTACATAAATGACTGGTTAAGGATTTAGACAAAATAAAAAATATTTTCAAAATGTGGACATCTTTGATAAGTAGGTGAGTTAGTCCAATCGTGGGCGTTTGGCAGCTCGGCGCAACGAAGTTCTAATTTTTGGTGACGGACAGGTGGATGGGCCTGGTTCTCCTCAATAGACATCACGGCTGGCGTTGATCTCCGACTCTATAACAGTATCCAGAATATGAAGCTAGAAGTCAGACGAAAAAAAAGAAAAGGAAAGGAAAGGAAAGGAAAGAGAAGAAAAGAAAAGAAAAGAAAAGAAAAGAAAAGGTGGAAAAAAGGAACCTAAATTGAAGGAAGATTAAAATTTTCGCATCACTAATCCCAAATAGAAAAAGCATTCTGGTTTACTGCATCAAGCAGTCTGGTGTTCATAAATGGTGTGTATTTCTGATAATCCTGCAAGTGCAAAACGAGTTGTCGAGGTGCGTGCGGTTGCAGGAAATGTGGGCTTAAATGCTCAGCATTGTGCATCAACTGCAGTGATACATGCGAAAACATGCCTGAAATTGCTTTAGCGGACTCTGAGGACGAGGATGATATTAAAGCTTATGACTTTTTCGACGAGCCAAGTACAGAGGAAGATTTTGAAGCTGTCATGACTGAAGTTCAAGACCTTCCAGAAAGCCCACATTCAGAAATAAACAATGAACCTAAAGGTTTGTTATTTCTTTCACACTGCTCGCTTGTTATCAAAAACTTCTAGCATAGAAAAAATACCATGACAAGCTTTATTAAACAATCAGGTGTTCGTTAGTGACATGTACCTATTCCTGATAATCATTACCAAAAATTTCGGTTAGGATTATCAGAAATACACACCATGAACACCAGACTGCTAGATACAGTAAACCAGAACGCTTTTTCTATTTGGGATAAGTGATGCAAAAATTTTAATCTTCCATCAATTTAGGTTCCTTTTTTTCCTCTTTTCTTTTCTTTTTTTTTGTCTGACTTCTAGCTTCATATTCTGGATACTATGTTAGAGTCGGAGATCAACGCCGGCCGTGATGTCTATGGAGGAGAACCAGGCCCATCCACCTGTCCGCCACCAAAAGTTGGAACTTCGTTTCACCGAACTGTCAAACGCCCACGATTGGACTAACTCACTTACTTATCAAACATGTCCACATTTTGAAAATATTTTTGATTTTGTCTACATCTGTAACCAGTCATTCATGTAATGGGATTAATAAAATAATACATTGAAATAACCGCTAGTATACTATGACTTACACGTAAAGGGTCGCAGGGATAAAGGGTGTTAAGTACCCATCCAAAAAGTAAGGTTCCCCACCTTGTATCTTCCGAGCAAAACAAGATAAATCAAATCGGTAAATGAGCACATATCAGGCATACTCTAAGCTTTAAAACAAGCTCAAGTTTTTGAAAATCGGTCAAAGGATTCGCGAGTAAACTTAATTTTACAGAGACAACCTCCTGTCGCCGCGTGCCCACCTCCGGGGTCAGGATGCGCGGAGAGTCGATTATTGAAGACTCGGGTTATCGCCTCTATACATCACATCAACAAGGAATTTTAAAGTTTTTATTGAGTAGGCCTTACCTTACTTTTTGACGTAGTCTCCACATCTTTTTTGACATTTCTGGTATCATTACAGCAGCTTCTTGATGCCCTCCGCGTATAGAAGCTTTCGCCCTGACTCTGAAACCAGTCATTGACAGCTATCTGTACCTCTGAATCGGTTGAAAATCGCTTCCATCGTGGAAGTTTTTCCGCTCGGGAACGATTGAAAGTCACATGAAGCTAAAGTAAGAGAGTTTGAAGGATTGGGGGAAAATTTCCCTACGCAAAGCAACTGATCTGGAAGTGCAGATCGCTGTCAATGACTGGTTTTGGAGTCAAGGCGAAAGCTTCTACGCGGAAGGCATCAAGAAGCTGCTGTAATAATACCAGAAATGTCAAAAAAGATGTGGGGACTACGTCAAAAAGTAAGATAAAGCCTACTCAATGAAAACTTTATAATTCTTTGTTGATGTGATGTATAGAGGCGATAACCCGAGTCTTCAATAATCGATTCTCCGTGCATCCTGACCCCGGAGGTGGGCACGCGGCGACAGGAGGTTGTCTCAGTAAAATTAAGTTTACTCGCAGATTCTTTGACCGATTTTCAAAAACTTGAGCTTGTTTTAAAGCTTAGAGCATGTCTAATATGTGCTTTTTTACCGATTTGATTTATCTCTTTTCGCTCGGAAGATACAAGGTAGGGAACCTTACTTTTTGGATGACCCTCGTATCTAATGGTGCAAAATCGATATCTCCCGCTGCCTTCGCCGCGCTCCCATTCTCACTATTTTCACGTTAAGTGTACATATGTATACACCAATCTCTTGCAAATTTAATCGTCTTTCCACAGAAGTGACGAGATTTCCGATATTTTGAACAGAAAAAAAGTTATGAGCGAAAAATGGGGAAAAACCGTAAATTTTAGGCGTTTTTTCAAAATGGCGGCCGGGGGAGGGGTCGGATCTGTCAGGCAAGTTGAAATTCGGATTCTACGACCCAAAAAACATAAAGTTAGCCCATAATTGCTAGTTCGACTAAACTTTCCCTCAAAAATCCTATATTGCCTGGACTATAAGTGTATAGGGTGATCGCAGATAGAGTTGAGAGCTTCAATGAGAAAGTAGCGCCGGGGAGGATATGCAACCTGCGTGGACCACATTGTTAAACAAACGATGACCGTTGGCGCGCCTCGGCCGCGGCATTGCTCTCCGGTCAGCCGCCGACAGCCTATTATTAAAGATAATAAAGTTCCAGTTCCTATTATTTTCTTCCACATATCCTATATTGCAGTGGTGCGTCTCTCGTGGTGTTGCCTCGATGGAACACAGAATTTACTATTTTTTACCAGAAACTTGGTTTTAAGTGTTTCTTGTTTAGGAATGGGTTCGATACTTCGTGGGTGAATACTGCCGTGCTAAGGAAAAACGCCGCATAAACATTCGAGAGTTGCCAAATATTGTCGAAAGAAGCCTCCGTTCTGTGATAAATTGCCCCTAATCATCCGAAAAACTCTAAGAAATCGTTTGGATGATTTAAAATCGATTGGTTTTATTTCAATCACTTAAAAATGGTATTATTCATTTTCACGTTAGGCTAGTGTTAGGAAAGCCAGCCGTAAGCGCTGACTTTTGCATGCTCTCGCGGACTTGTTTTGAATACACAACAAACACATTTTCAGGTTAGAAATCGGCAGAAAAGGGCGGCAGTGCGGCACTTTACTCAAAAGCACTGATTTCATTGGCTCTCTGGAGGAATAAGGTCACTTACTACTGTTTTGTCTGTGCCCTTACGGCTTCCCTACAAGTCTCATTTTCATGAAAATAAGATGAATTTTGCTGTTTCAGTTATTTCAGTGATTTCATCTAAAAGAGATAAGACGAATCTCGAAGGAATCTCGATTTCGAAAATTTGACACTTACTGCTCTATTCGCTATCACGGCACATCGGATGCTTCCTTCTACCTGGCTCATATTCTAGACCTTTGAAAAATGGCAACGCTGCACGACGATCCTGAGTCGCGGGGGGTACGCAGCCCCCCGCCGGGGGGGAGGGGGGCAGGAAAGCCGGAGCCAACGCGAGAAAAAAGGAGCCGTTGATCGGGCGAGAAGTGGAGAGACTCGGGGCTCGGGGCTCGGGGCAAGGTGCCGTGGTCATTACAAGTATGCATGGTGTCTTCATTTATCCTCTCCCCGAGTTACTCTCGTTATATATACATATTATACATACATATCCTCAATGAGACCGCGGATTTTTAAAATCCACCGGGCAACAGGGACGAGCCGCCTTGTTTCCTCCCCGGCGTCATTACCTAGGAGAGGTTGCCGAATTCACTGAAAAAAAATTCTCCACGTTTTTACCACGGTCCGTTGGTACCTTTACCATCTCACTTTTTTCCCCCATTATTGGTAATTTTACCAAGACAGACTGCTAAGCTTACCTAAAAACCGGTATTATTACTGTTTTTTTTCCAGGTAAGAATACCACTTTTATTGGTAATCAATTCCCGGTAACTTTACCGTTCATCTCGGTGATTCTACCACAGTCGATAAAAAATATTGGCGTTTTTACCAAGGTCCAGTAAAATTACCGAGAAAGTTCAAAAATTTTACCGAGATTTCTCGATAAAATTACCAATTCCATGAATGGTAATTTTACCGAGAAAAAACTGGGATCTAATAGAACCCTGAATTCTTGGTAATTTTACCATTTTCTTAGTAAATACACCAAGATTTTTATTTCAGCGTTGGCTGGAAAGTCTGATTTTCCCGAGCGCGTAAAGCCATGATCAAGAATGTTCGGTAAATTAAATTTTACACTGGAGAAAAAGTCGCTTGGATCTAGAATCCAGACTCTTATAACCATTGACAAGAAAAAAATACTTTAGATCCGATCGGACTTTTTACTTGAATCAAAAAGAAATCCGCCTAAATCAAGAGGCTCGGCTCTTCGATTCAAAGAAAAAGTTGAAAAATAAAGAGTATTTCTTCTTGTCAATGTTTGTAAGAGTCTGGATTTTGGATCCAAGCGACTTTTTTTCCGTGTACAGAAGTAGAAAAAAGAGACCCTAACCCTGGGTGAAATAATATAAAAACAAGCATAACTATAGAGAAAATCACTCGAGTAGTAAAATATTTTATTATCCTCTCACAAACACTATACCCCTTTTCCAATGTAAAAATACCCATAAATACAACTAGGAATACTTCTGTTCCACACGGAAAAACCTATATATAGTGCTGAGCACTATCTGTTTAGATCAAATGGAGCCAGCTAGTATGGCAGTAGCGCTGAGCCCTAAAACTTTAGGGTCCAGCCTTATAGACTGTAGTTCTCAGCAGTACTGCCACATCAGATGGCTTCGTTTGATCTAAACAGTTAGTGCTCAGACTATGCAGTTTTTTCTGTGAATATCATATTACTTGTTGATTTTTTTTAGTCCAACTAACAGATCTGAAGTAATCTGAACCTAGAAATTAAAATATAAGGGAACCCTTTATTTAACCCTAGTCTTGCGACAGACTCGGGTCTGAAGACTTCCGGCACATGCGTTAGATGAGGACGCATTAGAAATCGGGATGAAGAGGAGGAGAAAAAAAGTAAAAGGGAGAAAAAAAACAGGCGGAACGAGAATAGAAAAGCAAAGAAAGAGGAGGAAAAGAGGAAGAAGAGGGGAATAGTGACGAAGGAGAAAACGCGGGAGAAGAAGAATAAGAAACAGTTTTATTACTTAAATTGTACCTTTCGTACATTTTACTTCAAGAAATACCAAAAAAGGGTTTCTTTTAACATCAATGCCAATCGTTTACATGGGAATTAGCTTGTCAAAATGTATGAGCTTCGCAAAACGTTTTTGTTTTGTTTTTCTGCAATGGAGAATTTGAAAGTGTCTGACATTTAATACTGTTCGTGTCTAAATGGAAACTACTGAGTGAATTGTGCACAAGGATACCCTTGGTTCATGAGTCAAAAAAATTATTGGAGGAGATATGACAAAATTATCTAATTTGCTAATGTACATATGTTTAAATGGAAATTTCCACTAGATGACGTCACCAGACAGTGCATTTTCTAACTTCTAAATCTATATTTATTCTCTGTTCCCCATAGCGGAAAAAAATTATAAAAACCACCACGAAATTAGCACTCTCACATGAAGCAATAAAAAAATTGCGTTCGAATAATCCATTTTTGCTATTAGACATGACTGATGAATGTAGAGTCTAAATTCAAAACCTGGTAAGCGCGATAAGGTAAAGCTGGGATTGTGCTAGTCGAACCTCTCTCTGAAAAAACCTAAATACTTTTGCCTCATGAACTTTTTATTCGGCAATCCTCTAAAGATGTTGATCCTAATCAAAGGGCAAAGTAGAGAGACTGTTTAATAATGGATGCATAATTTTAGCAGCACATATGACGGCGCTAACTAGTTTTTGGATTTTCACTCAACGCATCTTAAGGTGATTCGATGATCGCCAAATTTTGTGCCAGAACGACGTGCAATTTATCGCATCGATTTGTTTATGTTCTCAACTACTTGTCATTTTTATATCGATTTTAAGATTGCATTCCTATTGTCACTAGATTAAAGAATTCACTTACCAAATTTGACAAACACCTTGAACGTAATAACGTAAAAGAGGCAGGGTTTTTTCTTTTTTTATTTATTTATTTATTTTTTTTTTTTTAGAAGAGAAATATCGCATTCGATACTGATATCGGAACTACATTCGAATGCATTGTTTCCCCTTTAAAAAACCCTTCCTCTATCACGTTGGATTTGTTTGTGAAATTTGGTAAGTGTATATTCGTTATAGTCTCCTGACAACGAAAATGCTATCTCCAAATTCGATAAAAATGGCAAGCATATAGCTGAATGAGGACATGGAACTAATCGAAAGGACATATCGCATGTCGTTCTGGCGGCACGTATTCGATACATTAGATAGGTAAGATTGTAGCGATATCGATTGGCTTAATATGGAAAAATTCAATTTAGAAATCTAAGGTAACGGATCTTTTGTGATCGAATTTTTCTCCTTTCGCGTATCGAATGACAATGAAAAGTGGACTTTATAGAAATTTTCTTATTTTCAGCTTTTCCAAATTAAATCCTAAAATTTTCATTTTGAGGTTATGTTCTTGTTTTGTGCCAAACGATCCATCGAACCCCTATCGAATACGATCTATATGTGATCAAATCACCTGAATGTAAAATAAGACACATTTTGTTCCCATTCTGACAACCTTGCACCCGAGCGTCTTTTACATCTTTATTAGAGTTAACAAGTTCTCTGACGTTCCTTATTCCATCACCTCCGTCGAATCCTCTAATCATCACACCCTACCTTCTTCCTACGATGATTCCCGCTCTCCTGTCCCGTCGCACAGTGGATCGAGTCAATTAGAGAGGTCGGACATGAAATTCTTGACTAAATTTGCAAATTTTTATACTTATTCCGTCACATTTCAACCTCAAAAGAGTGCTATCGGAGGAGAATTTCACGAGAAAAACCAATAAAAGCACTTTTAGAACCTCAAAATTTTGTATAAGCGGAGTCTTGAGCGTTTAAAGTTTCCAGATTTTGTCCGACCTGTCCTATTGGCTCGATCCGCTGTGCGTCCGCGGTAGAGCGGTTTCTTTTCCCCTTCTTGTTACATTTATGGATTGCACATGTGCGGACTTACGGTCAAATGTCCGGAGATTGAGGTGAAGAGTTAAATGACCTTGGTTTGCCCATTATTTAATCGGAGAAAAGCGGCGCAAAGTTAAAACATACATCAATAGTTCTACACTGGTTATATCGCCGGACAATACATCAATAGTTCTACACTGGTTATATCGCCGGACAATAAACTAAAAGAATATATTTACAACTTTGCAGCAATTTTAGAAGCAGCCCGCCCTGTGAGCCGATTATTCATATTGATAGACAAAGCGATAGGTGAAGAAGACACAGGTAGTATGGAGCGCAACTCTATTGGTTGAAATAGGTGGTTCTTATAGATTAAGGGGATAAACAATGGACTAACTAGGTCTCTCGTGGGTTGCCGTTAGTCAGTCTTTATACCTTCCTCTTTTGTCCATTATAATCACCCGCTACCATCAAAGAATCTTTCCGTATCCGTTTTGTCTTCTTTCTCTATAGCTTTGTCTATAAATTTCAACAATCAGTCCGCTTGGGATAAATGGAGTAACTTGATAGAGAGAGTATTGCCGTGAGGCAATGGCTTTTGATTGGCTTATCTATTCTGAGCCTCGCATGGAGCTCTTAGAACCCTTCAATCGCAGACTCTGTGAGTAAATGTAAGACAAAATGGCTTAAAATGTATAGTTTTATTAACGAATCGCAATAAAAACTATACTCAAATACATTATTAGGACGTATTTGCATAGCTTTACAGGTAATCTTGTGCTATTTTCGAGGAAAATCTTCTTGGATGTAGTAAGATTGGCAGCAAGTGCGGTTGGTGATGACCATTAAAAGTTGGCAATGGCCCTCCTCCCTCCTCCCATCCTCAAAATCCTAAACAAAGCGCCGCCATTTTTAATTCTAGGGCCTCCGTGGCAAGAGGAGGCGCGCAATATCAAAATTCTCTCTAGTTACTCTAGAGATAACGATTGTTAAAATATTTTGAAGAGAAAAACTAAAAATCCTAAGGAGAGGTAATCCTGAAAAGAAAAAGAAAACCATCATCATTGCAATGATACTTTCCTCCGACCTAATCACTCTGAGATTTTCCAATATCATAGCGCATTTGTACAATTGGACGATCGTAAGTTTTGATGTTGAAGTTTTTCAGGGTAATTAGGTAGGAAGAAAAGTAGAATTGCAATGTTATTCGTCCTGATGAATATAATAAAAATAGATTCAACACAAAACTTATATCATTTAAGAAACCCTTTATTCAATCAATCGTTTTTTCTTAAAATTTACGAGAGACAAACTTCAATTGAAAAACTTAAAAAAAACTCTTCGCATTTTTTTTTTTTTTTTTTTTTTTTTTTTTTTTTTTTTTTTTTTTTTTTTTTTTTTTTGCAATATGTATGAAAGAAGTGTGTAGAAAAACTCAGGAGGATTTTCGATGTATGCATGTCACCATTCTACGTCATTCTAACGTTTTCATGCCACTAAAAATTTGGTATTTTGCGTTGATCATGATGTATAGCTAATTAGCAAAAGTGATCAATGAAATTCAAATTTACGAGAAAAAACCATATTTTTTGGTTGATTTGAGAAACGTCACATTTGTGATTAATGTTCCATGAAACTAGCTGCTTTAAAAAAACGTGATCCTGAGGTTTAATTTTCCTTCTCTTTTTTCCTAAACCTGAACTCTTGCTAAAATTCCGAAACTTTTCGAATATCCGCAGCAATTTTATGAGCTCTTCCAACAAATCATTGTCAACAAAGAACAAAGCAATTGACGAATGTCGAAAATGAACCGTTCAAAATATGCTTTCGCTCCTATACTTTGAGTGGAAAATGAACAAAAATCGAATTAAAAATCATATTGATGGATTTGTTCAGATACTTTGACTATAAGTTTGGCTTTTATCAGGGCCTCAGATGCCGATAGTCTAACCTTACTTCATTAAAAATATCAAAGATGGTCAATTCTATTTCTATTATACTCCAGGTTTAGCTGGCTTACAAAATCCAATAATCTACATCTTAGAAACGCCTTCAACTTTTAGTGATACCGTAGAGTATCAACTCTATTCCGTAGTGCGGGTTGCTCAGTGTGAATTTGAAGGAGTCTTCTTCTTGTTGCAGAATTAATTCTTCGTATAGTGGTTTCACTACCGTCAAAAATAAATCCCAGCAAAATGATGCGTGCCATATGAAATCTAACTGCACCGATCTTCAAACAATGTCATGAAATTAAAAAGTATTGGAGGAGTTTTGAAGTATAAAAAGAAACAACTTGACCATGTGCAATTTTGATTTTTTAAGCGCGCTATGCTATAGCCTACCCCTTGCAACATTGCCATGCTAAGGAAGAACGCTTTATGAACCTTCAGGCATTGACAAATTTCCCTTGATAAAACACAAATTTCCTGGTCAACCTATGAATATATTTTTTCCAATTTTTCAGATAATTTTGCTCGAAATTCCACCGAAAAGTCCTGAAAATTTCAAGGGAAGATATTCATAACTTTCCTCGAAAATGAAAATTTTATCGAAGGAAATGTAGCAACTCTATAATGTTCATACGGCGTTCTTCCTTACCACGGCAGAACACCTCTCTTATTGCGCAATTGAATTGCGAACACGCTGTTTGTCGATCCTTTTCCTCATGTTGAAATGACGGATCAATCGATAAATCGTAAAGCACGCCACACCACTGGTTGATCATCCGCTGAGCAGCAAAATATGGCAAAAGGGTCGATGACTTTCGAGGAGAATAGAATGAGAATGAGAGTTGAAGAGTCAAAGTTGTGTCGCAAGAGCCAAAGTCACCAGAGGCGAGGCAAAATAATCGACTATCGATATTTTCCTATCTGAAACTGTGAGTATAGTAAAGAATCGACTATTTTGGTGTTCGTTATGTATGAACGCCCTGATAATCGATCCTTTCGGAAGGATAAATCGTATTCGATAGTGGTTCGATGTATCTTTTGGTCCAAATCAATCGAACATAACCGCAAACAAAAATTGTAGGATTTAATATGGAAAATCTGGAAATGAAACAATTCCTAACAATGTCACTTTATATTGCTGTTTGATACTCGTGGGAATAAAAATTCGATCACAAATGACCCATTACATTAGGTTTCTGAATTGACTTTTAAGGCTATGTTTACATACGTGGTCTGTCCGGAAAGTATCAGAACTTTTTAGATTTTGAGAAATCGAGCTTACCTATGACGTTGCGGCTTTAATCTCCTTCGAAGTTCTCTCCGTAAGACACAATGCATTTGTTCCAGCGATTTTTGAGCTTTCCAAAACAGTCCAAAATGAACTCCTTTGGGATGTCCTTCAGCGCTCTCGTCGTATTCTTTTTGATGTCATTGATGGAGTCAAATCGAGTCCCTTTCATTGGAGATTTCAGCTTTGGGAACAGCCAGAAGTCGCAAGAAGCTATGTCTGGACTATAATATGAAGGATGTGGAACCAGAGGAATACCGTGCTTTGCCAAAAACTGTTGCACAAGACAGGAGGAATGAGCCGGAGCGTTGGCACAAATTTCGCTGCCACTCTACGGAGCCCGAGTTTTTCAGTTAAAATTTCCGCAACGATGGTCTTCGGGATTTTTAGCAGCTCTTCTATTTCCCGCACGGCTAACCGGCTGTCTTGGGCAATAGATTTTCAAACTAGGATTATCTTTAT
Organism: Bemisia tabaci; assembly: GCF_001854935.1. NCBI lineage: Eukaryota > Metazoa > Arthropoda > Insecta > Hemiptera > Aleyrodidae > Bemisia > Bemisia tabaci. The sequence goes on along the minus strand of NW_017547116.1, from coordinate 7,057,752 downwards.
GATCGGCTAAAGTGCTTCTATAGCATTGGACAAATAAGCCCAGGCTACTTACTTGAACAAGTAAGATTATGTAGAATAGAAAATAAAAAGTGTTAAGCATCAATGAGTGTTTGATACAATTTTGATTCCGATTGTTTTCCATTATTTTTTCCCCCTTTTTTAAAAAAGTAAATTTAACATTTATTTTACTGAAAGAAAAACAATAAAGATTTCCTAATTCGTACATTTCAACAATTCCCTAGGTTTTTTGAAAGTCCAAATTAAACAGTGCGTGCTACTAGGAAGGCCTTTGAGCTGGATTTCCTGAAAGGTAGCTACTTAATGCCAAAATCAGTTCGTGATCAGGAATTGTTCGCAGGGAAACGTATCGCTCATATTTTCACTGGTAAAAAAGAAAGACCACATCAGAAATTGCGTTATTTTGTGTTTATTGAAAAAAGTACCAATTTCAGCTCTTTTTCCGGCGTATATTTTGACGGTACAAGTCCCAAGCCACGTATCTCAGTTTGCAACATCACAGACTTCCTACTATACTTTTTTTTGTAAGCGGGAAGTTATTTGCCGTCGATGGGCCACTGGGCAAGATCTGAGGTAGAAGGATAGTGGTTTGGTAGATTCACCGTCATAATACTTTGCAACTTTCATTACATACTTTCGGCAAACGAGCAATGAGAAAAAGAATAACACACGGTTTGATGCTCTAACAAACTCCTGGTCTTTTATTTTGAATCTATAAAAAAAAAAAATTAATTTTAATGAGTGGCGGTCGCCACCTGCGGACAAAGTCTATAAACTCGACAATAGTGGAAGGCGTCCAAACATCATCGTAACGCTAAACAATGAGGTAAATTGCTGATGGTTTTTAAAGTAAATAAACTTAAAAACTAGTGTAATGTATAGATTTTTAAGTAGTAAGGCACACTTTAATTTTGGAGGCATTGAGATTCTGTTCTTTCTTCTTCCGCGTGAAAAACCACCAAGCACATATCGACGGTGAAACTACCAAACCACGTATCTCGGTTGCGGTGTTTAAAAATCTACGCTCACATTTTATTTTTTTAAAGTAGACCAAATCAATATCATTCCTTGAAATTTTCACAGAATTTTCTCCGCACGAAGAGGAAAAATCACAGAAATTTTCAAGACTGGACGTTCAGTAGTTATTCATTTAAAAAATAAAGTATGACAGGAAGTCTGCGACGTCGCAAACCGAGATACGTGGTTTGGTAGTTTCACCGTCGATATGGTGTAACGTACCTACCTAACGTATACTGGAAAAAAATAGTTCTGTTCACATGGATCCTGCACTTTCTTTGTAACAGTTACAGAAGTTTCCCTTTTGTGAGGACAGAGTACTCTGTGCCTACAACCGAGGTTCCATTCTCAAAACCGAAAAATTCTACATGTATAACAAAGGAACTGCAAGAGCCCGGTGAACAGGAGGATCTGAAATCAGTACCAAGTACTTTTTTCCGTGTGCTTAACCTCCGCGGCGCACAAAGTAGGCAGTCAATAGAGTTGGACAAGAGATTTTTCACAAAAACCGCAAATTTTGATGTACATTTCGACACATTTGAAATTTAAAGGGGCGTTTGTTGAAGTAAATTTTACGAGAAACGTGATGAAATTGCTTTGAAACTGTAAGGTTTCGGATTTTAGAATATAAGCTATCGAAATTTCCATATCATGTTTGACCTCGCCCATTGACTTTCTCCACTGTGCAGCGCTGCGAGAGGGCAGTCTCACTTTCCTCGTCCTTCCTTTTTCCATCATTATGAAACCAATGATGCGCGCTGGTGACATTATCCAAACGTGGCTCGTGTTATATTTTCCCCTTAATCCGCCTTGGAGCGAGGTGTAAAGCGTTGCACTCTGTGGAAACAGCTCTCTGGATTCAGCGTTGGATGTACATCACTCGATGGTAAGGAAGCTCTTACTAGTTGCTGTTTAATTATTCCCCAAGAAGCACAGATACAATGGACCACTAGACAAGGCACGAATTTAAGCAATCTGATACATGTTTCCTAACCAGAACTTTACGTATAACACGATTCGCACAACAAAAATTACTGAAACCAATTCCTAACGAAGTTTATTTCACATTGGTTACGAGGAATTTGAACTGCCCGCTCACAAGAAACTCAAAGCTTTACGTGAGTCAAATCGCGCACTACAATGGTTTCAGCAAGCTTCTCAATCGAGCAATGTTCATTTCCCACCATAAGTCGTTCAAACTATTAGAAATTTGCTATAGCTGAGCCAAAGCGTCAAAATTGAGGTTGCCAGATTTTTATATCGCAGAGACTGTCATGATAACGTTTAGCGCGCGACGTGAATCACGCAGACCATTGAGTTTTCATAAGCGGGTGGTTTGAATTCACGCATCAAGAATCATTAAATATCTTCGTAAGGAGTTGATATAGGTAATTTTTGTTGTGCGCATCGTGTTCTACGTGCAATTTTAGTTACAAAACATGTATCAGAATGCTGAAATTCGTACCTTGTCTAGTGGTCTATTAAATAATGAAAAGATTGCGGCTGAGTGTTGTGTATGTTGTATATTCAGTAATTGAAGGGGCTCTTCTTTTCGAAATGCACTGCAATGAAATTGAAATATGTAGCATCAAGTGAACTCTAATGCAATGTTTCAGCTCTCAAAAGTGTCAAGCGTAGAATCTGCGCAGTTTATATGTAAATTTTAAAAGAGATGCTGTCTTTTCTCCGCGTGCGTTTGACTTGGACTACATTTTGAAACGAGGAGCCATTGTTTTTGGCTAACATCAGAAATAACTAAAAAGGTGCCATCACTTTCCTTGTGCAGATGCTTGACACTACTCTCCTTGGGCAGATACGTGCTATTAATTTTGTGCAGATATGTGCCTCTGTGAATGAGTGGGATATTGTAGTTCAGTATTAAAAAATGTTGTCCCTATGAAGATTGTACTTTTAAGGGCGTTAATGGAGATGAATGAAAAACATGTATTAATTTGGCCTGGCCGTGACAATCCCCATAGCCAAGAAAGCATTTTAGTTTTCTTATTTATTCTTCCTATAATATTTCGTGCATTTAACCCACCAAAAATGGATTCAGTACCCCATAAGTAAGTACTTTTCGTTGTTCTGAAGAGTCCACGAATATTCGTACAAACTGAGGCATCGGCAAGATTATCCGCCGAGCAATCATTCTAATCTAAAAGACTGATTCATCAGTGGCGTGGCGTACTTTGCGATCTATCGATTGATCTGCCTTTGAACCCATAGAAAGGGATCGGTAAACAGAGTGTTCGCAACGAACTTCTTAATAATGGATTCTTTACCATGGCTTCAAATGCCGATATATCGATATTCGATCATTCACGCCTCGCCACGGTTATTAAGCCCTGATTAGGAAAATACGAAAATTTATAAAATTGCCACGTGAATTAGCCATACTTTTTGAAAGTGAGTTAAATGCACTGTTGTTTTTTGCAAAAACTTTGGATTAGCTTAGTTGGCATGGAATTTTAGAGAAGAATAAAGTCCTCTCTGCTTTTTTTTTCAAATTTGCATTTTTTCAACTAATCTGAATGTGCTGCCTAGCCCTTCTATTTTGAAAAGGATTCACCGTGATTATCATACTCCCTCACTCGTTAAAAAGTAGAAACCTCCTCAAATATCATGTACCATCAACTACCCGCTGGCGTTTGATTGTTTCTAAACTGTGAAAGTGAAAGCAATGCATATTCTTATTCACTTACTAATGTTCAAATTTGGAATTATCGATAATTCCCAATTGGAAGCTATGGCAAAGAATCGATTTTTAAGATGTTTACTCCTTTTAGCCCTGTTTATCGATCCTTTTTCATAGATTTAAATCGCAGATCTATCGATATTTAGCAAACCATGCCACACCATTGGATTGTACAGTAAGGCAATAGAGGCCGGAAAAAGTCCGTAAAATTGTGACTAGATACGAATTTCACTCTAAATATATTTTTGGAGAAACAGTCCCTATAGTTCCAGCACAAAGATTATTAATTTTAAAGTTTTTGGAAAGAAATTTAACATCATTTCATCAAATTCGATTACGACCTCTGAAAAATTCCCCGGTAAATATTGAGAATAAAAAACTATGCCGTTGGTCTCGCAGAAATGGATGTACTTTTATCAAACGGAGCTATGTGCGTTATGACGTGAGCCCTGTTATGCACATATTCTTATGAGTCTCGGGGCTCATGTCTTAATGCACATAGTTCCGTTTGGCAGAAATTAGTCCAAATAACGAGTGTGAGAGTGAGCTAAATCCGCTTTACGCCGTAGCGCCTGATTTGTTTTCTTTGAGTTTTTGTCACGATGCGACGCAACGGTTCAGTGCACCTGCGACTCCACATAAGTTGGTAATAGGCCGTTAACAATGACATCACACTGCATAAGCGGTTAGCTACGGTTAGTTGACCGTTTTCGTTTCGTCCAATCCTTTAATGCTACAGATTTCTACCTCTTGTTCGGAGACTCTCCCTGTAGACTGATTTAGTGACTGCATCATTCGATATTACCATCTTCATCGATCCTTTTACATAAGACTACATGGCAGATCAATCGATATGTCGCAGGCAAATAGTAAAATCGGGCATTTTGTCAAATGCCTGGGCAAATAGTCAAATATTCTAACTTAAATTTAAATTCTGATTCTTCTCCTACTTTCAGACAACATAATTCATTGCCCCTGCAAGAAAAAATTCTCAGTAAAAATTTGCACACACAATAGTACTTTAAACAATGTTTAGCTCCTTAAGAGACACTGATCTTGGAATTTTCAGCGTGTCTTAAAATAGAGAATTTTTGGAATTTCGACATTTAAAAATATGAGTAGCAATTGAAGAGGAAGAGACAAAAAGAGTTCGTAGGTTTGATGGGTTATTTTTCCAAAAATATTGAAAATCGTGAGCTCTTCGCCATAAATTCACAAAATTTTGCAGACCGTTAAAATTTGACTAGGCATTTGACAAAATGCCTGATTTCACGATTTGCCTGCGACAGATATATCGCAAAGCACTGATTAATTCGTATTCATATTTTCTCCATCAGATGTTCCTTACCTCTGAAGATGATCCTCGGATATCGATTTCAAATTACGTCCTATGGTTCTTGATAGTCGTACTTTTGTACCTAATTTTCTGCCATAAAAAATCGACGAGAGTTAATAAATTCTTATCAACTTTACCTGGACCTCTAGAGTTACCTTTTGTGGGATGCGTGCCCACTTTTCTCCTCCAACACTGTAAGTTATTCTTCTATTTGTTCCAACTTCAACAGTAGTATTAAGCTGGTGCAATAATTAACTGCAAAAGCACTCCGTTTTATTTTGTAGCATAGCGTTTATTCCCGTCAATATTATTACTTGTTGAGTGGATAGGTGCTTGTATCGAAAACAGTCAAATGAACATACAAACCCTGGTAAAAATTGGCGATAGGAGCTGCGTTTCAAAATACCATAGAATTCTTATAGCCGACTGAAGAAGGCGATAGAAAATCATATAGCTGGCTGTAGAATGTGGAAACAATTATACGGCCAGGCTACACGAAGCGATAAGAAATTATACAGCCGGGCTATAGTTCCTATCGCCGGGCTTTACACTTTATCGCCTGGCTGTTGCTTTTTCGCCATCGGCTATAAAAGGCTATAAGAAATTGAGTAGAAATTCGTGTGCTTTGTAAATCCTTAAGTTTGTACGGAATCACCTTAATATTTACAAAACGCACATTATATTTTCCTTTACTACATATTTTTTTTCATCAATTACGAGGGGCATTCGTAAAGTAAGTATATATCTTTATTTTCTCCAAAACTAATGAAGATAAATTAAATCGGTAAAAATTGTTTTTACCGCCATACTCTCAGCTTTTCAAAAAGCCTTCGTTTTTTAAATTTGGTTTACCGGTTCGCGAGTGACGTCATTTTTCCCGCGCCTATCTCTCGTCACTGCGTGTCCAAAATATTCGAGCGCGGCAGAGGCTGTTCTCCTCAGACGAGCACATGTTTTCACCGTAAAGAAGGTTGTAACACAGTTAATTGGTTAAATATGTGAAACTTTCAGTCTTTGAATTGTCTTACCTTACTTTTCGACATAATCTCCACCCAGTTGAACACATTTCTGATACTGTGTTAGCAGTTTGGAGATTCCATCTTCAAAAAATTCCGCATCCTGTCGCTGGAACCATTTTTTTACTGCAACTCTGCGTCGGTGAAGAACTCTTGGCCACTCAAGCTCATCTTTAACGCAAGAAAAAGATGAAAATCGCTTGGAGGAAAGTCCGGTGAGTACGGTGGATGAGAAAAAAGGTCCCATTTGGATGAGGCGAACAAGTCTTGAGTCACATGAGCCACATGAGGCCTAGCGTTGTCTTGAAGGAATAAAACTTGACGAGACTAAAGACCGGGCCGTTTTCGCTTGATCGCTGACTTAATTTTTTTCAAAACTTCACAATATCTTGCGGCATCGATCGTTTTTCCTCTCTCCAAGAAATCAATCAGTAATATTCCTTGAGCGTCCCCAAACACCGTAGCATGTACCCGTCTGAGGACTTCCGCCGCACTCGAATATTTTGGACACGCAGTGACGAGAGGTGGGCGCGGGAAAAATGACGTCACTCGCGAACCAGTGAACCAAAGGCTTTTTGAAAAGCTGAGAGTATGGCGGTGAAAACAATTTTTACCGATTTAATTTATCTTCATTAGTTTCGGAGATAGTAAAGATATATACTTACTTTACGAACGCCCCTCGTAAAATGAGAATAATCTATACAGAGTGTGCAAACATTTCAAATTCATGAGTTGAAAAACGCTGACTCAACGAGATTAAGTATTAGAGCCTAACACAAAGCGAAGCGGCGGCGCACTGGCGCCTTCAAACCTAACAGGGATACTTCACGCATTGCGCAATGCGTGAAGTATCCCTGTTAGGTTTGAAGGCGCCAATGCGCGTTTCGCGCCGGCTGCCCGCCCGCCGCGCCGCGCCGCAGCGTACCAAGGCGCTTGAAGCAACTATTTCACACCAGAGGTATTGCACAGTATCATACAAAATTACAGGCGCTCCAACATGTCAGGAATGGCAGGCATCCTTCAAAAGTACGGAGCTTTCCTCGCAAAATAAATCAAGGTACTACGGCCCAAAAAGAGAGCGGTAGTCCAAAAACTCACTAAGTCCTAGCATCCGTAGTGTCCTAGTAACTTTTAGCATACACTTTATCGCCAGGTTGTTGCTCAGTGTGCCATCGGCTATTAAAGGCTATAAGAAATTGTGTTGCCGGCTTTAGAAGCTATTGGAAATCTTACAGCAGGCTGTAGGTCTACTGTATTTTGGAATACAGATTCTACCGCCAATTTTTACCAGGGAAAATAAGTAGGAGTATGTCATGAGAACATATCTTAATTTCCTCACTTTTAGTCTTGCAAGTTAGAAACTCTGTTTTTCCTCCATTTATATTCATGTTAAAAATCTATTCTAGAGGAGGCAGCCTATTTCGCACTAAGAATCAATTATTATGATATAATTTAATAAAGGAATAGAGATGTTGCTAACTTTCAAAAATTACCACTGCCAACACCGTAGGTTTTCGTGAATTTTACAATTGGATTACATTTTGCAATATACGTAACCAAATTCATTCCAAAGGTGGTAAGATTACGCGACTTCTTTTACATTGCAACTATAAACTGATCATATAAAAAATTCAAGCCAAAAATTACCTTTGAAAATTTATTATTTTGCATAATTTTAGTAATTTCTTGCAAAGGATGTAGGTTGCACAATCCTGGCAAAGTTGGAATGCTCTTGGTTCCTAATTACACAATGCAATCCAATTAGTGATAAGTAATACTTCATAATAGGGCTTGTTGAAATGAATTGGCGTGATATTGATTCCCAATAAATTGCCACATTTTTCCATGAGCCTGCAAAAGTTCCGTCTTGGAGGAAAAAATCCTCTAAGTATATAAATAGCGAATTTACATTCATCGACTCATTTTTTACTTGTATTCGGATTGATCTTCTCCTTTGGACTTAGTATATATGTATGTATAATGACGATTTTTTGTCCAGCAAGATATAGTGACTGGATGAGAATTTTTGACCAATATGCAACCTGTAGAATGTATCGTTTTTCAATTTTTTCGGATACATTCGTGGTCCTGTCCGATCCGGAGGTGATTCAGGTAACGATCTAAATTTAAATAATCTTTAAGAAATGTACGCAACTTAAGGTTCTACTTTGTTTAGGGGACAACTTTTGAGAATATTCGGTTCATTATGCTGCATGATCCACCGCTTGAATTCCTCATTATCTGCTCAAAATTTTTTTAAGCGGAGTTTGGGATTTCATCGGAAATAAAAATGAGAAAAGTGCCTAAATTCACAAAGAGGCATAAAAATGAGAAGGAAAATGTAAAACAGGAGAATATATTCATTAAGATTCATTTGCCAACCACGTTCAACGAATCCTTCAAACCCTGTGTGTTTTTATTTTCATTCTTTTATTCAATCATTATTAAGGAACATTATGTTTCCCACAATCCTGAAAGATTGCTGTCCGTTTTCTGGAAATGAACATTAAATTGCATTGTTCGTACTGTATGTACTTACATACATATAAAGCCGTATTTATAGCGCTCTCTGGCGCTCTGCGACACCTAGCCACCAAAGTCCCCTATCCTCCCAAAGCCCTTCAGGGAGTTGGCACAGTGGCACACCCTTATTTCTTCTAAAACCCCCTGTCGCCAACCTTTTACTAAGCGTCCCCTTCGTCTTACATCATCATACACTATCACTTTACCTTAAAAAAAGTATTTTATTCTGTTTTGGAAAGAAAAATATGCAGACGCGGGTTAAATTTTTGAAAACATTAATTGTACTAGGGGTTTACAAATTAGAAATGTATGTCAGGCAATTTATGATTAAAGGTCCTTATACGGAATTATTGCAGATGGTCCTAAGGAACCCAAATTGTTACGACAAGGATAAATCTATTTACGATCTCTTCCGACTTCCCGAGATTCTTTCCACTGCAAACGGCAAGTTTCAACCTTCCTAACATTGTAATGTAATAGTCGTAATGTTTAATTAGTGGTTTATTAATGGAACTACAGTTCGCAATGAAGAATCGTAAATTTTGGCTCATTTTAGAAAAAACCAAATGCACGTGAAATTAGTGCCCCTTTGCAGCTATGTAACTTAATGGATGAACAATATAATTTGGTGCCTATAATTTCAAAATGTAGAATTGCGGAAGGCACACCTACATAGACTTACACATATTTTCATCAAAATTATTTCATATTATAATTGCATTATCCCACCTTGTTTCTGGTATCCTGTCCAAAATTACCAGACGGAAGTTCACCATGAGGAAACGAAGAGAGCTAAAACTCCTTCAATTATTAGTGAGCAACACGCACATCTAAAAAGTTTGAATAGTTGTATCCAGGCGCTAGTATGAACTTCACAGTGTTTTGTTTCCTTTTCTTTACATTCAATCTGATTCAAGCTGTGTGCATACGTTTAAAATGGGGTTAATTTTCTCAGAGAGGATATGATGAGTGCGTTGACGGTATACTTCCTTGAGGATAAAACACGATACATTCTATTAAAAAAAAAAAACCTAGGTGGCGTTGAAAGAAATGGAATTAGAAAATTTTATTTCTCAAAACACTCTTACAACTGAGTTCGAAAACGAAAATTATTTCAGGTAGAAAATGGCTGAACGAGAGGAAGGCCATTTTACCGAGTTTTCATCCAAAATTGCTCTCGAGTTTTGATGCCACGTGCCATCGTCACACACAACACTTGATGACCACTCTACGAAAGCACGCAGAACAAGGGGAACCTTTTGACCTTGGACAAGAAATGACGCTTCTCTTCATTGACATTATGAGTGGTAATGTCAAAGATTTTTAATTCAAAATAGTGAGGACTTACCATTTTATGCCATTAAGAGAAACTAAATAATCAGGAACAGTTTAAAAGACAAACAACGTATCGAGAATTGTTTTATTGATCAGCATCAAAACTGGCAAATAAATTGGCTGTCATTCTGCTGTGCTAAAGGGAAAATGCCGTATGAGCCTTCAGACGTTACCATATCTCCTTCAGTAAATAACGAATTTTCCGAGAAAATTTTTAAAACAAATGTTTATATCTTTCAGACAATTTTATCCACGTTTTAATCTAAAATATCTGAAAATTTCGAGGAAAAGTAAGCATAACTTTCCCAAAAAATACATGTTTTATTCGGAGAAATTTGGCAACACTCGAATGTCCGTCCGGCGTTTTTCCTTAGCACGGCAGTATTGGCAGATTTTTTCTTCTAAGACGTCACACTTCACTGAAAAAATATCCAGAACAGAGAGGACAGAAAGATGTTGAAGCTGTTGGTGTTGACATTACTATAAGAATTCGCCATTACATTGGATTTGATCCAAACAGTAACGATGACATTACATTTGTCAATGCTACCAATAAGAATTTACATCGAGATACAGCTTTCCTGTGACGTAGCACTAATTGATGGGACAACCTCAAAATCATGGACACTGTTAAAAATTAATAATATTAACACAAGTCACACACACATGATACTCAATTCTTATCATTTTGTGTTTTTTGTTCTTTAGATTCTTTCCTCGGGGTCTCGGCCAACGCTCAATTGAATGGTTTGAAAGAATTTGCTAACTCACTCTTGACGTAAGTGTACCTATATAGAACAACGTGGAGTGTAACAAGAGACTTTTACACTTTCTCTAATAATAATATAAATGAATAACTTGATTTACTACCAATATTTTACTACATACATTTGAGGAGATTCTTATGTTCGTTCTTGTTTCATTAAGCTCCTAAGAATGTCCATTTACTTTATGTCTACCTTGTTTTTTCTGATTTTATACTAAAATTGAAGAATATTTGTGACTCCTGAAATGCGTGGTTTCGTTTTTCCTTTGCAGACATTTTAATTTTATTTGCAATCAGGAACCGCGATATTTCTAGCTCATTTTAGTAACAAATTAGGTGCCGTTAATGTCCCTGTACGGATTAATGAATGAGCAAGAGATAATACTCCTTTTTGCAAAACTTGGTCAATTATTTTGTAATTACCGTGTAACGCCTTTCTTTTGCCCCGATCAGAGTTCCAGACTGTATCATGGAACGGGTATTTATACCTCCATTCAGGAACGATTTCATTTGGAAGCTCTGTGGAAGAATGCAAAGATTTGATGCTGTCAAAAAGAGTCTTTACTCCGTCGCCAAGCAGGTATTCTGACTGTTAAATATACAATATTTGGACTTAATTTTGCAATTAAGAAATACAATGTCTAGCTTATCCGAAAAAAAACACGTATGTACATAGGGAAACTAATGGCACTTACGTTTTTTTAAAAACTAAGCTGGAATTCATAGTTACTAATTGCAAAATGTGGTTCATTTACAATAAGCTTTCATTAGGCAAATACCAGTGACAAAATTCAGTGTCACCTCTTAGCAGGCTGTTCTCTAAAATAAAGTATAAATACTAAATTTTCTAAGCTTACATTGTACAAACTGTGGGTGGTCTAATCTCATTTTTAGAAGGAATCATAGATAATTATTCCTTAACCCTTAGATGCCCAGGATGTTTTTATACGCAACCTCCCAAGTTGGTTCAAAATGACCAGTGTTTAAAATACATTGACTTTAATAGTTTTTAAAGTATTATACATGTTTTTGTATGTTTTTGAAAGTAAGAAAAACTTTTCTTTTAAAATCCTTCACCTTTTTGCTCATGAAGCACCACTACAAATTAAACAAACGGAACCGACAAAACATAGAAACAGAGCAAGGGAAAGGACGCGCGTGGATGAAGGCGCATAGATACAACTATTCGTGCTTGATGGATGTTCGCGTTGCATACCTGCAAAATTGAAGGCGGGATGGCGCGCGGCGTGAACTCGCAATGCTGCGCTCTACGCTACCGATGAGATGTCGCACACTGTGGTATTGGACCTGAAAAGCTGGCCAAAACTATTTATCACCAGATACCGCCGAGTTTTAAAAATATTTTACAATCAGTACTTCTTCTTAAGTGATAATATGCACAATTTAACCACCCAAAACATCATATGACAATTTGCGGAGAGTTTAAAGAGGGTGCAAGAAGCCCTCCGAAAAGCCTTTAAAAGGATGCAAAGTATCTGACTAAAGCGGTATGCATTTAGACGAGTTTCTCCTTCACATATGGTCTACTTTTCGAAAAAAGGACTTTCTATTACCTCATAATTAATGGTTTTTTTTTAAAAAACAGTGTAAGTCACTTCAAAATTTTTGACGAAACAGCCGATCTCTCACATTGAGGAGTAATTGAACATTTCTCAAAAAAATTAATATGAATCATTCTAGGTATTAGATTTTTGACAGTTTTGAGTCAGAATTAGTACTAGTATGAAAGTGCCGGGACCTCCATATGATGATTTGAGGTTAAATTATAAGATGAAAATGAGTTTTATCATAATAAGAACCATCGTAAGGGCAGAAAGCACCTGTGAAAATGATTCATTTTGATGGGTTCCTTCCTCACCCATGGTCCACATCTCAAAGTGAGGGCACTTCACCGCGAAATTCGTAACAAAACCACATATCTCACTGTTACGAGGCTTCAAATGTGCCTCTCAGCGTAATTTCATGGTGCCAGAGGGCCACTTTTAAAGCCCCACCCCGCGGCCGCATGGACTCAAATTTGTCTGTAAAAGTAAAACATGGCATAAATATGTCTATACTCAAGGATAATGCACGCAGAGATTGTTAGATAACGGTTTAAACACTTTTGCAAGACTTTAAAGTGACCCTCCCATCCGCTTTCAAATTATTTTTTTTATCCCTCTTTCGAGGGCGTAGGGGCCAGAGAAACAGGTTGCGTGACCAAATATCACCCAAGCTGGTACTAAATGGGTCAGAGCTGTTGGAAAAATACAATTTCAGTCGTTAGTATCGACATAATTTTTCCCATTCATGTTTGTAAAAATCGCTCAAAAGTCCATCTTTAAGGTCAAAAATTTCAATTTCCTCAGTTTTCCTCAGTCTGTCACCCCTGAATCCTGAAAATACCTACTTTGGACTATAACATTCCGCCTTAAACCGCTTGAGCGCAGTTGAGCGCAAAAAGAAATCGGACTCTGAATTTCGAAAAAAAGTTTACTTTTACATCACTTTTCAACCTCCTGTGAAAATCACTAAAAAAGGAAATTTCGAAAATACTGTGGTTAGTTGTGTAGAATATACCCCTAAGAATGTGTTGCATATCGCCGAAGTTCCCTTTTATGGCCGCACAGTTGAAGTAAACTGATCGACGAGTAGCGCGCTAAAACATATCAAAATAATCGCTGAGAATTAGGTAACTTCGTGGTCTCTTCGCGGGAAATTGAGCCACTCGAAAAATGGTACATACATGTCTACTAGGGTAAAAAACAGTGTAGATTTTGAATATCACATTGGTTTTCCAATAAAAAAAAATTTAAAATTGAGGTTTTGGCCAGGGTTTTCGGTCAAATACCACAGTGTGTGTCGTTCAGATTCGGGAAAAAACTAAACAAAAAAAGGCCCGAATACAACTCTCCTATTTTCGACTGTGTTGACACTCGATTTTTTTCTTTCTTTTCAATTTGACCTCTGATTCTTTTTTTTTTAGAATGTATTCATGGACCTGTATATAAAGCTCGTAAGTGCCGGTCCAATACGGCAAACCTCGGGTCAACTTGACTCGGCTTGGGCATTTAAGTGTTAAATTTTAGCAGAGAGGGCATCTTTGCTTAGTAAAGTCATATTTCATGTTTTATAACATGTATATGACAACTTTCAAATGTGTCATAATTTAGATAGTTGTAATGTATACGTTATACTAGGTGTGTAACTATGATATACATGCGGGTGAGCTTCTTTATTTGTATAGTTTTGTACATTGCTTAATGTGACTATCGGAGTACTTAAAAGACAACGTGTCCACCACATAAATTCTTACAGTCCGTTGTCTACCGTATATAAACATAGTTGTTAATGGTTCTATGTTTAGGAAACAGAATTGTATCATCATTTCGAGCGTAAATTTCCTTTTATGTACCTTTAACTATGATTTTGTATCTGAAATTGTCCCATTAAGGTACTTTTACTTTCATAACTTCTTCTTGACCTTAGGAAAACAAATTTCTTCGGAAAGAAAAAAGAGAGAGGGAATTTCTTTTAAATTGAAAAATTCTATGATTCAAGACTGAGAAAAATAGGATTCGTTTTTTGAGACTCATTGATAATATTTTTATTTTGTTTTTTTAAAAAAAAGGATTTAAATGTAATGCAGAAAGGTTCCTAGATCATTTTCTAATCTGGTTATAATTTCTGAACAGCTGATTGTGAAGAGGAAGCGTTGCAGCAAGAATGAATCTTTACTAAAAGGTACGTATTAATCGTGCGTTTAATTATGAATGAGAAAAACCATCGTAAAATTTTCATCTATATACTGTTAAAAAAGTACTTAAATGTTCCAAAAAAAATGAATTTACATATTTCAACGCTCAGAGCCCACACAGGTTAAGCCTCAAATCACGATAGTCGTAAAACTGTGCTTTTTACATAACGTTTTTCAACTTTTTGTGAACTTTATGATTTTTTCAGGTGAAAAAAATCGAATATTTCTGGACATCCTGCTTAAAAATAGTGAAAACAAAGGAGGCAAGGACGAATCTAAATTGGTGTTTGAAACAGGCGAAATTTTTACAGCGGTATGTTATTTGCACAATATATACAACCTTTAGACTAAAGGGTCAACATTTAATGTTAAAGAAACGTAAGCATATCTTTTAAATATTTATAAAATGTTTAAACATCTTTTTCCAACCATCACCTAATCAGAGTTGTAGGAGTATCTTTTGCGCTTTATTAGTTGTAACTTACACAACTTTTGATTTGAACTCGAGTCGCGGCGATCATAGACGAGTACGCCGCCACTTTGCCATTCGGCGCTCGTATCAGGTAGCCCTGAATTCACGCTACTTGAGGTACCTCAACTAATTTGTCCGTCGTTGGTGATATTCACGCTCTGATCTATTCACTCACAGTACAGCGCGAAATTCGCGCTGGATTTTTTTTTTTTTTTCACACCGGCTACCTATTCACTCAGAGTAAATCATTGATTTTTAACAGTGTCACCATCGATGTAAAGATGTGGGGAGATTGTCTTTTGTTTCCATTTCAAGAGGTCATCTTTATTATTAGAGTGAATTTTTTTCACAGGGGAGCATAACGATGGGAACAACAGTGAGCTGGGTGCTCCTGCTAAGCGAAGTTTTCCCAGAGGTTGGCGATAGACTTCGCGGCGAAATCGATACCTTGATTAGAACCGGAAACGGTGTCCTCACCCCGGAAGCGTGCAATGGATTGGAGTACTTGGACATGGTTCTAAAGGAAACCCTGCGTCATTTCGGTGTTCCCTTCATAGTTCGTCGGAGCAGCGAGGACGTGCAAATTCGTGGTAATTAACTCCATTTGAGACAAATAAATCTTTAAAACCCAGGGCCGGATTTACCTACTTGCTGCCCATGGGCCGCCTGTATTTTGCCGCCCCCCTCTCATTCCTTTTGAAATGTTAATAAAAACCATCCGTGCCGGAACGTGCCGGAACGTGCGGTAGAGGGAGAGGTGCATATAAGACGCGTTCACTCGTGTTGGACACATTTTTTGCGAAAGCCCTGTTAACACTAGGGTGGTTTCACGATAACTAGAATAGTTTTGTCGCCGTTACAGACAACACATTTTCGACCATATTTTTGGTAGAAATGATAATCACTCGAATTTTTTCGCATTAATCTTCAAAGAGTTACGTATTATAACGTTTTTGAAAGATTTATCGCTCTATTTTTCAATTTTAATATATAAATGGCTGAAAATTTGCTGTCTGTTACGCGGTAAAAAGTCAACGTAACAGACAGCACATTTTCGGCCATTTCTACATTAAAATTGAAAAGGAGAGCGACAAATCTTTGAAAAACGTTATAATACGTGACCACGTGTAGAATAATGCAAAAAAAAAAAAATCGAGTGATTATCATTAATACTAAAAATATGACCGAAAAATGTGTTGTCTGTTACGGCGACAAAACCATTCCAATTATCGTGAAACCACCCACTACTAGCAAAAGTTAACGGAACTTCGTGCGAAAGTTAAGTTCCGTAAACCTATCTCTGTGTGGACAAGGCCTTCCATTTATAAGTAATGAACGAAAAAATTATGACAGAACAAACATGAATGTGGTTTAATAATTTTAACTTCCGCTGACCGCACTGTATTTGGCGCAATGCGTGAAGTATTCCTACAGTCTTGTAGGCGCTATGCGTTTCTCGCCGACCGCTGCTGACCGCATTGTGTTTGACGCAATGCGTGAAGTTTTCATGTAGTCCTGTAGGAGCTAATATGTGTTACATGCCGAACGCCGCGCCGCACAGTGCAGTGTCCTTATGGCGCGTAGGGACAAAAATCATAGCTCGCAGACAAAAGCGCTTAGAGAGGTGAAATTTGGTATGGAAGGTCTTGAACATATAGACTATCGTTAGATGAGGTCAAATTTTGTTAAGGACACTTTGGGGCGGGAGGAGGGGGGCGGGAGTACTGATACTTGAAGGCGAGTGTTTGGGCGGTAGAGACCGAACTCATAGCTCAAAGACAGAAAGATATAGAAAAGTGAAATTTGATATGAGACCTCCTATACATATGTGCTATTGTCGGATGGGGTCAAAATTTCATAATGACACTTGTGGCGGGGTGAGGGGGGGCGGAAGCAGTGATACTTGAAGACGTGCGTTTGGGCGATAGGGACAAACATTTTAGTCCGAAGTTGGTAGCACATACAGAAGTGAAATTTGGGTGCAACCTCTTCTACCGATAGGCCATCGTTAGATGAGGTCAAATTTTTTAAATAACACTTCCGGCGGGGAGGGGTGGAGCGGTCGCAAAGTTACTAAATAGTGAGCGTTTGGGCGGTAGGAACCGAACTCGTAGCTCAAAGACGGATGGACAGAGAGATGAAAAATTTGACATGAGACCTCCTATTCATACAGTTTATCGTTAGATGGAATTAAATTCTTAAAGCAGTACCTGGAGGGGGGGGGGCTGTAACAATTATAGTGAGATCGATTCTGGTCGGAAAAAGACGGTCACGGCACATTCCCCATGATTTGATCTGAAATTACTGGTTAAAAACAGGCCTTGTTACCATTACCCAGATTAAACCTTTTTAACACGTATTATAATTTTTTTTAAAATTTTTGTGTCAGAAAAAAGTCGCAAGAACAAAAAATGCTCAAGCACTGTGATTATCCGAGGGAAAATCGGCTATTCCGAAAAATTGGAGGACGACGCGGAAAGACGGATAGAATTTTCGGGGGGAGGGGGGGTATGTATTAAAGTATTTTATAGAATGACCATCATGTCTAATAACCACATGTGTATGTAACTTTTTTTTTTCTTTGTCGGAAAGGAATCATGAAGTTCGCCTTAAACAGAGACCGCATCATGCAGCTCAACGAGTATACCCGATTCCCGACTTGAGGTCACAAAACCGACGATTTCGTCGGTGTGTGACAATTTGTAGCTGGAAGCTAAACAGTTTCTCAATCTGGAGGGTATTGTGAACAACATATCAAAAAATTACGTTGATATATTTTGATATATTTTTTAATCTATGTTTAAATAAGACACGATAATTAGCCAATATGCCGATCACTGCGCGCCTGAGCCCTGACTTGAGGTCACAAAAATGACGATTCCGTCGATTTGTGGCAGTTTGTGGATTAAAACTAAACATATTCTGAATTTGGAAGGTATTCTGAACAACATATCAAAAATTTGCGTTGATATATTTTGATATATTTTTTTAATCTATGTTTAAAGACACGATAATAAGCCAATATGCCGCTTATTGCGCGCCTGAGCCTTGACTTGAGCTCACAAAAATGACGATTCCGTCGATTTGTGGCAGTTTGTGGATTAAAACTAAACATATTCTGAATTTGGAAGGTATTCTGAACAACATATCAAAAAATTGCGTTGATATATTTTGATATATTTTTTTAATCTATGTTTAAAGACACGATAATAAGCCAATATGCCGCTCATTGCGCGCCTGAGCCCTGACTTGAGCTCACAAAAATGACGATTCCGTCGATTTGTGGCAGTTTGTGGCTTAAAACTAAACATATTCTGAATCTGGAAGGTATTCTGAACAACATATCAAAAAATTGCGTTGATATATTTTGATATATTTTTTTAATCTCTGTTTAAAGATATCATCACATCTCATTTATCGATCACGTGATTGATTTCTGACATGAAAGGGCGGACGCCATATTTGTCGTTAAATTTGAGGTCCAACTGAGTAGAAATCAAATAGATTATGGATTTGAAACATCATTTTAACAACTTATCAAAAAACACGGCTGAACTCATGCATGCACACTGGCTCTCTTTGGTTTCACGTATAGCTGTTATAAAAATAAGCCAATATGCCGCTCAGTGCGCGCCTAAGCCCTGACTTGAGGTCACAAAAATGACGATTCCGTCGATTTGTGGCAGTTTGTGGCTAAAAACTAAACATATTCTGAATCTGGAAGGTATTCTGAACAACATATCAAAAAATTGCGTTGATATATTTTGATATATTTTTTTAATCTACATTTGAAGATGCGTATATGGAATAAATCGAATTTTTGGCATCATCAACGGAAGACCGGACTGAGAGGCCCTTAATTTAAGAATTTAAAATAATCAACATAGTTTTTGTATAGACAAACATACCTTGTACCTAAACATTCTACCTTGTTCCGTTCTGATTAGGGTAATATCAGTTATCACCCGTCATAACACATGATGCCCGCTGCTGGATCTCTGCTAATTGTGCATCCGCGCAGGTTCCGTGATTTTCCCTCCCCCTCCCTCCCTTTCAATAGCATTTTCATGTCAAGAAACTTCGAATTTTTTCTTCCCATCCATCCATTTCTTCAATCCAGCGGTCATTTTTATTATCCGACAAAGTCGAATTTTCGATTTTTGTCCACGGGACACTGCACTGTGCGCCGAGGGCTTCTCCTTTTCATCTCAAGTCCTCGTCATCATTGCTCTCTGCGCCGCGCCGTTCCAGGCCAAATTGCGTGTTTGATTTCTCTCTTAACTCGACTAAATAAAAGTGCAGTCTCTTGTATCACCGAAAGACGACAAAATTAGAAGTTACTATACTCTTAGGAAATGAGAGATTTCGTCGCCTTTTCTCGTTTGTAATTTTCTTCCTGAATCCGATTTATTTTATACCTACATTTAAAAAAATTTCAAAATTGGCCGCCATGGGCCGCGGCTCATGTCGCCACCCCCTAAATCCGGCCCTGTTAAAAACACGCTCTAAAAACATGCACTAAAAGTTTGATGCATGCATAACGTGATTTAAAAATTATTTGATAGACATATAGCATAAAAAGTTTATTGATGTAGAGTATAACTTGCCGTCAAACAAAATATTTACCTGAAAGAAGAAAACAGACGAAAAAATATTAATAATATGCGTGATTGAAACTAGTTCGAAAACGAATAACGGACTATAAAATGTGGTTGGAAAATAGGCACATTATTCGTAAATTACCATGGAACCGCGTTTAGCAGAAAAGAACCAAGCCACGTCAACTATTGCCTTTAATTGGGCGATTTAATTTTTTACAAGAGAACGTTTGTGCGGTTTTCTTCGACAATTTTAAGGAATTTGCCTCGGACTCTGCAGAAAATTCACTAAAATTTGCAGGAAAATCCGTACCTACAGCCGTTTTCATGTATAAATTAAATCGCCCCATCAAACCTGGCAATAGATAATGTGACTTGGCTCCTTGCTGCCTACGCAGTCCAATTTAGATATAGTCGATACCTACCGACAGGTCCACATCTTCTAGCGATTCAACCAAAGCCTATGGAACGATATGATTTTGTATTTTTCGAAGAGATAACTATTACAGTGATGAATTAACTTCCAAACCATTTACCTTGGTTTTCGATGTAGCGAACTTCCTGCCATACTTTATATTTCAAATGCATAACCATTCAGGATCACTTCTTCACGATTTTTCTGCTTTCGCGAGGAAAAACCTTCCTTTTCTTTCTGTGAAAAGTTCAAGGCAAGACGTTGATTTGTTATCCTTTAAAAATATTAAATGGGAGCAAACATTTTTAAACACCGGAAACGAGATACATGATTTGGGAGTTTCACTGTCGATTTGTACACTCCGGCACATTAGTTGCCTATGGGTTAAAATTGAAGGCGAATTCCAAATCGACGATATCAACCAACAGGTTCATATTGTCGTTTATCGGTTCAATAAAAACTTATGGAGCGATATTGGTGTAAGGATGACTTTTCACTCTCTCGGGCATGTATTTGCCTATGCGATCTCAATGAAAGCTAACCTTTAGTGGACATCTGCCGACAACGGTCGCGCTTTATATTTTGAGAGCACCGAGGGGTGAAAGTCAAACCTTTGAGTCTTGATATCTTCAGAACGAAAAAAACGTGTTGGAATCCGGTTTGCACTAAAAATAATCTAAAACTCCACCGTTTACAATTCTTGATGTAAAAATCAAAGGTTTCATTTTCACAGGGCTATGTCTTGTCTTATCATGTCGACAAAGCCAGTTAAAGTTTCAGCTGTCAGGCTGCAGCGAGCTGATCGACAAACAAATCGGTAGACAAATCTGACAATTTCAATAGCGAATTTGCACGTGTCTTAAATTTTGTGAATTTCATATCTAAAATGATACTACTATAGGAAATCTGAGTACGAGGATATCCTTGGTTTCTAAATTTGACAATTACTGGAGAAAATATGAAAAAATAACCTAATTTGCTAAAATACATGTGTTTAAATGGAAAATGCCACCAGATGACGTCACAAGGCGGCACATTTTCTCACTTTTAAATCTATTTTTCTTCAATGTCCGATGTCAGAAAAAAATTATGAAAAATACTCCGAACTCAGCTCACTAAGCGCTTTCAGATGAAGCAATAAAAAAAATTCATGCAAATTCTTCGTTAACAATATGCATAAATTACCTCAAAAATACATTTTGTATCCGGGGACATTTAGCAACGCTCGAATATTCATACGGCGTTGACCCGTAGCTCCACGGTACTGTACATACACGGTACTGTACATACTAATAAAGGGGAAACCAGTGATGCCAACTTTCAAGAATGGAGATGTTGCATGTGTGAGGAATTTGCGATTTGACTATTATTTCTTGTGTAAAAGTACGCGAGAAACACGATGGTGCCACTGGTTTTCTCTGAAATCAACTCCAGGCTCAGAAAAAGCTCTCACGTTGAGGCCAAAATGGAGGGGATATACCTCTCTTGAGCTGAGTCCATCTCTACATCAAGACAAACTCTCTATGCAAAGATAGGGAGCAGATACATTAGCAGTGATGCCGTGTTTTCAGTTCTAGAGTCCCCAAATAAAGTGGAGCCCTGTCAATGTATTTGCTCCCTATCTTTGCATGGAGAGTTTGTCTTGATGTAGAGGTGGATTCTCAGGATAGCGTGGGATATCCCCTCCATTTTGGCCTCAACTTGAGAGCTTTTTCTGAGCTTGGGAGATGATTTCAGAGAAAACCAGTGGCACCATCGTGTTCCTCGCGAACTTTTACATACGAGTCAACAGTCAAATCGCAAATTCCTCACGCATGAAACATCTCCATTGCCACCGTCCCACAATGGATCGAGTCAATCAGAGAGGTCGGACATAAAAAAATCGGACTAAAACTGCAAATTTTGATGTTTAATTAGTCACAGTCTAAAGCTAAAAGGGCGATTTAAGGATAAAATTTCACGAGGAAACAAATGGAACCACTTTTAAAGTCTCAAAGTTCTAATTTAAAGGAGTTATAAGCTTTTAAGTTTCCAAATTTTGTCCCACTTCTCCCATGACTCTATCCACTGTGTGTCCGGCGGTGTTAACATCGCTCCCATTCCTCGGATGAAGCTACCGCTCCAGCTCCTGCCTCTCCCTCACTCCTTCAGCGAGACCTCCACCCTGCGTCAGAACACCCAACAACTCGTAGAGTATCCGCGAGAAAACCTCGGCGCCTCCGGCGGCGCGGATGGCATCCCTCGCCCGAATCATATGCGGGGCGTTCTGCGGATCCCCTGCCACCTTGAGAGCGAAGTACGCCTGGACACTCGGGGTGACCGCCATCGGGCCGCCCGGGTAGAAAGTCCAGCCGCCGCCCGGGAGTTGGGTGTGCCGGAGATAGCAAGCTAGCTTCTGCTCGAGCAGTGCGCTGGGTGTCTCGCCGTAGTGGTTGCGGAGGAGATATTGAGCCGTCATCGCCGCGTCCGTCTCCAACGGGTGGACCCAGTCGTCTTCCCTCTGTTGGTTTGAAAACGTGGTCGTTGTGCGTGGGACTCGGCTGTTCTGCATCTCATGCTCGTCGGCAGCCATGGTGTGTGAGCGTGCGGTGGTGACTCAAGTGCTCAAAAGACGCTCTTGAGAGTCTGGAATGCCCTGGGACAAATAGTAATGTGATCATAATGACGTATTCCTGATAAACGTAAATAAATTCAAATAATTGTATTCCTGAGTTAGGAGATTGCCTGTCTACGAACAATGAAGGCGTACAATTAAACGATTTGTATAATGACGCTCAGGTAACGCTCTTGAGAGCCTGGAATGTCCTGGAACACATAGTAATGTGATCATGTTAACGTAATCCTGATAAACGTAAATAAACTTCAAATAAACGTATTCCTGAGTCGAAAAAGTGCCTACCTACGAATAATGAAGGCGCACAATTAAACGATTTGTATAATGACGCTCAGATAACGCTCTTGAGAGCCTCTCATGTCTTGGAACACATAGTGGTGCGATCATGCCACCGAGGATAATAATAGCGCCCAAATTTCCGAAATCGAGCTGTGGAAAGTGCACGGCGAAATGGGATACAAATAAACATGTTCCTGAGTCGAGAGATTGCCTACCTACGGACTACAAAGGGACAATGGGGCACAATTCAAAGATTGAACGTTACTGCTACCCACAGTGGTCTTGAAGCGAAAAAATGCAACAAAAATGTACCCCAAACGAGTTGTAGGGGGTGAATCAATAGGAGGCTGTGTAGACTTGAAATCGCGAAAAGTCAAAATCTTTGCTGATCCTCTTTTCGAAGTATTGGAATTTGAATTATTCATAGTAAATGCAAGTTTTCCACTGATTTTGATCCAGTTTTTTTAATTTACTTGTTCATTGAATTTGAATTTGTTTATTTGTCGTTACCTATTCATTTGTCGATGGGTTCACGTCGGTCGAGTACAAACCCTCTCGTTGCATGCAGACTTCCTATCATACTCCTTCTTTTGAACTGAACAATTCGCCTACAGCTGCATCTGCAACAAGTGTTGTTACGAAGATGATTTTAGCTCATTGTATGTATACTCGACTCTTTGAGGGCGTTTTATGCGTGCAAGTAGCGCAATCTCTTGGAGAACAAACGAAGTAGGGGTTGAGCGATTCATTCAATCTCACTTCTATTGTTCTCCAACAGGGTGCTCTACTTTTGCACATGAAACGCCTTCAAAGAGTCGAGTATGTAATGATCTAAAATCAGCACGCACAACATATTCGTAACAACAATTGCTGCAGACACAGCTGAAGGCGAATTACGTTCGCACATAAAACGCCCTCAGATAGTCAAGTATGTAATGAGCTGAAATCAGCACGCACAACATATTTGTGACAACAAATGCTACAGACGCAGCAGAGGGCGAATTGTTCAGTTAAAAAAGAATATGATAGGAAGTCTGCATGCAACGAGAGGGTGTCGATCGACACATGGGCTAGGCAAGTCATGACAAATGTACGAATTCAAAATCAATGGATGCAAATAAATGAAAGACTGGATCAAAGTTAGTGAAAAACTTGCATTTATTATGAACACATCAACTTCCGATATTTCAAAAATAGGATCAGCCAAGATTTTGATTTTTCGCGATTTTAAGTCTATACCCACCATGGATTCACCCCCTGCAAACCGTTTTTGGGTACATTTTTGTCGCATTTTTTTCGCTTCAAGACCAATGTACACCGTAACCCAGGATTTTGCGCTTGATCTAGTGATCTCAAGCGTTCGGATGGATCCGTATCGCGCGGACCTTGCCTATACTGCCGTGCTAAGGAAGAACGCCGCATGAACACTCGGAGGTTGTCAAATTTCCCCGAGTAATATGTTTATTTATAAGTAGAGCTCTGACTGCTTTCTTCTGCAATATCAGGTAATTTAGATAAGACTGCGAATACAATCCTCTGAAAAATGGAAGGAAAAACATTTACAGGTTTCCCTGAAAATTCATGTTTTATTAAAGGAAATTTGGCAACGTCTAAAGGCTCATACGACGTTTTTCCTTAGGATGGAAGCACACCAGCACGGACAGCGCGTACGGATCAAAAGTAAAGGGGAAAATTCTTACGTATCCTAACTAAGCCGTACGTTCGCCCAACTCCGCGTCCATTCCCGTGCGTTGTTTCGTCGCTTTCCGTTTGAATGCTTCTTAATTTTGCTAAGTTTATTATTCGGGAACTAGTTTGATACTTTCTGCATTACAAGGTTTTATTCAGTTTAATATTCGGAGAGCACGTGGACCGCTTAAGATATGAGGATCCGGCAAGCAACACTGACTGCATCTAGGGAAGATTTTCATTTTCCCAACTCATGTGTCCATGCAAATTGATTCATTGCAACTATGTGACGGGGGGTGTAATTTTCCGCCACATTGAATTGCCGCTAAAGTGCGGACAAACACTTTGTTTTCAAATTTTAAAACAAGTTTTCGGAGGGCAAAACGGCTCAAAAAACCCTGAAATTATTACTGCGTGACCAGGGGTCAGGATCAATGTAGTTTCTGAAAATACAAGAATTAAAAATAGTTTACCGTAAGCTCTCGGTGCGACTGTATGTTTTTCAGGATTGCGACTTTGAATAATTGGCTCTGAAATGAAACGTATCTTGGATCCAGGGTCTAGACTCTTTAAAAATTTGACGAGAAGAAATACTATCCGTGACTCAATTAGATGTTTGCTTGAATTAAAAGGAAATTCACTTAAATTAAGAGACTTGGCTCTCGATCCGAGAAAATATCCAATTGAATCAAGAGTATTTTATCTAGTCAAATTTTTAAGAGTCTGGATTCTGAATCCAAGAGACTTCTTTTCCAGAGGAGAAGTCAACTTTTTTGCACCAATTTACCGTCTCCACGGTGTTACATTTTTGCCAAATATATTTTGAGCACAACCTCAATATCAAAATAATTTAAAGGGGATGAAATATTTTGTTAACATTTTCTCAATGCTCATGTAGGTATTGAATTAAATAAAAAGTGGTATCTGGAATAATTGTAGGAGCTCAGCTCTTAATTTATATATTCATTTTATAGCACTAGTATTTACCCTTAAAAAGAAGAAGGAAACAATTGAATTATATTTGAAGCAGTGCAATTCTGATGGCACTTGGCATTAGAAAAGATATTTAAGGAAACAAATGCCTCGTTCAAAAATAACGGTTTGGTTTTTACAACGAATATGGAGCATGAAATATGACACTCCGTCTTAGGATATTTTAATCAGGCGTCGTCACCGTGAAGCATAAAAGTTAAAAACATACAAAAAAGGTGCTACTATGCAAATTTCAAACTTACTCAAATTTCAGAATCCAAAACATAAAGTCTAAACTATGATTTTTCAAGGAAAGGGATTGTGACTTTTCAGAAAACGCTGTAAGGGGCTGCAAAAGCAACTTGTTTTTTTTTATTATTTATTGAGAAAATGCGGAACACACTAAGAAATATTTTGCACTGAAAAGTGGGGAATTCAATTTTTTTAATGATCAATATTATCAAAAGTGATCGTTGAGTACTGTACCTAGAGTGATGAAATACCATGGTCTAGTTTCACAACAAAATGACTTACCTGGTACGTCCTCTGCAATTTTCACTTGAATACTGAAGGTCTCATGAGTCAATTTTAGGTGAACCAACACGCCATAGAAAGCAAAACATTGAGCCCCGATATTCAAACGATATGTTGAGTAAGAAGAAGATAAACGGAAATCAAATTCCAATCTTATCGATCAAAATTGACCGGGTCGTTGGATATAGTCGGATTATTATCTATAGAGAATTTTTCATACTGAGGGAAAAGAACTGCAACTTACGATGAAAAAATTGTGCAATTTGATATTTTTTAATGTCGTCAGGTTTACATTTTAATCAGTGTCAAGAGGTCACGAAGATATCTCCACTTATTACTTAAATGAACGTATGCGAGTGCACATAAGTCGGAAAGGTCGCACATTGTTGTATGAAGGTGTGCATATTGGAAGGTCAAAACATTCTCTCAATGTGAGATTTCTTTTCTCAAAATAAAAAATTAGTATTCGAATATTTTTGAGGCCGCTCTTGAAATGTCCATTGAACGATTGTGTGGACGGTGCTTACAAAAAATATCTTAGTATCACAGTTGAACTCAAACGCTTCGAAAAATTCAGTTTCTCGTGATGGTTTGAAAATTTGAATCGTAAATAGCCTGACTTTCTGTTCAGTAAATTTAAAGATAAGAAGGGCGAGACTTTTCCGGAAAAGAGCCCCCTTTTTTACTTCTAGCGCGGATATGCAATCATTTATTTTAAATATTGTACTTGAATACTTCAGATTGGAACCCGAAATTCATGTTCAAATGTTCAGACGAATGGACAATGAAACCATTGGAAATATCCTATCAGTCTCTTTTCCTCTTACACGATCAAATTAAGCTGGCCGAAAAGGAACATCTTGTTGTTTCATCATCAATTTGCCTTCAATTTTTAGTGTAGGCAACACGAACTCTTGCGTGGTCACGCGGCGATGTCATCATTAAATTGCACACTCATTCGGGACACACAAAAATATAAATTTTTTTCAAACGGAACTAGAGATTACTTGACTGACATGTCGGTTCGCCTTCAATTTTTAGTGTAGGCAGCCCGCGCTCCCACGTGGTCGAATAGTGGTATCGTTGTGAAATGACAAGCGCTTTTGAAACCGCAAATAACGAGTGAATCGCTATGCACAGGGAGCGCCGTTGAAGTCAATTCTTGAAAGATGCTTTATGTGCCTCCTGTTTGTCAAAAGAATGAACTAACTATGAGCCATGCGGCATTTTTTTTAACTCAAGCGGTTTATGGAAAAATTGCGGGCTGCGAGTTGTTTTGGGATTTATTAATTAAAATCAATAATTAATCTCGCGAATTTTGGCGACTCGTGTTGACCAAATTCAAAACAAATATTCAAAATTGCACAGAGTTTCCGGTTTCAATTTAATGCATCTTATGCATAAACACTCTGAGTGTAGCCAAGAGCTGGAGACCTGCACGTAAGGCATTGCTGGCCACCGCACATTTTAGTCTTAGAAACAAGAATATACTGGACAAAACAGCATAAAAATTGACTTAATTGGCCCTTGAGTACTTAACTAAGGTAATGCACAGTAGGTATGCTCAGAACACAGGAACACACTGAAAATAGCCTCCTACCGAAGGAGATGAGATGACTTTCCCGTCATCTCAGTTTGCCTTCAATTTTTAGTGTATGCAACACAATCTCCCGTGTTGTCGAATAGTACTGTCATCCCCCATGTAATAGTCGGCCAGTTTCTGTTGGCGAATTTTTTAATCAGAAAAACAACAACAATAATAAGAGAAATAATCTCAGAAGAAACGAATAACACAGAAACCATTCCACCTAAAGCATTTGAAACAAAAAAGAAATACAATATAAAATACAACCCAACAAAGCAACTATTTGAGAAACTCGAGCAAGAAAAACCCATAGAGATAACCGTAAATAAAGAAGACTTTATAGAAAAGCAACTCATACGAACTGGATTAACAGAGCAATCAATCAAAAATGATAAAGAACAAAAGAATATCAAACAAGCTAATAACAAAAAACCAGAAAAGAATAAATCAGAACACACATTTACAGCAATAGTCGGCAACTTAAACGAAATGACAATAGCACACGACCTAATATACGACATTAGCAATACCAAAAAAGCAGGCATACAAATCCTCACAGAACCAAACAAAAACAGAGCCCAAAAAGATGGATTTTTCATTGACAAACAGAACAGAACAGCAATCAAAACAAACACAAATCTAATAGGTCAAACCAAAGACTGGGAAAAACACAAACATTTCATCAGCTTTAAATGGCACAATATCACAATAATAGGCTGTTATCTATCACCTAACGACACAACAGAAATTTTGGAAGAGCAACTGGAAGAATTAAGTCTCAAGATACATCAAACATCCGGAGAGAAAATCATAACAGGAGACCTTAATTGCAGATCTCCACTATGGGGCGACAAAGAACTAAACACCAGAGGAAGAATCTTAGAATCGTGGCTTTCAGCAATGGACCTAGTGGCATGTAATCAAACATCAACATATACACCAACCTTTATCAGTGCAAGGGGAGACTCAGTACCTGATATAGTTATATGCTCACCCGAAACAGAATCAAAATTAAAAATGCAAGTGATAGACGATATTAATATAAGCGATCACCGATGCTTCACTCTAGAATACAATCCGCAATATAAAACCACAAGAAAAACAGAACAAAAAGTCAATAAATGGATCCTTGACCCCAAAAAGTATCCAGAATTCTCAAAAGAATGTAAAGAACTCACAACTCAACACCTAGAAAAAAGCACATTATCTCCAATGACTTGTGAAAAAATTATAATAGAAGCAGCCAACAAAACATTCAGACTTCAAAACTCAGAAAATACAAAAACCACCCCATATTGGTGGAACACAGAAATCAAACAAACAAAGAGAAAATGTTTAAAAGCCCAAAGAAAACTCATACGAGAAAGAAAAAAAGAACAAATAGAAGAAGATACCTTCCAAGAATATCAAGAATTAAAAAAGAAACTAAAACATCAAATCGTAAAATCCAAACAAGAAAAATGGACCGAAATAATAAAAGAATTAGACAATGACATATGGGGGAAAGCATATAAGATCTTCAGAAACAAACTAAAAAGACCACCAACTCATGACACCAACACCCTAACCAAAAAGGAACTATTAGATACAGTTGACAAATTATTTCCAGACCATGGTTATGTACAATGGAAACGGACAACAATACCAGAAACAGAAATACCTCTCATAACAGATGAAGAATTGCACATGGCAATCAAAAGACAAAAGAGCTATAAAGCCCCAGGTCCAGACAACATAATTCCGATATTAAGCAAAATATACATAAATAGTAATTTCAAACCGTACAAAGACATGTTAAACTCCTTACTGAAAAAATGCGATTTTCCAGACTCTTGGAAAACAGCCCGACTAGCATTACTACCGAAACAAACCAAAAAAATAAACTCCCCTAAAGCATACCGACCAATATGCATGCTAAATTCGATGTCTAAAATATACGAATTCATTCTTAACAAAAGACTCACACAATCATTCACCCCAAATACCGCACAATTTGGATTCAGAAACGGCAAAAATACATGCGATGCAATTCTCAGGATTAAAAAA
>NW_017547116.1:6911595-7026086 GCF_001854935.1 Bemisia tabaci | reverse complement strand
AGTAACGCATATGAAAACTTGCACACTTCATAACTAGAGTGCGCTACCAGCCAGGAAGAATAATGAAAATTCATTTTATACACTCTTTGAATTTGGTTATATAACTTTTATACTAAGGGTTACATAATAAAATAAGTTTTTTAGTAAACTTTTAACTAAAAAACTTTACATCCATTACATAAACAATGAATATTCTTTAGCTTGTGGTTATTTACGGTTTATACTTTTAAAAACACATTTTTTATATAACTCTGCTACTAGGGTACTGTCATCCCCCATGTAATAGTCGGCCAGTTTCTGTTAGCGAATTTGTTGAAGTCACGATAACATAAGAAAATGAAAAGAGAAAGGAGAAGAAGAGGAAGAAAAAGTGAGAAAAGCGAATAATAAAAGAGAGAAGAAAAAGGAAAGTGGAAAAAAGAGAGGAAGAAGAAGTTGAAAAAGAGCGAAAAGAAAGAGAGAAAGAAGAGGGAGAAAAGAGAAGAAGAGGGAGAAAGAAAGAGAAATAAAAAGGAGAATGAAAAAGAAGAATGTGAAAAAAATAAGAGGAAGAAGAAAAGAAGGAGGTCGTGGAGAAAAGAGAAAGTAAGTAGGAAAGAGTATGAATAAAGATGAGAAGAAATATAAGACAAGAGAAGGACGAAGAAGACCGTCATGTCAGTTTTCCTTCAATTTGTAGTGTAGGCAACACACGCTCCCGAGTGGTCGAATAGTGGTATCACTAGTTGGCAGGCATACGGGCTGCAAATTCGTTGTGCATACGATACCGAAAAAAAGATGATGAAAAGGAAAAGTAGAAGAAGAAGCAAAGTAAGTGAAGCAGAAAAGAGAGTGAAGAAGAAAAGGCAGAGTAGAGGGAGATAAA
This sequence comes from Bemisia tabaci, assembly GCF_001854935.1. Lineage (NCBI taxonomy): Eukaryota > Metazoa > Arthropoda > Insecta > Hemiptera > Aleyrodidae > Bemisia > Bemisia tabaci. Next base: position 7,025,221 of record NW_017547116.1, on the reverse strand, counting down.
AAAAAAGAAGTAATAGGAATGAGTGATAGACAAGAATCGATCAAAAGTGATAAACGTGAATCGATCAACATAGATCGATCGAGAAACATAGAAAAACAGGCTCTATTCCATTTTTCAATCGAAATAATTCTGGTCTATTACCCTGGAGAATTACTCACTTGAGGAAGTCATCATTAATTATAATTATAGGGCGAGGTACCTAGACCCGTGACTTCAGTCACGGGCCTTTTTTTCGCTGGTGTGTACTGGTTTCGTAGTTAAAGATAAGGTAAATTTTTTATGCTAATATTCTATTCCAATTTGTGTGTCGCGTTTCACGAACAAACTTACATATTTTAGGTACAGGGCCGGATTTATCTACTTGCCGCCCATGGGCCGCCTGTATTTTGCCGCCCCTTCTCATTCGTTTTCAAACATCGATGCAAACCATCAAGTGAACGTGCCGGAGGAGGAGGGGTATATAAGACGCATTTACTCGTATTGGGCACATTTTTTATGAAAGCCCTGTCAACATTAGCAAAAGTTCACGGAACTTTGCGCGAAAGTTAAGTTCCGTAAACCTACCTCTGTGTGGGCAAGGCCTTTCATTTATAAGAAATGAACGAAAAAATTATGAAAGAATAAAAAATGAATGTGGTATTATAATTTCAATTCCCGCCACCGCGCCATCCGCACTGTGTTTGGCGCAATGTGTGAAGTATTCCTACAGTCTTGTAGGCGCTATGCATTTCTCGCCACCCGATGCTGACCGCACTGCGTTTGACGCAATGCGTGAAGTATTCGTGCAGTCTTGTAGGCGCTAATATTATGTGTTACATGCCGACCGCCGCACCTGAGGGCTTCTCCTTTTCATCTCAAGTCCTCGTCATCATTGCTCTCTGCGCCGCGCCGCTCCATGCCAAAATGCGTGTTTGGTTTCTCTCTCACCTAGACTAAATGAAAGGCGCTGTCTCTCGTATCACCGAAAGACGAACAAATTAGAAATTAGTATACTTTAACTCTCAGGAAATGAGGGATTTTGCCGCCTTTTCTTGTCTGTAATTTTTTTCCTGAATCCGATTTTTTTTTTTTTTTTTTTTTTTTTTTTTTTATACCTACTTTTGAAAAAATGGCAACATTTGCGGCCCCCTAAATTTGTCGCCATGGGCCGCGGCCCATGTGGCCACTCTCTAAATCCGGCCCTGCTAGGTACTTCAATTTATCTTACTACTTATAAGCTTTCCTGTGGCATCTTCTTGGAGATAGTCTATGGGCCTTTGGGGCCGCGGAGAGCATGTGAAGAGTTTATGCCCCCTTGGATACACTTTAAGTACATATTCGATACCACTTACTCAGGAACATCCCTTGAAAAATACCTGCGAAACGGAGGATAAAAGTGAAAGGTTTTCACAGATCTTTCGTTCGAGGTTTGTCTTGAATCCGGGTGGATTTTATTTTTTTACGCAAGATGAGAGATTTTTAATCACTTGAGATGCAAGTTTGGAGCATAACTTCTGACATTTTTTTTTCTTTTTCAATAGGTTTTAAAATAATTCCTAAAGATACAAGAATTCTCATCATGCTGGCTAGTCTTCATCATCATCCTGATTTTTGGGAAAAACCATATGAATTTTATCCAGAACATTTCTCTCCGAAAAATGTCAGCAGTCGAATAAAAAATACCTTCCTGCCATTTTCTCTTGGAATGCGAGACTGCCCAGGTAGGCAAAATGATGTACTCCAAAACTATTTGCTCCAAAATTCGAGGATTTCGTTTTTTCCCAACGAAAACATTCTTCTAATTGTTTAAAAATTAACACCTTATAATATACTACAAGGATGTGCCCCCTGGTCGCTAAGCGCCTCAACTTTTACAGGGTGATTTGCGCTCTGTAAGAATTAATCTATATAGAGTAGGATTATCAATTAACTTTTTACCATCAATAGCCAAAAAATTTTTGAAAATCGACCCAGTACATCTTCCAAACGGACTGTGACAAAAAATGAACATTTAGAGGATCAAAAAGCTTGTGGTAATGAAATCATAATACACTAACAAACCTCGAGTTGGTTAGTAAAAAAGGGAAAAGGCACTAGCTACTATTTCAGATAAAAATGATGAACTGTTTCCTTGAGTTGAAGACTTTTTCAATAGAATTCAATATTTTGTTCGAAATGAATATTTCTGACTTTTCTTTCAGGAGGAAAATATGCAATTCAAACTATGAAGTATGTTTTGGCACGGACACTCCTGGAAATGAAATTCACAGCTCAGCACATGAAGCGTTGGTCAAATGTCTATACAGAGAACGATTTGAAATTTGGCTTTACGCAGGTCCCAACCAAAGGGTTTATATCAACTGTCAAGCTGAGAAATGAAGCCACAAAACATGGTTAAAAATTTTAGAATCATCAATTTTGATATTGCATCAATTATCAGGGTACATGGTTGGTTTTAAAGAGAAAAATTGAGAGGTACTACTTTCTACGGTAACCTTGTGTGATTATTTGAACATATATTTAACCTAATCTTTGAAAAACTGAAAAATTGAGTTACTAGAATCTAAAGGATCAGAATCAGCGTAACTCCACCAGGCATAATTTAGTAATTGAACTGCATTTGACAATAAGGAACTAAAACTGATGGCCCATTCATAAAATCACTTGTCTGCATAGAGAAACTAATGGCACATATGTTGTCTCTAAAATGAGCTAAAAATTGTAGTTCCTTATTTTTAAAATTATTCTGATTTCATATCATGTCTTATGACTAAGTCCCCGAAAACTAAGCAACATTCTGATTCGAGACTTTGTAAGTATACTCTCTATAATTTGAAGTTACTCAAAGACTTTCAAGGCTGTTTAGTTCTCTGTCAATAAAGTGAAATATGAAAGAAAGTTAGGCAACATGAAACGACTTATACTGGCTAAAGCCATCCAATGGCACAAAGAAGCAAAGATCAACAAAATCGAAAGGATTAAAGAAAAATCAACCGACTACATTTGAAGTTGCCTAATTTTATTAACTCTTCGACTTTTTCGACAGAAAATTAAATAACATAAAACTTGAAATTTCCGAAAAAACTCCTTCAGATTACCTGTAAAGTAGAAACATCATTTTTACTGAATTCCAAGTTGGAATGGTACTCCATTATTAGTTGAAACAATAAAACAGGAGAGAATATCAGGCAATATCTGATGCACTTAGGTTGTTTTGCTCAACTCCTTCATAATTAATGTATTAGGAGTATTGCAGACAAAGAAGTTAAGTAACGTTTTTGCAATTTTGGAAAAAAAAGTTGAAGTTGACTGAAAATGTAAAAGTTAAGGACTTCGAAGAACTTCTGACTCAATTCTTGAGGTGAAAAAAGGGGCTCATGTATTAAACCGTTTTCATGAAATATACTTGCACAGGATTTGGACTTTATAAGATTTTTGTCATAGTTCTTTTTAAAAAGAGACACTTAGCTTCTTTATTGTCGTCCAAGTTACCTATTTTCAAAGTAGGTAGTAAGTAAAATGTTTCCACTCCTCTCCCCTCTCTGAAAAAGTCAAGATTTTTTTCCTATCACCTATCTTCTGGAATATTTTTCAATTTTCCCTGTGTCTTTTTTGCTTTGTTGAAATTCCAGATGATAATAATCTTAAGATGGTTTTATTTTTATTTTTTTTTTCATTCTAATTTTTGCTACTTTTCCAATTCATCATTCAAAAATGTACTAGAAATCTGTAATTTTGTTACAAATAAATATGAAAAATGTTGTTGTAAGGAAACAAGTCCATTTTCTGATGGATGATAATTTTCAAAATAAGAGAGTTTCTTTTTCCTTTCCCATATTCCATTCATAAAGCCACAAATTCTCCGATAAAAATCACTGGTTCAAATTGCAATTGATCAGGGGTGTAAAATCTTCATTTTTTTTTTCCACCAGCTTGCCGGCTTTCCAAAGTTTTCTTAACAGCTTTGCACAAAATTTCCCATCACCTTGAAAAGTGATAGTCTCGTTTCATATTTCTTCTTTGATTTTAGACCCTTAAAAATGTTTCCTCTTTCTATTTTTTGCACCCCTGCAATGGATATGTCTATCTGATGATATGCTCAAAATTAATTTGAAAGCAATGAAAAAACCAAAATTTGGGTCTTTTAAGTTTGTTTTATTGGTTGAAAAATGTATTTTAATGGTACACGTACTTAGTGGATTTTACTTCAAAAAAAAACTTTAAAAATATTCAACAAACTTATCACTGAATTACGAGAACATACAAAATGCGATAAAAACTTCCAACGGCACAGTCGATTTTAATTTAGCCAACACCTGGTCTTAGAAATAAATGATGAAAGCTCATTGGGTGGGTGTCTTACAGTAGGGCCAAGATAAAATGTCAGGATTCAAGAACCGCGATGAGCAGAAAAGGCAACAGGTCCAGCTTTTAGCGGTGTTAAATGGTTCCATGAGTTCTGCTGCAACACTTTTCTGCTAACCTGATTCATAAATCCAACATTATATCTTGTTGAGTTGATTTCTGTTGCAACTTCTGACCAGTAACGGCTCTTATTCAAAGGTTCCAGAAAAACGCCTGATATTGGAAGAATTTCATGTTTTTATGACACAGAAGAAACTGCAAAAAAATCAGAGCTCCAATACCTTATGGGGGATATGCTAGGGTTTGGAAAGCAAGTTAATAATAATATGATATACCGATAAGTGAATATGAACATCAACGCTAAATTAATAAATCCATTGCTACTATAATATTCAGCTTACAAAGCTGAGGCTCCAGAAATGATTTCAATCAATTCACGAGTAATGACGGCTTGACGGGTTCGGTTGAAGGTCAAAGTCAACTTGTCAATCATTTCACCTGGAAGAAAAAAAACTCATCATTAATAAAATAATTAAAGTTGGTGTTCAGTTTTATCTACAAATATCGAAACACCTGAAACAGAATGAGATCCAAGCTGGTAACTGCACATTTGGTTCAACAGAAAAATTTCATTCCATCTTTAAGGTAAACTTTTGTAGAAAAGTTTAGTTCAGTTGGTTAAAGCTATACAACTTTACTAGAAAATTACTACTGAACCAAACTACAGCACGGATTGGTACCGCTTAAGCCGTGTTTTCCACCAATAGGTTAGCTGATGTAGTTTCCTGCACCTGTCCCAGATCCTTTCTCATTTAAAGCTCTACATTGATTCAAAGAAGCAAAGTTCCCTACATTGCTTCAGTGAAGCAAAGTTGTAGCCTTACATAGCGAATATAATGCGCTATATAGACGCAGAAGTTCTGTAACATCTACCCTGTGCTGCTTCCAGCACTTTCGGCTACACGGCTTTTTTGATTCACCTCACCAAAAAGATAAGATTTTGTGGTACAATGCTTAATTGCACGGGAGAATATACGATTTGCTCCAATTTTTAACAGGGTTGCCACAGATTTTATAAAAGAAAATTCCTTCAAATTTCTCCGAATTCTCAGTCACATTTCAGTAATATTCCCTGCCGATTGAAGATGAGCCAGTTTGTTAAAAAGACACAATTTGAAACAGTTTTTAGGCAACATTTGTTGTTTGAAACGTCAGGCCCATTCTAGAGAGAAAGTAAGGGTGACTTAACAATATTTCCCTGACACTTTCGTCATTTTCTCCCATATTTTCAGATTTTTCCTAACTTTTTGAAATTCCCTGACATTTACCGGTTTTCTCAATACTCCTTGACTGACAGACTAGTTTGTACTCTAGAACTAATGGTATTTTAGCTACAGAGCATAAGTGTTGATTTTAACCAATCACTCATCACACAAATTCCATCAGATTGTGGAGGGGCAAGTGAAGTTCTAAAAGAGATCCTTACCAGCATTTTTACTGGCATTATCCATGGCAGTCATACGTGAAGACTGTTCACTGCAAGCGCCTTCTTTCATTGCGTAGTACAACAATGAAGCCAAAGAGAATTCAATGTAGCTCTGAATGACTTCAGAGTCGAGCGAGTCGTAAACACCCAACTTGGGAGCAGCTTCGATGGCAGCTACGCTGAACAACGGGATTTCAGATGTTGTGTAGGAAACAACAGACCTAAAAACAAACAGAATGAAATTAAATAGAATGAAAACATAATAAAAACTACAATTTTTCAAAGTAAGAAGCATGATAAGACTTGAATTTCTGTTAACAGGAATTAGAACTGATTTATCTAATTGCTTTTGTTGGGATTGAAAAGTATGTTCACTTACTACTTTCAGGGCTAAATGCAATAAATGGGTATCTCAATTGCAACATCTAAAAACCTCCCAAAATTTAGTGAGTTTTATTTAGAATGAGGGAAGAAAATTCGCAGAAAATTTTGACAGAAACTTTCGGTTGGTTTCCCGGGGGGGGGGGGGGGGGGGATGGAGCCTTACAACATTGCAAACTGAAATGTGCTTTTATTTTTCAATTAAGCCATCAGCTCTTGTTTCATACAGTCATAATATCTGAAAAAATGACAGGAAATAAGGCTAAATAATGATTTCTTAATGTCAAAAAAATTCATACAAAATTTTAAGAGGTTTCATTGAAAAATCAATTGGCGTAATTTCATCATATTGATGATGAAATTGCAGAAACATTATATCTCAGTTTGCAGCATTGCAGACTGTCTGTCATACTTCATTTTCTGAATAGCACGCTACGCAACATCATTTTTTAAAAACTTGGTTGAATTATTTTATTGTAAGTGAAGAATATTCTGTGCAAAGACCAAGCCAAATGTTCGTTTGGTCTCAGTCTGAAAAAAGAAATAGGAGCAGAGATTTTGAAATACTGCAAACTTGATACATTTTTAGCCATTTCACCGTAGATATGGAACTATAAACACTAATTTCAAGTTTACAATTTGGTTTTGGCTTTAAAAAACTTTTTTATCGTGTTTGCAGTAAAATTTAGATAAGAAATTGTATCTTGTAGTTCTCTGATCATGTTCCAAATAAAATTTTGGTGAGGAATTGTATTCTGAGGTGATCCAATTCATACCATTTTCTGAACTAATACATCTGCACAATCTTTGATCAAAGACTCTTATCATTTGAAGTCTAGATGAGGCCAAAGCCCTTCTCAATTTCCCTTCTTTAATACTGAAAGTTAACCGACAGTAAAGTCGATTTAGAACATCTGATAATGTCAATGGAAAAAAATAAAAAAATAGTACGTACTTGAAACGGTTGTAAACAATTTTTCCAGTGGTGAAGTTGTGCTTGCTGGTTTCCTGAGCAATTTTGGAAGCATCCTTGAAAGTGGGTGGTTTGCGACCAACCTCATTAGCCACCAAAATGATGTTCTTTCCGTAAAGTCTAAGAAAGCAAAGTAGAAAACATTATGTTATGCTGTTTGGAACTTAGGTAAATCAAATTTTCCTTCGAGAAATTTTTCAAAGAGAAGAAAAACTTGTGATAAGAGAGAGGGAGATAAGTATCTACATCTCTCTCTCAATTTTATGTAGGATTTTTCCCTAGTATTCAGAAGTAACAGCATGGTGTTATACAATATGATTTTATAAAGTCAGCCATATACAAGTATCTTTAAAATTGTTGGTCTTTCTAATTTAATGCACAAAAGAGTTACAGGGTTGCCTCATGGATAAGAAAATTATATTCTCTGACATTTCCCTGATTCCCCTGAAAATTAGAGATGCCAGATGCTTAAAAGACATAATTTGAAATGGTTTTCATGCAAAATCTGTTGTTTGAAACGTCAAACCTCCCTGACTTTTTGAACTTCCTGGTCACTTCCTGGTATTCCCTGACTATGACAACCCTAAGTCACATTTAAATTGCAGTGTATCAAAGTCTCATCTGCTGTTGTAGATCCAACTGTTGTAGGAAACCACCCCACATTTTGAAATGCAATTTTGTGGAAATGACACTTAAATGTGCAAGAGCACTTGCAATAATTTTCGAGTGGGGACGTCCGTTGACTTTTTCCAAAAAATTATCAAGAGAGATTTGGAAACACTGAAATGTAGGTAAAAGTGACTGTTTTGCTTAACTCTACCTGTTTTTATCATAATAAAGTCAAATTACATGAATGAAATAAATGATGTGGATATGAAATTATAGGTCAATGCTTAATGCGTAACATTGATACAAATGGGAAGAAGATACAAATAAGAGAAATAAAAACCTCTGTAAGATGGCCCTTGACTTGTCTCCAACACAGATGACCTTGGTGTTCTCAGAATCTTCACTCAGTTCGTTCCTGATGGCACGAGAGACAGTAGTATGGACAGCTCCGCACAGTCCTCTGTCAGAGGTCACAGCAATAAGCAGCTTCTCTGGCTTTGCGTCTTCGAGAGGGGCAACCTCAGACTTTTCGTAGAATTGCTAGAAAATAAAAGAGACATTATAAGCTAAACAAGGAAACAATAATTCAAGCCTGAGGCCAATAATTTTTCACACAGAACTTCACATGAACCCCTGATTACTTAAATTGACTTACATCAACCAAATCCTTGGACGTTTTAAATGAGAAAGTGTAACCTCAGATTTTGCAGTTTACTCAGATAACCCAGCGAAGAGAGGCCATTCGACTGACGCCCCTCTATCCATACGGCTACCTCCAAGGAAAGCCTGCCTTTTCGCAAGGTACACTCTACTAAAGGTATGGACATATGGAATTTCAGAAAGTCGTCGAAATGCATAGATTTGACATTGTTCAATGGTACGACTATGATGCCATATTGGAAACTTGTTTACTATCTGTTCTGAGAGTAATTTTCATCAATTTTGTGTTATTTTTTCGTGTTCTTGGTTGTTTTGAGTTGTATCAATTTTTTAAATTCACCTGATAGCTTATTGAAGCTACCCGATCTGCCAGAACCTCTTCAACAGGTCATTTTGAACTGTGCGGCAAAGACTGTACGACTTGCGACATCACTCGATGACCTATATTCTCAGCGCTGCCACTTCAGCACCCCGTTTGTCAATACCTATAGAAGAGTGTACCTTGATCTTTTTGGGTAGCTTGAACTTGGAAGATGCTGCTTGGCTTTCGAGCCTTGGCCCAATGCAAGCAGGACAATCCTCTAATGAGACTTGAGCACCGTATCACCCAACTGTTTTTACCAACGACGATCCCAAGAAAACACAAAATAAGATGCAAAATATAGGATATCCTCACTGCCCTTGATAGACATTAATTTTGCTACTTTCAGATCTGCTGGATTGAACGATTTTTTCTGGACTTAGCTATCTTTGATTTTGAATTTCTTTTAAAACCAGGAATTCAAATTTAGTTCGACATTTTTATAAAATATCAAGAGAAAAATATAAAGATTACATGTTTGACTTTGGCATCCTTCCATCTATTTTTGGCTGAGAAATTTCAAAATAAAAAAAATGAAACAGCATACAAATGGCATAATTATCAAAAAAATTTCCATTACTTTGTGCAGCACTATATAGGCTGCAGGCTATGGTACTGACGCAATTTTTAAAAAATTGCATACCTCGACATCAGATCAAAATTTTCATTCCCAGAGAAAAACACTCTTTCTCCAGGATTTAAATTCCTTACAAGATCATATGCCTGAAAAACTGACCGTCTTTTTTGACACAGAGCAGAATAAATTTGGTCTCAGTGTCCGGTGGTGAATTTCCCTATTTCTCCGAGATCACTGTGATCACAAACAAATGAAAAATCGGCAATAGTTGCTGTTGGCTCTATGCTGACTGTACACATGTACTTTGAAAAGTAAGTACTGTAGGATCATTGGGGTGACAACAGCTTTAGCGCCACCCGATCTCCTTAATTATTTCTTTTCCCTGATGATTGAAGACTCTCAAAGATGGGAGGATGAAAAGCAGAGACAGAAAACAAAAAACTACCTGAGAGCCCTCTCCGTAAGGTCTTGCTTGACGCAACTCACGTTCAGCTCGGGCGTACTTTGCGGCTGACACCATCTTCATTGATTGGGTGATCTTTTGGATGTTCTTCACCGACTTCAAACGGATGGAGATGGCCTTCAACGTGGCCATTCCGCATGATTGCTGTTGCTGAGGCCTGAAATTTCAATACCGCTTATTATTAAAAAATCACGTTGTTCATGGAATTTTTGAAGAGATGAAAGATGCGGAAAGAAACGACTTAGATACAATAGAGAGAGAAATCTGCCTTAAAACATTGTTAGCATCTTGCAGATTGATTCCTTATCATTTGATAGGCTAAACATTGAAAGATTAATTGAATTAGGTTACGTAGAAAATGATAGGGATAAAGCACGAAAACGAAAATGATAGGTATAGCTACAATTTCAACGCAGGGGTATAACTGTCACGTAGATAAGAAATTTTGCCTAGATTTTCAGTGCATAATGTTTCAAGAGAACTCAACCTATCTTCATCTCTGAAATTTGCAGATATTTCTGATAGAGCGCATACAAATCATGCTAAAGTTCAGTGCGGTTATGCTCTTTAAGTGGTCTGCCTACAAAAGGATGAAAATACCGATGACCATAAAATACAAACCCAACTAAAATATATGGCCAAAATCTCAAACACTGACATCAAGTGATTCTTCTCACGCCTCGAAGTGAAGACATTTAAGGGTACATTGAACATCATGTGCAGTAGAAGGAAGCACATTTAGTACAAGCGAGAGTCAGCCTTGGAGCACATGAGAATATTAGTGAGTAACCCATGGCTACTTCACATTAAACTAACTGAATCTTGAATAGTAAAACAGAAATTTGCTTGAAGCATCAAGAAAACTTAGGTCTGGGGGAATGAAAGGTTTCTCGGAACTCAAGTCAGCCAACACTGGTGATAACAGCATCGATACAAATTTCAACTTCGCATCAGTAATTGTGACCTATGAGGATGCACAAATTACTGCAAGTTTGATGTTAGTACCATGAGCTTGAAAGGCATAGAAATAAGCTCAATACAACAAAAACTGGAAGGAACTCTGCGCATGATTGATCGCAGAATGCAAATGGAGTCCAGGCCTTGGTCGAGTGACCTACAAGCACCAAATTACAATTCATAGATTTGAAAGGGATACAAACTCTTCGGATTATGCATGATCAAGTGATTGAAAATCGACTTTATCGGGAGAGAGTTGAAAATTGTGTGGTTTGAGCCGAGATGACTGATAATTTCGATAGGCGGCTTCATAACCTTTGATTGACTTTAGGCACGAGACGGAACGAGCGTTACTGATAAGAAATCGGCGACAGTGATGAAGAAACCAAGGAAATAATTGATGGCACTTACTGTACAAGCCTCAGAAGTTTCGTTTGCCCGAACATCTTGATCGGTCTTGAATAAAACTACAACGACATGGAAAATAAAAAGGTCTCTCGTCTTGCGACCTGAGACCTAGAGACCAGCTGACGGGGGACGGGGGGAGGAAGAACGATCGGTCACTAATTTCCGCCACGCTGCATTGTTGCATGATTGATAAGACGCGAGTTTACTGATAGTGAAAAAAAAGAAATAATGAAATAATAAAAAAATGTATAACATTATCATTGACTTAATACTTACCGAAGTTTAAAAAACAAATTAGAAGAATCGTAATAACTGATGGGGCGATTATTGGCCAATTCTTAATATAATTAATTTAATTTAATTGGAGATTTGACAATGTTTTGCCGGTGTTCCCTATGAATCGTCAAGGAATTTTTGAAATTCCAAAGTTGTGTTAAATTAAATTTGGGAATGTGGCACTGAATTTATTGTAAACAAAACAACGTAAGCCGACTGGGACTGGGAAATGGAAAATTGCCGTAAACAAACGTAGGAATTACGGAAAATAGTGTTTTAAGTAGTGTTTGACGTGTTTTTTCTCTATCGTCAGTTTGTAGTCGTGTGTGGACTTTGTAACTGTAGTGGTTATACTCTACTTCATATTTCTTTAAGTTATAACAGCTCTCTTCCTCCAGCTTCTTTTCGGTCGCTTTTCTAAAATGTAATATCAACTACGATTCATCCAAATTCTTTGGATGTACACAAGGTACTCGGAAAAGCTCAGAAGCAGTTTTTATGAAGGAAAAGCATGTTCCGAAGTCTGGAAAATGCTAGGGCAGGAGTTGTCAGTCCCAATGCTTTTAGAACAATCGAAATCACCAAACGCTCCTATAATTTACAGCTTAGTCAACTGCGCGATATCGAGAGCGTTCACACTGCTCTCATTAACTCAATTCAAGTTGACAATAAAATTGGGCGATAGTAAGTATCCTTGGTTCAATATTATTTTGAATGTCAAAGCTGCCTGCCCTGTATTTTAAACTCACATTAGACAAGTTGGTAGACGGTTACCTTCCATTTGCAAATGACTGTACTGCTGCTGTCCAATAATTACTGAAGATTGAACACAGCTGCTACTCTTGCCTTGCAGAGATATGATACACAGTCTACTGCACATGACAGTTGGGAGTGTGTAATGTCAGCCCATCTGATAGAAATTTTAGAGGTGTCGTCTGATAAGTTGGCCGTTTAGTACATTTGATTTGCATGCGTTTTTGCGTCACTACCATCCACATGAAAACATCCGACTCTTGCAGAAGCAGGAACACAAGCTTAGATAGGTTTTTCAATACTTTCAAACCTCGTAACACTTTAACTTTCAGCCACACTGAAATCACAACCAAATAAAAGTCATGTATCATCACTGATAAGTAGTTTTTTTAGGAAACGAGCATGAGACGGATGTTTTTAAGGTAGATAGTAACGAAAGCTGCTTTATGCAGAGGCATAAATTCGGTGCGCTTGGAAGCGAAATGAACAAATGCCAATTTATCTGAAGACACCTCCACAGGCGTTCACAAACAGTAAAAGAAAAAAATCCTACAGGATCTTACCAGTTAAATATCAGTCTTCTCTCTAAACACTTCCACCAAGTATATTTTGAACAAAAAACCAGAAATATCTCTCCAGTCAGAACTAAAAGTATTGTGTTCAGTACAGGTAGTTGCTCCAGATTTTCTGAATTCTCAGCACAGTGTCGACCATTGAACAGAACTTTACAGAAGCAAAAACAATAAAAAAACAACAAAAATAATTTATTTGGTCCTTTTTTTTTCTATTTCAGCATGCTGTCAGGATGTGCCGACGGCACAATTTACATCCACGATCTTTTCAATCTCTCTGGTTCTCCGTCACATACATGCAAAGCTGTTTGGAGAGAAAAGAAAGCTACCGTGAACTCCCACAATGCAAGTGTTGAAACAGTGCAGTGGTATCCATTTGATATGGGGCTCTTTGTAACCAGTGGCTTGGACAAGATTTTAAAGATCTGGGATGCTAATACTTTGCAGCCATGCTCAAAGATCTCTGCCAAAGGACAAATTTATCAACATCACATGTCTCCTGTACCTGCAAAAAATTGTGTCATCGCCGGTAAGATCAACCTTAAGTGAAGTCATAGCTCCATTACAGAGGTGCAAAATATGCTCAAGCATGCAAGCTCTGTATCAAGTTGTCTCCTTCAGTCAAAAGAATCACAAATGCCATTTGTGCTAAGGCACTATTTTGCCAAACTTTTCTATTTTACTTTGGAAAAACTTATGGTCATGATCACTCGATAATTTTACTGGAAACTTTTTTTTGTCATCAAGATTCATCCCTGAAATTTCTGTGGTTTAAAATAAATATTAAAACAGTATCAAGATGTCTGGCAACATAGCGTCTGAATATCAATGGTGTTTATGATACTCAGACCCCATGAAGAAAAAAAAGGAAGGGTTTGCATCTTGGGCATTTTTTGATGATGTAGGTCAGTACAGACGACTGTTATCACACCTTTCTTGGAAATGGTGTGATTTATGGAAAAAAAATCATTCTTTAAAAAATGTTTGAAATTATATCATGAGTTGATTTAAGCAAAAAAATTGGACATTATGGTCCGTTTTTCACTCTTCGAATTCCGAATTTTGCCAGCCAGGTTGTATGGACCTACTTCACAGGGTAAACAATCCTCAGGATGCAAACACCTCCTTTTTTTTCTCTATGCTTAGGCTCTAATGTGAGAAAATGTGGGAAAAGACCATTTTTAGATACCCAGAAACTTTTTTTTCAAAAAAAAAAAAAAAAAAAAAAAAAAAAAAAAATGAGCATTTATAAACAGAAGTGTGCCTGGATTTTCATCATTTTTATCATCAGCATTTCGGCTCAGTGTATACTTTCATCCATTTTTGGAGTGAGGAAATACTCCAAAAAAGAGGACATTTTGAGGCTAAAAGTGCACCTGATTTTTGCTTTGAAGAACTTCCCGCACCTCTGATCCAAGCTTAGAGGTCAAATGTCCCTGCCTGGATTCCATATTTTTATCATTTCGTTATTTGGTATTTGTTATAAGTAAACTTTATTTTCATATTTGTCACTTAAAGTAAAAAAAAAAGAAGAAGAAGACACATTTGCCATTTCTCCGCAAGATGCAAAAGTCTGTTAAAATTTTGTCTTGGTTATTAGTTCTAGTCAATGTGGCATCAATTTTGTCAATAATTCAGGGGGACCTTGTTATGTTTCAAAACAAAGACAGGATGCTCATTTTCCTAGGTTTAAAAAATCACACGTACAAACAATTCTAAGGTTTAAAAAATTACACGTACGAATAAAATGGAATGAAAATGAAGCATTTTTGGAGGAATAGAGAAAGAAAAAGGCTGCCTGATACGTATCACATCATATGTCATATTTCCTGTTTCCAATCTGATATTTTTTTTGTATTCCTGTCCTGCCTTTCTTACCTTACTTTTTTCTATTTTTTCTGGTGCAAATAAACTAGTTCTAACTTTGCCAACAAATCAGAGTCGAGTTTTTGATGTGGCTGATGTGATTTTTCAAATTCAGTTTGATCGCTTTCTGTTTCTTTTCAGTTTGATACTATGAAAAAGCAACTCAAAACTGTTGCACTTAAAAAAAAAAAGGAATCAGTAAAAATTGTTGCTAAGAATAATTCTCTATCTCAATATTTTTAAGTGCATTTGTTAGGTAAAAAAGAATCAAAAAACACTTGCAACACAAATAAAAATATTAGATGCCTGAAATTTACTGCTTTTTAGAATAAAGCCCTCAATTGATACGGGATCTTCTTAAGAACGAGCACAACAGAACATGTCTTGTATATCTAACTTTCCTCAAAAAACCTAGTCTCATCTCTCATATTATTTTTTTCTATGTCTAAGTGTCTTCAAGAACTGCTAATCTGAATTTCTTGCAGCTGAAGCTAGTCAGCAGATTTAAATAAAGCTGTCTTCTCATGGTTGTGGTACAAACAGATGACTCCAAATACTATAAAAAAGTATTTGCGAGGGACAGGTTAAAAGTTATTTAATGAGATTTGGCACTCAGGGTGATGTGTCAAATCAATTGATTTTAGGAAAGTCCTGAAATTATTTTCTCTTCAGAAGACTATCAGACTTCGTGTCACTCTTTATTCTCAAAACAGACAGCTATTCCACGTCACTCTTTAAAAACTTTATTGCTTTCTTCCCAATGCAAAGATATTCTTTGTAAATAGATCAGTGGCATCCAATTTTTTTAATTCATTTTCTGAAAGCACAGCGTGATCTGAGCTTCCCTAGAATTTTTCAGATTTTTTTTTACCCTTGAATGGCAAAGAAATCCCGTTTTGAAAATGCTACAAATGAGACCTGTGTGTCGCAATTTTTTTGGCGGGTTCTGATGACGTAGGTTAACAGGAGGAACAGTGTTTGCTGATTGGCTGAATGCAACTTCAGGCATTTCCTTACAACATATTTTTATCAGCTTTTTCTCCCCTTAGAAATGATTTTTTGAACTTTTTAATTATCTCTTTGGTTTTTTCCCGAAATTTTACAATGAGGTATGCATGAAATATTAATTCTGCAAAAATTCCTTGCCCTATTTCAAGTCATGATGTTGGTTTGGCCTCCTTTTAAAAAATAAAATAGAAGCGGAGATTGCAGACACGCAGCAATACCGAGATACGCACTTTTGCAGTTTTATTGTCAATATTATTGTCGAAGACTAAGAAAAGTTATATTTTTTATCACAAGCAAAGCTATGATGGATGCCTTCAATGTTTTTTTATTCTTTTCTTTCAGTGGCAAGCAGTGATCACAATGTTGTTTTGTTCGATCTGAGAATCGGAAATTGTACACAAGAACTTCGAGGCCACTCGAATGCCGTCATCTCTTGTGAGTGGTCTTCAAATGATGAGCACATTCTTGCAACCGGAGGCTCTGACTCAAGGCTATTGGTGTGGGATATTAGGTCTGCTAAGCATTGTTTACTAAGCCTAGATATAGAAAGTAAAAACGCAGTCTTAGATCATAAAAAAGCCAACCGAGCGCATGATGGCTACATATCGAGTGTTAAATTCATCGACAACAGCACCTCTTTACTCTCGTTCGGCACAGACAATAAACTAAGGCTATGGAATTTAGTTAGTGGAAAAAATCAAGAGGTTGATTACGGGAACATAAAAAACAATCGAAAGAAAAAAATACAAATCGATGTCTCTCAAAATTCTAATCCTAGTGTAGTTTATGTACCATCTGATGGAAATATTTTGATTTTTGAAATTAAAACTGGTGATTTAGTCAATACTCTCACCGGTCATTATAACAAAACGAATTGTTGTTATTTTGATCCTATTTATTTATACTTATATAGTGGTGGCTATGATCAAACAATTTTGGTTTGGAGCGATGACAACGTTCAGTACGTTGGATATACAGATAGTAAAAAACCAGTCAGTTCCTCTAAAAGTAAGTTTGGAAGGCCTCAAAAACCGGTTGTTGATCCTGAATCGTTGCTAGAAGATGCATGGAGTGATGAAGATTGAATTTGTTACTTAATCTTTTTCACAAGTTTTTTGGAATTTCCATTTCCCCTAATTTCTGGGATTACAGAAAAAGCACAATGAGAACTTCGCTCGTAAGGAGAACAAACTGCCTCGATGCAAAGTTTGTAAATGCCTTTCATTAGTTTATAGCCAACGGAGGAGCTCTTGCATGCAAAAGGAACTTGCACTTTAAGTACTTTTTTTGGTGCAAAACTGGTTACAAGACGATTTGTCCACTCATTTTGTCCAGTATTAAAATTGGCTGTTGATAATCAAGCCAGTGGTCTAAATTTTTTGTCCAGACAAGTATCCCAATATTTCGGCCCAAAAATTAGATCTGGTCCAACGGATTAACCACAGATGGTAGATGAAATTTCATTGCACGAAAATGGAGGATGAAAGTCAACAAATTCCAATTGTTTCACTGTTGAAATTTCGAGGATGGAAGTTCATGAATTTCAAGTGTTTCATGAAATTTTACTCTTCTGGTTGTAGTGTGTTGCACAAGAATTGATTTGTAACTCTCTGATTCAATGCATATAAAGGATAAAATAATACCATCATATGCAATGTTATATTGCATTAGTTATTGTCTTAGACACTTTCATGGAAAAGTTTTAATACAACAAGATTGCATTCAAACCAACAAATTTATACGACAAAAAAATGTGATAGTCACATTAAGTATGGATGAAAAAAAGCATATGAATCGTCTTGTAACTGTAAAATTTTGCAAGAAACTTGATGGCGCCTCTTGTTTTGTCTGAAACAAACTCCTAAGCTCAAAAAGAGCTCTTATAGTTGAGGCTGTGATGGAGGAAATCTCCCGTGTTATGCTGAGAATCTACCACTGCATCCAATCAAACTCTCCATTCACAGATAGGGAGTAAATAAATTAGCAGGGTGTCCCAGAATGAATTAAATTTCAGCCTTTACTTGGTAGGTCAATGCTCTTCTCCTCATCTTAAACTTTTGAAGAGACGTAAAAAACTAATTCAAGTTTACTTGTGATGTCATTTTAGTCGTCCTGTAAAATCTTCTCTTGCTTTTGACTCTATTTCACTTTATACTGTCCCTTTTTGTGATATTTTGTACCTAAGTATTATTGAAGTTGTAAATCTCAAATGGCCGTTTGTTAAAAAGATGTTGATGTTGAGAAAATTGGAGTTTGAGATAGGTCTCTTCCTTTTTTCCCTTTGTCTGTCAAGTTTTATTCTGTTCATTTATTGTTGAAGCATTTTAATACATTGTCCTTTTACTTTTTATATAGTTTTTTGTTTTGTTTTTATATAAGGCTCATGTATGTCGTTCTAAGTGGGAACTGCAGCTTTTTTATGATCTTTTAGACAAGATATGAACGAAAGCCCCAAGCAACATGTTTTCTCTCCTAAATTTCACTAAAAACGTAAATCACACAATGGAAAGTCTGTGAAATCAATGCTTAAATGAGACACAAATGTTAACAATTGACGTTGGTATGAGGGCAAAAATACAAATGTCAATAGCATAATCTGTTTTCCTTTTGATCTGTTTCAAGAATACTGGTTAATCGTGTTTAGAAGTTGATGTCCTACCTCCCAATTGAGTGAATCGTTTTCTACGTATGTTTTTGAAGAAGAATCACATGATTTGCTTTCTAGCATTAACCTCGTCTAGTAGCCCCTTCTGAATTTTGCCTAGATATGTTGCTATGGAGAACTCAAGATAAACTCCATTCCCTCACTGTTCAAGGTTTTTTATCAAAAGATTTCTTAGCCCATCTATCCCTTTCTATTTTACATATAAAGGTCTCGGCTGCAAAAATACTTCTTGCAAGAAATTGTAACCTAACCTTCTGAATGCACTATATTTTGGCCCTGTACAGAATGTCTTATCAGTGCAAAAAATTCTGAGTTTAGACAATTCACATGTATTCCTGTTACATCAGTTTAGAGACGCTACTTGAAATTTGTAGATTTCACGAGTCGTCTACAAAGTTCTCAAAAAAGAAAGGTACTCTTAAAAAGAAACTTTCGCCCCTCATAAGTCTTCTGAAAAAGTAATAAAAAAATTAAATTGAAGTAATTTTTACCCCTGTATTCAACCTACCCAACATGTCTAAGTACACCATTAACTTGGTAAAACCACAAAATAAACCATCATTTGCTAAATATTACAAATAATTCACTCTTTGAGGGTCCTAGACTACCTAAATGTATGTTGTTTTGACTTCTTTAAAACAATAACAAAATAAATTGCCCTCTTTGCACCCCTATTCTTCCAAGGAGGGTTCTTTCAAAAAGTATGTTTATTTATCAGCAAAGGAAAAAGTTAGGGAGTCTTTATGTTCTCTCTTGACTTTTGATTTAGGGGTCTGAAATGAAGTTCAGAAGATAGGCCCATTTTAAGTAAGTCTTCTTTTTTTTTACCACTTTTCAATTAGCCCTCAGGACTGATCCTGGGCTTAATCCCCCGGTCCCCTTGGTGCCGCGCCCCAGGTGACCATCACCTGAAACCATCAAACTCAGATCACCCGACCGAGAATCAAAACTGGGTGCCCCTGATTATAGAGCTAGCACTACAAGCACTGCCACACAGGAGGCCATTGCATTTTCAATTATATCTCTCTGATACACAACGTCTAAGAGGAATGGAGAACTAACAGATACATCAATTTTGCAATCATGTAGGTAGAAATCGGTGCTAATCTGATTTTATACTGGACCTCCAATACGCGGAGCTTTAAAAAAGTTACTTGGAATTTTTGAGGGTAAGAAAGAGAGTCAGTCTTTGAAACAGCCTAAAAGAAGTTTATTTAATGATTATAACCTAAAAGAAGATACAACAAACATTGAAAATTAAAAGCTACCTTCTACATTCGCAGAATTTTCAAAACGCTGGACTTGTTGGTGCTTATCCATAATGCCTGTTTTGCCTATGGGTTTCGTGCGGAAATTTGGGTCCGTTGCTGGGATCATAGGCAGATTCATCTGGGGCATCCCAAATATATGGTTTTCCAGGGGTAACTCCAAGGACATTTGCACTTACTTTGGATCTGAAAATCAAATAAGTAAATTGAAATTTTGACCGCCTTGGTACAAACAATAGCCTCCCTTAACAAATGGGACGAGTATATCTACACATGGAGATATCACTAAGGTGCAAAACTTTTTAGCTCAGTTTGCAAAGTTTCAAACTTCCTGTCATAGTTCATTTCTTATTTGGAAAACTAGCCATTATAATTTCTTAAAAAGTTCTAAAATTTTTCTTCTCTGTCAAGAAGATATTTTATTTAATTTCAAGCTATAAAGTTGGTTTGTCTTGGTCTGTGGTTTATCTTTCCAAAAATAACATAAGAGGAGAAATTTTGAAACACTGCAACAGAGATACAAGGTTTCACTCTTTGTTCGCCAAATATATAATCTGCGCCAGAGAGCTAAATAAGGGGTTCTAAACTGTAATTTGTACACCTTCAGGAATGTTGAGGGCAAAATCAATAACGTAAGGGAATGAGCTAAATAGTGGACCTTATCTCCTTTTTTATTCCTTCCACCTCAAGGCACGTTTCGCTGGTGTAAGTTGGCAATCACATCACTCGTTTGCGGTGTCTGAAAATCTTCGCCTCCATGTTATTTTTTTAAAGGGGAAAAAGTTGACATCATTTCTTGAAGTTTTTGCAGAATTTTCTTCGCACACAGAAAAAAAATCACAGCAGTTCAAGAATTGCCGTCAAGGAGTTTTCCGTTTAAAAAATAAAGTATGACAGGAAGTCTGTGACGTCGCAAATCGAGATATGTGATTGCCGACTTACATCGTCGATTTGCCCTAGTGGGTTACAAATACTGACATCAAATGAGAGGAACATCATTGTCAGACCGAGAAAATCCGGATGAGAATTAAAAAAATATCACCTACGCCTCATTTTTCTGAATAATTTTGACAGACTTATTTATTGTCTTTGCTGCACTTGATGAAATCAAACGGATAGGTGCAACTAAAGATTTTTAAATTCTCAAATAAGTAATAGTAAATAGATCTTAAGCGGGGATATTGAAGAGAAAAAAAAATACTTTTTTCAGTACTTCAAGGTGTCGGAGACCTGGTAAGTGATACCATGCTTTGTTTTTTTGATCAAAGGGAGTCTACTGTGACTCAGTGTCTTGAAATGAGAAAAACAATTCTTCCACCATAAATGACAGGAGAAAATTTTCTTTTCGTTGATAATCTGAAGAAGAGTGGAGAAAATCCCCTGATATTTATCAGACAAGTACATTCTTAAACCCCCCAAGAAGCAAGAGATTGCCAGGGAATAATAAATTCCAGAATTCTGAAAAATGTAACTTACTTCAACTCGGCAGATTCAATTTGTGGCGCCACCTGTGGACCAGCAATTAGCAGCGGGGGTTCCACGATGTGTCTAGCATCCCGTGTGTAATAGTAGTTATCGCTGAGTTTTGCGTGTGGACCTGGTGGAAGTTGAGGAGGAGCAGGTGATCTAGTAGCCAAAAACGCTGAGAATCTATTATCCCTATCATGTTTTCTCTGTAAAAGGGAATAATATTCGTTCAGATTACGCACTCATTAATGTCTCTGATTTATGAGCATCCATCTTTCTTGGCTATGATGTCCATGAAAGTTATCTTTAAACAACAGTATCAATATTTCAATTTGGAGTTAGTGTGCCATCAAACCTTGAACAAAATTGCAATCCTTAAAAACATATAAAAAACCCTGCCACGTAACTGGAAACGTAGACAGGTGATTTCACGATAACAGGAATAGCTAAGATGTGCAACACCTTAAAAATAAAAATGCACCAATAATAAAACGGATTTCACTACTTCATTTAAAAGGTATTAAACTTCCTATTTCCAGCTTCGGCACGAACTTTTTTAATTCAGTACAAAGTTACAGTGATTGATAAATAAGCCGTTGAATCAGGTATCAGGTATCAGGTTTCAGCGCTTCCCGCGGGTCTGCTGGAGGTCCACGCAAACATGGCAGCCCTGCTAAATTGTGTCAGTTACATATCCGACACAGCATAACTGACACTTGAAGATGTGAAATGAAAGATGATACAAAAGATAAAACTTGGCAATTTTTGAGTAATGAGGTGGAATTAATACTGCCTTAAAAGTTTTCTAAATTTTGGAGACTTCCTTTTAGTTTAAAAATATTGAATTGAGGATTTTGTGTAGAGAGGAATTAGAGCTACACACCTAAAAATCACTGGTTTTCTTAAAGATTAAAGTTCTCATTGTAAAAAAAACTGACTTCTCGGTAATGGTTTCACCAAAAAGACTTCAGGGAACAATTACGTGACAGTTTTGGAACGCCTGGTTCCATCTGGCAAGATAAACACTGCACTTAATACAACGGCTAAAATATGTAACCAAATGTGGTCACACTTCTTTCCAATGACTTTGCTTGCATAATAATAAACGTTCCTGTTCAAACTGGCAATTTTCTTGAACATTTGAGTCTCCTTTCAGCAGATATTGCCAAAGAGTCCGTGATTAGTACTGATTTATTACCGCAAATTGCTCTTATGCTTCAAAATTGGGGTTGGCGACGCGTAACCGACCGGAAATTTGCAGCCTTTAAAGTCTCATATTATTAAATATGATAATTATTTATCATACCTTTTAGCATGTATAAGTTCAAGGACATCATTCCTAATGATTAATCAACTTGGTTTTCAATCGTTTTGCCCTATGTCGTTTATAACCCACGGCAACACGATTATTCCACGTATCGTGAAATCGCCCACACAAAGGTTAATCAGCCTATGTAGCGGTGTGCTTAAGGAGAGGAATGCATGGAATGACTTCTTGAACAATCCAAGTACCAAAGTACACACCCGTCCAATTTTCCCATTGAAAGTTACAGTCATATAAAGTGGAGCACTGAAGATTAACTAGTCTAGAGCCTTCAATTCTCTCAACTCTGCTGTATGAGACAAAAAGAGCCAGTAAAATAAGACTGCTGATTTTGTTGTGGAGAATAGTTGGATTTTAGATCTTTGGGTCAATGCAGAAAAAAGGAGGTGACTGGCAAGCATGCCTTAGGATAAACATCTCACATTTCAGATAATGGAAAAGCCCTTCGTGTACGGACAGGGAGATGTTTAGTGAAAAATTATGAGCCATGAACTTTGGTGCAAAAAAGAAAAGTTGATAGAGGTCGACTTACCCCTAGGAGGAGATCACGGAGAATTCTCAGGCCAAATGTTACATCTCGAAATTCTTGGGGTCTAGGTTTGGTCATTTTTCAAAATGTTGCGACTAATGATACACTGTGAATAATTAAACGGCTCTGAAAAATTGTAATTTGCAGAAGTTTTCTCATCAGTTGTTTCGATTGAGAATCTGAGGTTATGTTGTTGTTGTTGTTATGTTGTTATTGTTGTTTTTGTTTTCAACGCTGACAGAACACCGAAACTCAAAGGCTGAATGGTGGCATTCGGTGAAACGGCTGACTGCAGTGCGGCAAAACTAGTTTTTTGCAGATGTATGTATTTAAATGTACTATATGATTGAAATGAAGGCGCTTCTGAGGCCTCAGTTGAATTGGAATGCACAAGAAAGACACCATAGATTGCACTACACCCGAAAAACGTTGCTAAGTTTCAACTGGACTACATTTTGCAATTTGGAACTATAAAGTCTAGCCCGGTTAAAAAACAACGTAAGTATGTGCCATTAGTTTCTCTATGCACATAAGTATTTATCAGAAGAGCCAAAATTTATAGTTCCAAATTGCAAAATGCAGTCCAACTGTTGTCTCATCCCTTCATTCGTTAACGCCCTGGTAAAAAGTGGCAGTAGAATCTGTGTTCCAAAATACCATAGACCTTCAGCCGGCTGTAAGATTTCCAATAGCTGCTATAGCCGGCTACACAATTTCTTATAGCCATTTATAGCCGATGGCGATTAATTAAGAAACAACTAGGCGATAAAGCATGCTAAACGTTACTAATTACGGATGCTATGACTTGGTGAGTTTTTGGGCTGAGTACTGCTCTCTTTTTGGGTCGTAGTATCTTGATTTATTTTGCGAGAAAAGCTCTGCACTTTTGATGGATGCCTGCTATTCCTGATATATCAGAGCGCCTTCAGTTTCGTATGATACTGGGTAATACATCTGGTGTGAAATAGTTGCTTCAAGCGCCGTGGCACGCTGCGGCGCGGCAGGCGGGCAGCCAGCGCGGAGCGCGCATTGGCGCCTACAAACCCAACAGGGATACTTCACGCGTTGCGCAATGCGTGAAGTATCCCTGTTAGGTTTGTAGGCGCCAGTGCGTCGCCGCTCCGCTTTGTGTTAGGCTCTAATATTTAATCTGGCGGAGTCAGCGTAATGCAACTCATGATTTTGAAACGTTTGCATATCCTGTATGGGCTATTCTCATTTTATTTGATGAAAAAAATATGTATTAAGGGAAAATATAATGTGTGTTTTGTAAATATGAAGGTGGTTCCGTATCAAACTTAATGATTTCCAAAGCACACGAATTTCTACACAATTTCTTATAGCCTTTTATAATCGATGGCGAAAAAGCAACAGCCAGGCGATAAAGTATAAAGCCGGGCGATAGGAACTATATAGCCCGGCTGCATAATTTTTTATCGCTTCGTATAGCCCGGCCGTATGATTTTCTCCGCATTCTACAGCCAGCTGTATGATTTTCTGTAGCCTTCTTTAGCCGGCTATAAGAATTCCTATGGTATTTTGAAACGCAGCTCTTATTATCGCCAACTTTTACCAGGGCGGACGCATGTTTTACACTTTAAACAGCAAATTTTCCTCAATTACGAAAAAAATTCACGAAAAACTTCTTCGGCAAAAATTGCAGCCATTCCTATGTGATGAATAAATAAATAAACCATTGTCAAGTGAAATTTTGCAAAGTTACAATGCTATTGAACCCACCCCAGATTCTTTCACTTGGTTTGCGTGATGACTCGTATACCTAATGGTTTTTTCTTCCTTTTTTTGACCCATGGATCACGGACGTGCGTCTACAAGCTATGTTTGAACCCCCCCCCCCCAAAAAAAAAAAAAAATATAAATAAATAAATAAAACTTCATCTACCACCCGAGTGAGCGAGAAAGTGAAACGTGACGTGTACATGCACAAAAATTGACACGCTATCAAACCTATAGGTGAACCTATTAAAGATGTATATGTATATTTAAAAAAGAAGCGGATTCTTGTATATGAGTGAACTTTGAATATATATCAGGCCGATCTGAGCGAATTTTTTCTCGGGTGTAGTTATAAGTCCGAGGATTTAGGTACCAAATTTTATCAGATTCGAGCCTTTAAAAGTCCTTGCCTTTTTTTAAAAAAGATCAGAAAGGCTCTATTCACGGCGCTGTATACATATAGGCGCATAGCATCCCAGTTTTCTTTTCGTCGCTTTGCGCGGTCATTCACACCCAGCTTCCGGCTCCATGCTTAAACCTTTTGCAGGCTTCATTTCGATATTTTTGAGGACTCATGAAATCCACTTGCGACTTAAGTAGGCGAGACACATTCACGACCGACCTCAATTTCTAGAGACTTTTTTCTAACTATTCAGCAAATAAATAAATAAAAAAATAAAAATAAAAAAACAATAAAAAAAAAAAAAAAAAAAAAAAAAAAAAAAAAAAAAAAAAAAAAAAAAAAACGTTGAAACCATGTTTAAATTTGTCCTGAAGAAAGAACTTTGCTGCATGCGTCGCTCCTAGATCAGAGAGGGTAGGGGCGCAGCCCTCATTCATTTCAGGACATCAATGTCGTTATACATTGAAACAATCAGAGTATCATTCGGAAATTTTACAATATCGCGATCAAATTCAGTGGTAGTTTATTAAATCGGCACAATGGGCATCCCTGAAAATAATCCAAAGCAAAGCGCCTTAGTCAGTGTCGAATGCGACGAACACGATACTTTCATTTTAACTCCTGGATGCAACTATTCGGGCTACTGGGATGTCTGCGTTGCATACGCATGTAAATGAAGGCGTTTCGACTGTCCAGTTGGCACTCACCTTTTTGCCCTCGGTCCGCGGCGCGGGGCCGACAGCGGGACTGGAGAGTACACTGAGAGGATCTAAATTGGGCTGCATTTTGCAATTTGGAACTATAAATTCTGGCTCACCTGAAAGAACACTTATGTGCATAGGGAAACTAATGGCACACAAGTTATTTTAAACCGAGCCAGAATTTATAGTTCTAAATTGCGGAATGCAGTCCAATGGTCCGGGCGCTTTTAATTCTTCGTTCACACTACATTATGAGTGGCGGTAGCCACATCCGGACAAGTCACCTATCCTCCAACAATGGAGGTGTTGCATGTGTGAAGAATTTGCGATTTGAACACTAATTTTTATGTAAAGGTTCGCGAGAAATACGATGGTGCCACTGGTTTTCTCTGAAACAAACGCCCAAGCTCAAAAAAAGCTCTCAAGTTGAGGCCAAAATGGAGGGAATATCCCACGCTATCCTGAGAGTCCACCTCTACATCAAAACAAACTCTCCATGCAAAGATAGGGAGCAAATACATTGACAGGGCTGCCATTTTATTTAGGGACTCCAAAACTGAAAACACGGTAACCCTATTCATGAATTTGCTCCCTATCTTTGCATGGAGAGTTGGTTTTGATGTAGAGGTGGACTCTCAGGATAGCGAGGGATATTCCTTCCATTTTTGCTTCAACTTGAGAGCTTTTTTTGAGCTTGGGAGTAGATTTCAGAGAGAACCAGTGGCACCATCGTGTTTCTCGCGAACTTTTACATAAGAATCAACAGTCAAATCGCAAATTCCTCACACATGCAACATCTCCATTGGCAACAAAGCACAGCCCGGCCGTGGCACCGTCACCATAGCTACACGTACTTGGCTTATTTGGGTTTTTATTGTCATGGGAACGGAGTTCTCCATGATATTAGAATCGTTCCGTTGCTTTCGCTATGGGATTCCCTATACCTCTGCGACCTTGAGCGTTTCGCCCAGTCTCCGATTTTTGGTTGATTGATTTTCTGATGTATCAAAAACCGTTGTATTTTTTAGCCAATCATGTCTCTACGTCAAGTTGTGTTGATTGCTAAAATTCGCTTTCAGCGAGTTTTTTTCCACCTCGAGATGTCGTGTCTGACTGGTAAATCTGCGCAGAACCACGAAGTTCCGTTTTTAGGCAAATTCTTTTTTTTGGGAGGTTCTGATTGGTTATTTTTCGCCATCAGTTTTCTGTTCGTTGGTGCAAAAGATCGCCTACCTCGGTGTTCTTGAGAAGCCGCCATTATCCCACCTCAAATTTGAAAAATAGAAGTAAAGAAATAATAACCATCGTACAAGGTGGAAAATTGTTCTGGAAGACTCGTTACGGATAAAGAAGTCAAAATCAGAGCTCGATTGATTGATTTAATTCATGGATACGCAAATATTGCCTTAGCTCAACTGCCGCGATCGGAATGCGTGCTGGGATGGACCCCGAGACGCATTAAAACAGTGCGAATCATGGCTCATACAGCAATGCGCATCCCAAAAGCAGTCAAGGTCTCTTGTGATAAGTCCCGTCCATTTCCCGAGTCTTTTAAATGCTATTTTTACACCTGATCACGTGGAACCGTCATGGCCTAGTTGACTAAACCGCCTCGTAATTTTGATACGGTGCGGGCACCCGGCGATCGGGAGTTCGATACCCGACGATGGAAACTACCCAGGTAGCAATAGTAACAGTTCAAAATTGCAATTTCACAACAGTTTTTACACTGTTACTTTTGTGCACTTTTTCATCGAAAAATTTGCTCTAGTACAACAGTTGAAAAACCAACGGAAAAGAGAAGTCCTTTGCGACTATAATCACTGAAAAATTTTTCTTACATACTTAAAAAATACCAGTGGAAAATTTATAATTTAGTCATGTTTTCTGAAAATATAACACAAATTTAACTAGTGTTATACACCGATCGAAAAGGAAACTATTATTGCAATAAAAACATACTTGAAATAAAACGACGGTTTAAAATTCTCAATCAAAATCACTTACTTAACAAAACTTTTTTAAAGAAAGGAAAGTAGATTAACATTTTAATAACTAAAAAAAGTTAAAAAAATTATTCTAATTTATTTTTTTTTAAAGTTGATTTCATAAAACACAGAAGTAGACCATTTTGTTTTAAAAAAGCTATTTTACAAAACATAAAGTATTATACTGTACTAATGAGAAAAATTTAATCTAAATCAATAAAAAGATAAAAAAAAGACAATAAAAAACAAATTTAAATATCTCATTTGTTGCCATATTTTTGCAAAACACATTCTTATAAATAACCATGAAATATTAATTATTATTACATTATTTATTAAACAATATTGGTGAGAAACTATTTTTAAATCATTGTTTCCTGAAAACCGGTGTAGCTTTAATTTTTGTCGAAAAAGAATCCTTATAAAAAACTTTGATAACTATTTATCACTAACAAGGAAAATATAATTTAAATCGATAAAAAGATACAAGTGATAGTGATAAAATGACAGTTTAAATATCTGATTTATTGCAGTTTTTCTGCAAAACATTTTATTTTAAACAGTTGTGAAATATAAATTAGTATTACATTATTTTTTTAAATACCGATTTTAATTTCCGATTGTTTTATTGTAATCGGGGTGTTTCCTTTTATTTCCGATAGAGAGCTCCGATTTATTTTGTTTTTGGATGGGTCGTTTATGGTGCCTGTCTAACCTTTGTGTGTAGTGAAAACATAAAATATATTATTTATATTCTACGACATACGTTTTTTTATCGACGGCTTCTATGTTTGCTTTGTTCGGTGCATATGAGTGGATTTTCTTCTCACATTTTTGATGACCCCCCTGTGGTTAACTGTGCCTAGACAGGGCATGGGCCTATCTATAGCGTTGATTGTAGTGTGGTGTGTCGAGTGTAGTCACATCCCTGCTGCATAGTCTTTGTTGCTCCTCCTTAGAGGAAGTATCGGTGCTCACCGTCATCGGTGTTCAAAATAGAAATATGAGGCCTGAAACTGGGGAGTTCTATAATTGATCTTTTAAAACCAAAAAATAACAGTTTAACAAAATATTAAAAACGAATAAAATTTCTTATATTGACACTGTTAATTTTCAATAAAACTACAATTTTACGAGTCGTTCTATTATTAGAAATTAGTTTTTCTATGGATATTTTAAGTTTTTTTTAATACTTTACAAGAATAATTCAAAACTCGTATTCAACATTTAAATTTTTTATTTTTATTTTAAGACAAGTGTCGCTTTACACCAGTAAATTTTCCAAATGAAATTTGTTTTTCACTACTTTAATCATTGTTGATTTATGTCATTAAATTATTTTAAACTGTTATTTTTAACTTCATAAAATAGGAATATAGCGCCTGAAACTGTTGTAACTGGGGAGTACTTTAATCGATCTTTTCAACCGATATAAATTGTTTTTTTATAATATATTAATAGGAATTAAAACTCTCATTTAATAGCAATAAAACTGTTATTTCGAAGATATAATAAAAATTATTTTATAGCAGACCTTGCTACCTGGGATACTTTTTAATGGTTGTATTGAATGTTTTAGACTAATCATCAAAAAATAATTAATAGTAGATGATAAATGTACGAACAGTTTCTCGTGAGTCAATATGTTAAACAAAAATACTGGAATATACCTTCTTCATATAATCAGCCACATGTTCCCCCAAATTAATGACGTTATTTTCTTTTTTCAATAAAGTTAATTTGCATTCAACGTTCGTAAGTTAAGCAAAAAGTACCTATTGATACAAATAGAAAGACACGAAAATAGTACGTCTAACATTTCAGTTGTTTTTTTTTTTTATTTATTTTTTGTTTTTTTGTTTTTTCAATAAAACAAATTGACTGGGACTAGAATCATCGTATCTCTGAAGACAAAAGCTAAGTTTTTTGATACAGAAATACTAATATATTCATCCTTTATATAATCAGGGAGATGTTGACCCAAATATTGATGTATATTTTCTCTGTTCGCCCAAATTAATGATGGTATTTTCTTTTTTCAATAAAATTAATTTACATTCCACGTTCTTAAAGCAATATTTTCTCCAAAATTCAGCAAAAAATAACAATTTATACCTACGCAAAAAGTAAATAAATAAATAA
Organism: Bemisia tabaci; assembly: GCF_001854935.1. Lineage (NCBI taxonomy): Eukaryota > Metazoa > Arthropoda > Insecta > Hemiptera > Aleyrodidae > Bemisia > Bemisia tabaci. Next base: position 6,995,303 of record NW_017547116.1, on the reverse strand, counting down.
AGCAATGACATGAAAGTAGTATAGGTAGTACACATCTAACATTTCGGTTACATCTATTTGAATGAAAAAAATGGCAACTTAGGAAGCACATAGGTCACTTATCGACGGTGAAACTACCAAACCACGTATCTCGGTTTGCGACGTCGCAGACTTCCTGTCATACTTTATTTTTTAAATGAAAAGCTACTTAACGTCCAGTCTTGAAAATTTCCGTGATTTTTCCTCTTCGTGCGGAGAAAATTCTGTGAAAATTTCAAGGAATGATATTGATTTGGTCTACTTCAAAAAAATAAAATGTGAGCGGAGATTTTTAAACACCGCAAACGAGATACGTGGTTTGGTAGTTTCACCGTCGTTATGATGCGTATTCGGGCATATGCGTAGAGTAAAAATATCATATTTTACGCCGAAAAAACGAAACTGAAAGTTAAATGCGTTAACTTCCAAAAACCATACATAATCCAACGAAAATAAATAATTGGTAAATAACAGCTTTCTTGTATGCAAAGAAAAAAAATTAAAAATGTTAAAAAAGAGATGTCGACACAAAATTACATAGCCCCTTCAATTCTGAAGATACTACAAACAAACTGTACCTTAAAATTTTCATATCCCAGAAGCAAAAGTTCCCATGACGAATATTGCTATCGCTAGCGATTGCAAAAACCAACTTGTCTACTATTACATTGTTATTTAATAATAAAAAAAAAAATCTACTATACAGATAACTCCTAGGTGCAAATAGTTGCGTACAAGTATTTTTTGTGCCTCCAATTTTGATATGGAGATATGTTGAGCATGATTCGCAGAGCAACCATTCACGTCTAAGAGATGTCTTCGAAGTATAAATGACGAATTGAAGTCACTGTCTTTTTATATCCTGGCAGTGAAGCCCGCAGCACCAGTAGCGTGGCGTGGTTTGCGTTAAATCGATTTTGTTTATCATTTAAACCTATGGATCGATAAACTGGGTGTTTGCAACGAACACCTCTATAGTCGATTCTTTACCACAGCTTCAAATGAGGAAATATCGATAATCGATTATTCACCCCTCGCCACTGCGCCGCACAATGAAACAAGCCTCTCACAATCCGAGAGGTTGGACTTGAAATTTTCGATTGATTAAACTGCAAAGATGTTAACTTCTTCACATTATAAATCTTGTGGGGTGCGTGCGTTTTGAAAGAAATTGTAAAAGAAAATCAATGAAACCACTTCTAAAACCTCTGCGTTCCACATTTGATCGATATGAACTTTAATAATTCCATATTTTGTATAACTCCTCGCATTGACTCGCTCCACTGAGCGTCGCTGGTGAGACAGTTGGTGTCTTAATTCAAAACGCCGTCAATCCCGTGCGTATGCAACACAGACATCCATGGAGCCCGAATAGTTACATCCAGGCGTTACAATGAAATTCATTTAGAATCCGTCACAGCGCATGCGATATTAACTAACTGAAGTGTTGATTATTTCTCACTCACCTTAATTAATTCCAGTGTTACCTACTGTGCCGATGAAGTTATATCCAGGACTGCAGATTCTCATCATGATATTGTCAATTTTCCGCCGAAAAACTCATTTTAAATGCGTCTTACCACGTTGCTAGCCCTCGAAATTGCGAAAAAATCAGGCATCTGAGCATGTCACGTGGAGTTTCCTTTAACTTTTTTTAAAGAGTCGTCCTTTGTTTGAATATTTTTTGGTTTTTTTTCTCTTTTAGAAAAACTAATTTTGACATTAAGTGCGAAATTTTCGAGGAAAAATCCTAATGAATAGCATGGAATTTTGAACAAACTCGATGATCATTCATCTTCCGAAAAAATGAAATGCTACAGGAAATGTGTAACATCACAAGCGTAGAAACACGTGTACGACTTCCCTAGGTGCAATGGTGAAACTACAACAAAATAAAGTCAGGTGAATACTAGGGAAAATTATATTATGTTTAGAGTTTCCCCTCCTGAAATGTGGGCTGCGTCTGTAACTGATTGCTTCAACCTAGAGACGGATTTTGATAGATTGTGGTCTAAGGAATTTGATGTCATTTTTCAGAATTGAACTCAGATATTTTTGCCACTCGACCAAATATGAACTTAAAATTTTCCGCTATTTTAACGGTACTGGTTTGCAATATTTGCTATTTGCAATTTGGTAGGATCGGTGCTGTTTTGGTTGTAGCGTTTTATTATCCCATTTTCTTCATTTTTATCTCTGTTTCATCCATTTAACTCATTTTTTTCTTTTGAAAAGGGAGGGGGGTGTACCGTCTTTTAGGCGTTGTGAAAGTCGTAATAATAAAATCATAAATATGAGGAATCCTACTCTTTGAGCTCGATGTATTCCTTCTCATCTCATTCACACCATACCACGTTCCCATGAAGAGCTTTTTCCGCGAATATCTTGACGCACACGTTGACTGATGAGACGTGGAGTTGGTGTTCATTGACGTAAGTGCAACTCAAATAAACGTCAACTTATTTGCGCGTGAGGCTGCTTTTTGTCCTGGAACTGTCAATTAACGCATGTCCCATCAACAGGTTGTCGCGAAAAACTTATTATTCCTTAAGTTTCAAACCTCTGCCTGCAGTGCTAAATTTAGATTTTACCCATATGGACGTAATTGTGCTAAAAGGAACTATGTTACACGCAAACCTTATGCACTTAGTTCCTTTTCGCATATATACGTCCATATGAGATGTGAATTCTGAGGCCCGAGGGAGAAATACTGCCGTGCAAAGCAAGAACGCCGTAAATCCATCAAGATTTTTCCTCGTTTTTTGGAACTTAACACTTTATAAAATAAAAACTGTTTTACCCATGCATCTCAAATTTTCAGGCTAAGTTCTTAGTATTTTGCGAAAGAATTCTGTGATAAAATTGTCCCAAGGCACACAAGTTTTCTGCTACCTATGATACCTACATTGTTGCCAAAAAATGTAAAATGGCGTTTACGGCGTTTTTGAGTAGCACGACAGCATAGAAAAAGATGGAAAGGTAAACAAGCAAAGAGATGCGGCATTTTACCGAACACTGAAGCGAATGGTCTTCAGTTCAGGTTTCGCCATTGAGTATGAAAATCTAATTAACTTTTATTTGTGATTTATTTCTACTTATTAAGTATCGAAGGTGTATATCGGTAATCACATAACTTGGTTTGCAGTGTCGCAGACTTCCTGTCATGCTCTATTTTTCAAACGGAAAACTACTCAACGGCACTTCTTTGAAACTGCCGTGATTTTTCCTCTCAGTGCGAAGGAAATTCTGCATAAGCTTCAAAGAGTGATGTCAATTTGTTCTCCTTTAAAAAAATAATATGGAGGCGGAGATTTTCAGACACCGTAAACGAGCTATGTGACTGTGTACTTACGCCGTCGATATGCACTTTCGTGCGACAAATGTTTTTGGATCGAAGATCCAAAAATTCGAATTAACGATACAAACAGATATTTTTCATGGGGGCGAGGGAGCGAGTGTTTATTGTCAAATTTTTCCTTGAAAAACAGGGAGACTCGACTTCGGTTGAGGTTGGGCCATTGGCCCAGAGGAAGTTTTTGATCTTTGTCAAGGATAATCGGTTTGGCCATGGCAATCTCGGTGTGTGCGGATCGTGTGAAAACATTTGTAAAGCTCCGCAAACAATCAGCACGCAGATGAAGCAAGCAGTATGACAATTTGCGAAGGATTTCTCAGCATGTTCTTGACAGCAGAGGAAATAGAGAAAGTAACGGATAAGGAACGAGGACCATCGAATGAATAATACAAGAGTGAATGATATGCAACGGGTGGGTAAAGTTTAATTTAATTCAAAGATTGAAGTATTATATAGATGAGCTACACTGCCGTGCTAAGGAAACTCGCCGTATGAGCATGCAAGAATTGCCAAATTTTCTTCAATATAATGTTTCTTTTTGAAAGAAGCTGTGGATATTTCTCCTTGAAAATTTCAGGAACTTTAGGTAAAATTGCGAACAAGATTATCTGAAAAATTGGAGAGAAAAAATTTACAAATTTTCCCGAAAATTCGTGATTTACTGAAGGAAATTTGGCAACGCCTGGAGGCTCATACTACATGAGAGTGAATCCGTTCACTTTCAGTTTCTCCTTAAAAAAAACCATGACGACATATTGACATGCTTTCCGCTTTCGCACTTTTTTTTTAAAAAAAAGAGCAGCTTCAGTCGGTGACTCTCTGTCAAACTAATGACCTCTCTCGGGAAGGTTAAAGGTTAAAAGTACGTCAATTTTCACTTTTCTGAATGCAAGTGCTCATTTTTGTCTCTTTTTTCAGAAAGTGACGCTGTTTGAGTGATAACGACGATCAAAGTATTCTCCACACCAAACGCATGAATTGATGTGCTTAGCTGGGTCATGGATCCATTATGAAACAAGAAAATATCAGTGATTTGGAAAATAAGTATGTATTTCAGGGCCGGATTGAAGGGGAGGCCACATGGGCCGCGGCCTATGACGGCAATCTATAGAGGGCGGCAAATTTTGCAATTTTTTCAAATGTAGGTATAAAAAAAATTCGGATTTAGAAAACAAATTACAAACGAGAAAAGGCGAAAAAATCTCTAATTTTCTGAGAGTATAGTAATTTCTACTTTTGTCGTCTCTCAGTGATACAAGAGACAGCACCTTTAATTACTCGAGTTAAGAGAGAAACCAAACACGCAATTTGGCCTGGAACGGCGCGATTTACCTAGAGAGAAATGATGACGAGGACTTGAGATGAAAAGGAGAAGCCCTCGGCGCGGCGATCGGCATGTAACACATATTAGCGCCTACAAGACTGCACGAATACTTCATGCATTGCATTAAACATAGTGCGGTCATTGCGGACAGCGTGAAACGGATAGCGCCTACAAGAATGCATGAATACCTTACGCATTGCGGCAAATACAGTGCGATCAGCGTGAGACGCATAGCGCCTACAGTACTGCGTGAATACTTCACGCATTGCGTCAAACACAGTGCTGTCTGCGAGGCGCGGCGGCGGAAGTTAAAATCATTAATCCACACTTATGTTTGTTCTTTCATAATTTTTTCGTTCATTTCTTATGAATGGAAGGCCTTATCCAGACTGAGATAGGTTTGCGAAACCTAACTTTCGCGCAAAGTTCCGTGAACTTTTGCTAGTAGTGTTGACAGGGCTTTCCCGAAAAATGTGTTCAACACCAGTAAACGCGTCTCATGCACCCCTCCCCCGCTGGCACGTCCATTTGGTGGTTTTCATTGATGTTTCAAAACGAATGAGAAGGGGGTGGCAAAATACTGGCGGCCCATGGGCGGCAAATAGGTAAATCCGGCCCTGATGTATTTGAGAGAATTAATGAGAATCAGCCGAACTACATTATATATTGCATAAATTCCTCTCGTGTTAAATATTCTCCAACAGAATACGAATCAAAACCCTAATTAAAAATATTGTCAGTATATTCTTCATCACGCAGAGAAAAGTTTCTGAAAGTCTTAAGGTGTTATATTATACTGATTGGTTCTCCGTCGAAAATATAAAACTTGGGAGGAAGTTAGGTAACACGAAGTGCAGTTGGGTTAATTTTTTCCTTAAATCCGTTCATTTGTCGGTTCCGTCTAGAGTATTGCACCGAAAAAAAAAATCTCGGTGTACGTAATAAGAAAAGGGTAAAATTACCAAGAATTCAGGGCTCTATTTGATCCCAGTTTTTTCTTGGTAAAATTACAATTTATGGAATTAGTAATTTTACCGAGAAATCTCGGTAAAATTATTGAACTTTCTTGGTAATTTTACTGGACCTTGGTAAAAACGCCAATATTTTTTATCGACTGTGATAGGTTATTCGAGAGGTTGCATTTCAATGAAGACTTTTTCCCGGGCTTTTCCCGGGACTTTTTGTTGCCGGGACTTTTTTCGCCTCTTCTTTTCCAACCTTGTATTATACCATCGGGAGATCCAAGCCCAAGGCGGGCAGAAGCGGGATGCTCTAGCTCGCAATTGTGGACTTTCCGTCAATTCGTGGATCAAACCGGATTCGTTATCCGGCTCTGGTGCTCCTCCAATTGGTCCATTTTTCGATTCAGTAGAGTCCTCCTCATCCTCGAATAGTAGATCTTGCCAATTAGGGAATTCATTCAGATGAGGTGGCGCCAAAACTCCATGATAAGATTCATCCGGGGAAGAATCGTATTTCATGGGAATGACAAGTACCTCTTTTCCAGGTTTCAAGGTGTGCACTTGTACATCACTTTCATCCGAGATCGGATTACTGCTATACGTACGTACCATCAGGAGCTGTGTATTTAAGGAAAAGAAAAAATGAAAATTTGAAATTTAAAATGTTAAAAGCGTCATAAGGTTTTCCCAATTATTGTGTGGAACAATCTGAAACTGTTCGCTCGCTTAACGGTCTTATAGTGGCCTAATAATGACGATTTTTTTCTGTAAAGTAGCAACGAAAGTTCGGAAAATCTTCCAAAAAATTACACGAAGGAAAGGAATTTTCCATGGTATCTTAACATAATGCACAGAGGGAAATAAGGGTGTTAAGGATGTATTTTTTTTCCACTCTTTTGAGGGATGGATTCAAAAAAGTGGCATTTCTTTAATATTTATCTTCTATTTGAAGAAAACGTTAAAATTTGAGCAATGTCAGATTCGTTGCACTATATTCTGGAAAATATTTCCACAAAAAATAGAGGAAAAAGTAAACTGACCATCGGTTTTGTATGATATGACATATTAGGTATAGAAACCTTTATAGAGTCCCATGCCGACAAAATTGAGACCCTTCTCAATGTTCTCGGATTTCTATTCAAGTACGTCAGAATATCCGTCATTTTCCATTTTTATGCGCTATACTCAAGGAATACTGGATTCATCATGGTTGAACAGACTAGTATACCCGAGTTGCTCAACGGGACAAGGCTCAAACGAAAGCTTATGGTAAGGCAAACTTCCAGGAAAAGTTTCAACTTGAAGTGAAACCGCGTTTAGGCTGTACAGCGTCGCCAATTTTTCATTTCTATGCGCTATACTCAAGGAATACTGGATTCATCATGGTTGAACGGACTAATATACCCGAGTTGGTCAACGAGACAAGGCTCAAACGAAAGCTTATGGTAAGGCAAATTTCCAGGAAAAGTTTCACTTTGAAGTGAAACCGCGTTCGGGCTGTACGGCGTCAACAATCTCGAAAAAACCCTAATTTTATGTTAAAAAATTAATAATAAATTGGCAACACTGCTTCGAAAAGTTCACGATGGCCTTTAGTTGCGCTTCTATTTGATCTCAGGGTAGTATTCAGCTCGTGGACCGATGCACTAGTCTGTTTAATTATGATGCACTGGACTATTAGTCCCGAATTCCTTGATTTTAGCACATAAAAATGGAAAATTGGCAACGCTGTACAGCCTAAACGAGGTTTCATTTCAAGTTGAAACTTTTCCTGGAAGTTTGCCTTACCATGAGCTTTCGTTTGAGCCTTGTCCCGTTGACCAACTCGGGTATACTAGTCTGTTCAACCATGATGAATCCAGTATTCCATGAGTATAGCGTATAAAAATGAAAAATTGGCAACGCTGTACAGCCTAAACGAGGTTTCACTTCAAGTTGAAACTTTTCCTGGAAGTTTGCCTTACCATGAGCTTTCGTTAGAGCCTTGTCCCGTTGACCAACTCGGGTATACTAGTCCGTTCAACCATGATGAATCCAGTATTCCTTGAGTATAGCGTATAAAAATGGAAAATTGGCAACGCTGTACAGCCTAAACGAGGGGTCACTTCAAGTTGAAACTTTTCCTGGAAGTTTGCCTTACCATAAGCTTTCGTTTGAGCCTTGTCCCGTTGACCAACTCGGGTATACTAGTCTGTTCAACCATGATGAATCCAGTATTCCTTGAGTATAGCGCATAAAAATGGAAAATTGGCAACGCTGTACAGCCTAAACGAGGGGTCACTTCAAGTTGAAACTTTTCCTGGAAGTTTGCCTTACCATAAGCTTTGCGATTCCAGGATTTTGGGTTCGAGGCGCTGCTGCGCCCTTGCATGGGCTCCGTTCGGTCTAATATTTGGCACAGAGTCTACCTAAGACTAGTACTTTGAAAATATGAAACATTTAGCAAAATCCAGGTGGGGCCGGAAAAGGCCCAAAACGTTACTCCTCCTTTGAACAAACTATTCACACAATACTTGAAAATTAACGGAAGAAAAACTATATTGATCTCAACGCCCAGATGGTAACAATATTACTCAACGGATGTCTGTGTTGCGTTGAAAGAAATGAAGGCGCTTTGGCATGTCTTATGCCCTCTCGAGAACATGCAACTGACGACTTACCATCGCCATGGGCGCCGCTTGCCTTTGAAAGTAACCCTTTGATGTTTATTATCAAGGAAAATTTTACGTCTTTTGCATAGTTTTTTCCGTTCTATGATCTCCTTTACAATCAACTTTAGAGTCAAATACTGTTTAAGTTTTTACTGAGTAGGTACAAATTATGCACATGATAATAAACTCAGGGTTGCCACACTTGCCACAGTCAGGGAAAACTGGGAAATGTCAGGGCATTTTAGGAAGTCAGGGAAAACCTGGAATTGTCAGGGAAAATGGCGAACATGTTAGGGAAAACTTGTTAAGTCACCTTTATTTCCTCTCTAGAATGGGTTTGACGTTTTGAACAACGTGTTCTGCCTGAAGTCTATTTCAAATCCTGTCTTTTTAAGCATGTGACTGGCATATCCTCAATTGTCAGGGAGTTTCACCAGAATGTGTCTGGAAAATCAGGAAAATGTCAAGGAATTTCATTTTCTAAATTCTTTGGCGACCCTTTAAAACTTCTGCTCCTTGGAACATAAAGTTTCTTTTATTCCCAGAACGAAAAATTGTGCGTAGCTTTACATTTTATTTTTCTGATTAACTGACAACTGTCAAGGAGCATATTTTCGGAAGCTCTTTTGAAATTTTGGAATACATGATCCAACCAACTGTCTTAGAGAGAAGGGGAAATATCTAATTCAGGAATTACTAAGTGGCATACCCACACATTTTAACGGGGGAATAATTGTTTTCTTCACAATTGCTCCGGAAAAGGGGGAGGTAGGGAAAGGGGGAGTTCTGAGGTAAGCTAAAATCGATTTTCGAACCCTGGTAAAAATTGGCGATAAGAGCTGCGTTTCAAAATACCATAGGAATTATTATAGCCGGCTAAAGAAGGTTATATAGCTGGATGTAGAAAGCGGAGAAAATCATACGGCCGGGCTATACGGAGTGATAACAAATTATGCAGCCGGGCTATAGTTCCTATCGCCGGGCTTTACACTTTATCGTCTGGCTGTTGCTTTTTCGTCATCGATTATAAAAGGCTATAAGAAATTGAGTATAGATTCGTGTGCTTTGAAAATCATTAAGTTTGATACGGAACCACCTTAATATTTACAAAACACACATCATATTTCCCTTTAATACATATTTTTTTCATCAATTAAAACGAGAAATCCATACAGGATGTGCAAATATTTCAAAATCATGAGTTGAATAACGCTGACTCCGCCAGATTAAATATCAGACCCTAACACAAAGCGGAGCGGCGACGCACTGGCGCCTACAAACCTAACAGGGATTGTTCACGCATTGCTCAACGCGTGAAGTATCCCTGTTGGGTTTGTAGGCGCCAATGCGCGTTTCGCGCTGGCTGCCCGCCTGCCGCTCCGCAGCGTGCCACACGGCGCTTGAAGCAACTATTTCACACCCGAGATATTGCACAGTATTATACGAAACTGAAGGCGCTCTAATATATTAGGAATGGCAAGCATCCATCAAAAGTACGGAGCTTTCATCGCAAAATAAATCAAGATACTACGGCCCAAAAAGAGAGCAGTGGTTCAAAAACTCACTAAGTCCTAGCATTCGTAATTAGTGACGTTTAGCATACACTTTATCGCCTGGCTGTGAGTTGCTTAGTCACCATCGGCTATAAAAGGTTATAAGAAATTGTGTAGCCGGCTATAGAAGCTATTGGAAATCTTACAGCCGGCCGTAGGTCGACGGTATTTTGGAACACAGATTCTACTGCCAATTTTTACCAGGGAATATTTTGAAAAAATTTAAGTCTTTTCATTAGAAAGTAAATCGTGTAATGAGTGCTATCAATATTTCCTAACTTCTCTTTCACGACTGCTCCTCTCGAGATACTGTCTCTCTGCTGCCAAGAACGTGACATTGCCTTGCCAAAACATTGTTTCCATGCACAGGACAAGTCGATGAACCAGCAGACTATGGAACCGGTTAATTAAGGAATCAAATTTGATGTTATAATTACTTCGATAATTACTGCGAGACTCATTACACGCAGGGCACGTTCTTGACTCTGACGGCGTTGGTCAATGCGAGACGGGAAGCTGATAAAACTGAAGAGGTGATTCGTTCCAAAGAAATTTTTACAGTGCGTTGATCTATACTGCCGTGCTAAGGAAGAACGCCGTATGAACATTCGAGAGATGCCAAATTTCCTCCGATAAAACGTTTATTTTTAAGGGATTTTATGAATATTTTTCCTTGAAATTTTCAGGAACTTTAGGTGAAATTGCGAACAAAATTATCTGAAAATTTGGAAGAAAAATATTCATAAGTTTACCAGGTAAGTCGTGTTTTATCAAAGAAAATTTGGCAACGCCTGAAGGTTCATACGGCGTTCTTCCTTAGCACGGCAGTATAGGAGGAAAATTTTTTTCTCTAACACCATCATGAATAGTATTGTAAAATTAAGTGTTCTCGCAAAAAATCGCTCGTTCTGTTTTGATATTTTTTTTTATACGGACAAAAACGCAACTTGCAATTTTTTCGCTAGAAATTAACAGTGTTCTTTACCTACATATCGACGAGGAAACTACCAGACCACGTTTCTCGGTTTGTTCTAGACTTTCCGTCATACTTTATTTCTTAAATGGAAAATCACTCAACGTCGATTCTTTAAAAATTCCGTGTTGTTTCATCCTGTTGCGAGGAAAACTCTGTGAAAATTTCAAGAAATGAAATTTATTTGTTCTCCTTTCAAAAAAATAAAATCGGAGCGGAGATTTTTNTTTATACGGACAAAAACGCAACTTGCAATTTTTCCGCTAGAAATTTACAGTGTTCTTTACCTACATATCGACGAGGAAACTACCAGACCACGTTTCTCGGTTTGTTCTAGACTTTCCGTCATACTTTATTTCTTAAATGGAAAATCACTCAACGTCGATTCTTTAAAAATTCCGTGTTGTTTCATCCTGTTGCGAGGAAAACTCTGTGAAAATTTCAAGAAATGAAATTTATTTGTTCTCCTTTCAAAAAAATAAAATCGGAGCGGAGATTTTTAAACATCACACATGAGATACGTGGTCTGGTAGTCTCCTCGTCGATATACTCGGAAGACATTTGCTGGCATGGCCACAGTAAAGTGCGCCCATTGCAAGTCTAATTAGTTTTTGTAAATTTTGCAGGAAATTTTGAGCTTTCTATTCCATGTAAGTGAAAACGCACGGAGGAAGTTATCTTGTCAAATAACTTTTAGCAGAGGGGTTAGCTATGCAATTTTTTAGGAGTGCTTAGGCCCCTACGACTCCAGGAGGCGTCTTTGCCGGTGCAAAAGAAGGTCTCAGGAGGCATTTTTCTGAGTTGGAAAATTAATCTTCCCAAGATGAATTTTGAGGCAATTCTCACGCCAGGAGACTGTTTGGAAAACTTAAGTAATTCCGTGCCTATAATCCTAGAAAAACTTGCCCAACTTTCTCGTTTCTTCTATCGTATCAGGCAATGTAAAGATCAAATGTACTGGTGTCAATGTTATTTCCTATTGTGCAGATTTTCTAGGAGGCTGATGACATCATTTCAGATTCCAGGGCTCACCGTGGCCCCTTAAGGTGATTCGATGGACGCCATATTTTTTGTCAGAACGACATGCGATGTATCGCATCAATTGGTTCCATTTTTTCAGCTAATCGTCATTTTTCTCAAAATTTGAAAAAAATGACGAGTAGCTACAAAAATGGAGCCAATTGACGCGATATATCGCATGCCGTTCTGACACAAAATATGGAGTCCATCGAATCACCTAAACATGCTACACCCCGAAGCAAAAGAGCCTCGTATGGGAGGCAAAAAGAGGATGCTGGATGTTTAGCGTCTCAAGATGGAAATACTTATAGATTCCACACAGCACAGTATGAGTGCAAGTACATCTATTATGCAACATGAAGCGCTGTTTTCAATTCAATGCATTGGATACTTCCGGAGTTTGCATCTGATCTATCACTATATGAACTGCAGGCGTACAAAAATAAAAGGTGGCCTTCTGATTAGACCCCCATTCGATAAATTTTCGGTTAATTAACGACGTATCAAAGCTTTAAATTTGGAATAGGAAGTAAGAACTCTCCACATGTGAATGGACGGTAATTCAATTAACTAATCGTGGCTTAATTACACTGCGTCTTTTATTACAATCCTGCAACCATTCAAAAATACACCTCCCGTGCCGTTGTTTAATTTGGACGTATTTCTATCAAACGGAACTATGTGCATGAAGACATGAGCCTTGAGTCCCATAAGAATACATACATACCAGGGCTCACGTCATGATGCCCATAGTTCCGTTTGACAGAAATGCGTCCATTTGAGATGAGGTACCATTAGAAGCTAGACTCTCCAACGCCGATATGCCGGAAATATAATTAAGTGTTTTTGTCGAAATCTTTGGACTGTGCCTCCAGAATTCAACAGTGAGGTTGCATTGTGGAGGTTGGAAAGACAGATGTTTGTACGCCTGTTCGTATATTCTAAAAGTGATTTATTCGTAGGACAGAAAAGTAGGTACGTGGAGTTATGAGGGGGTGAGAAATCCATATTTTTTGGCAATTCTACTCATTCAGACCGATTCAGACTATGTTTTCATATATTAATATGGATAATTTAATTTTTTAAGAGAACTCATCTACGCAAGTTTCATCTAAAATTTCTGATTTCTACATGAGGTCATAAAAAAATGAATATGAGGTTCAGTTGAAAACGCGCAAGATTCTCCTGTTAAAAATGCAATGTGCGGGGTTTGGCAACATTGAGATGCAGTTACGTTCTTTCACAAGGAAAACGACGATCTTTGTGCATAATATTTTTTTTTTTTATTTATTTATTTCATTCATTTACGAGTTTTCATGGCTCCTTCTAGCACACATAGTTCAATTCAGAAATGATCAATATATTGATTGATTTATCGAATCAGTTTCGGAAAGGTTATAGAGCCACCACAAAAATCCATTATTGCACTTTGTCAATGAACTTTGGGTACAGGATTTTTCCTCCGTTTTCTCAGCACCAGTGGCATGGAATGTTTTACGATGTATCGATTGATCTCTCATAGCAGTGGCGTGGCGTGCTTTGCGATATATCGATTGATACGCCACTCAAACCTATGAAAAAAGGTCGATTATCAGGGTGTTCGCAGCGAACACCTTAGTAATCGATTCTTTACCATAGGTTTAAATGGCGCAACAATCGATACATCGTAATTCACGCCACGCCACTGAATGAGAGATCAATCGATACATCGTAAAATATTCCATGCCACTGGTGCTGAGAACACGGAGGAAAAATCCTGTACCCAAAGTTCATTGACAAAGTGCAATAATGGATTTTTGTGGTGGCTCTATAAAACCTTTTCGAAACTGATTCGATAAATCAATCAATATATTGATCATTTCTGATTGGGACTATGCTCTCAATTAAACCTATGGAAAAGGATCTACTGACAGAGTGTTAGCAACGAACATCTTAATGATCGATTCCTCACCATAGCTTCAAATGGGGAAAGAATATTCTCTGAATATTCAAATGCTGCCCAAAAAGTCGGAACATTGTCAGAATATTCTCCGAACTTTTTGTGCTATCTGGGGAGATACCACAACTGTTGACAGTTGACTCACGCGGGTCAATCACTGCTTTTCCGGTCTGAATCCTTGTGGCACGACCGAGCGTTTCCCAGTGGCTTTTCATCAATTTCCTCCGATGATAGTTACCGCTGCGTCATTGATTTCCACCACAGGTTGATCAGTTCAACGGGGTCTCCAAATTCTACAAGAAGATTCGCCTACATCAGCAAGACTTCATTCGAGAAAAAAGTTATTTTTGTGCTGATCTGACGACTGCGCTCGAAGAGTTGCCAAATATATGCAGAATTGAGTCGTTTCAATATGAAGATTGATCATTTGTATTGGCAATTCGGCTACCGCCGTCTGATTTTGGCGCGATTGCGAGACCCTCAACCGTTAAGCTCCGCGGCTGTCATCGATTACAGACCTGCGCAAAGCGCGTCACACTTGCTACTTCCCAGATTTTTTGCCTTTGGGAGGGGACGTTGTCATATTTCTCGATTAATTAGCCCCAAATAAAATAGGTGCATGTCGGCCTTATAATAGCATCCAGGCCCGCCACATCTCATCTCGGGCCCTGGTACCAATTTTCTGGCCCGGGCCCCTAGCACAGGGGGGGAGGGGTCCGGGGGGCCTCCTCCGGGAAATTTTTGAAATTTTAAATCTATTTGGACGCATTATGAAGCTCTTATGATGGAGATTTTCCAACAATTTCTGCAGAATAATTACGCTTTTTTGTTTACTTTCAGCACCAAAAACTTTCGAATTGTTGCATTCAAAACATCTATAATTTTTTTTTTGAGGGGGCAGATGATAATTTTCAATTCTATGGGGAGCCGGGCCCCCCTGGACTCCCCTTTCGTACGTCTATGGCAAGGGAGTTAAGCCATTGAAGTCGAGGATGCCCAGAAAGGAGCCTCTTAGCATCCGACAACGGAAGAAAATGAAACACAGTTACTAAAAATATCATTCTACATATACTCAAAATCTTGAAAATCTCTAAAAAAGTAAGAAAAATTTTATAGTGCACTGTTAAAAAAAACGGAGTGAGACTCAGCACAAGCGCGAGTAAGAACGGGCCCTCACTTCGCCGGACCGAGGAGTCACTCCGACGGAGAATCGGCTGGACGGATTTTGGGTGCCGTACGCATAGAAATCACTCCGACGCCGGACGGATTCGCGGGAGCCGGAAATTTAGGGGTTCGCAGCTAGGGGATGGTGGAAAGGGGTTAATTGTGGAAATAATTTTTGAAACCATGAAAAATAAAAATAATGAAACCGTTGGTACGTGATTTAACCGATTCTGAAGGTTAGAAATTTTCTACCTACTATGGGGATTGAACCCGGGTCCTACCTAACACTAACCGACGACCCTACCGATTGAGCTATAGCGAACGATGTATGAAAGTGACGCAAAAACGGTATTTAACGTCGATTTGAACGGGTCGCTAAGATATTTTCAACCTACCTGGATTTGTCCGTGTATTTAGTTTACTTTACTATATTTTTTAACTATATTTTATCGTTTTACTTTGTTTTATTTCCTTGTTGTCTCTATTTTTTCTTCACTCTATTTTATTTTTTCAAGCATTTCATTTTTTTTTCTTTAATTATTTACTTCTCATTCCTTTACTTTGTTTTATATTTACTGTGATTTCTTTTAATACTTCATCATAATTTTTGGACTTCACTTTACTCTTAAAATTCATTCTATTCTTTAACATCATTTAGTTGTTTCCCTTATTTTATTTTTTCCTTCATCTCCTTGCTCCCTCTAATTATTTACTTCAATTTAGTCTTTGACTTCATTTTATCATGTATTTGATTTACTTTATTTTATTTCTTTTCTATTGTCTCTGTTATACCATAATTTCGACTATTCTATTATTTCCACTATTCTATTATTTTTTCTATTTTTTTCTCTTTAAATTTTTCATTTTCATTCTGAGAGTGGTAGGCTTAAAGGGGAGAAGAGACAGTATATAGCGCTAGTGCGAGAGAGAGAGAAGGTGCGCGTGACTCCGAGCCGTACTGCAGCTCCGGTGCGGAGTGCTTTGACTACACATGCAGCCCGTCTCAGCACCTACGCGCTGAACCGCACTCCCGTGTTCATTCTCACTCCGGATTTTCCGTCGGACGGAATCAACGATTTTTAACAGTGTGCCCTAGCGTATTTTTGAAACTTTATTCACCTTTTGCGGAATTTTTAGGGTAATTTTTTCACTTTTCCCTACGAAACAAGGGTTACACATGAATTCGTAGTGGTTTGTCACCTGCGTCACGGGCCCCTCCAGGGCCCGGGCCCCGGTACCAAGGACCCAGTATCCCTCCCATGTGGCGGGCCTGAATTAGCATCAACAGATGCTGTGAAAACCTGAGGGTGGATGATTTGCATATGGCTTTTCTATCTCCGCGATCATCAATATTCTGATAGAGGAGAACTTCTTTGAAGTATCCCTTTACAGAATTCCCTCTTTACAAATAAATTAAGAAGTTAAACACAAAGACGCACACACACATACAAACCGTCTTACGTGACGGAAATTTGAGAAGGAGCCTGCCCTACTGCTCAATTAATTAGTATGGCGCAATAAAAAAATTGGGATTTAATGCAATAAATCGCCACATTTTTACCATGAAATTGCAATATTTTTACTTCAGTTGGTCAGTAAACGTTGAATATAAACAATCAAAAATATGAATTCCATGTGTCAAAACGATAAGCTGCAATTTGCAAAGCAATACACTGCAACTAATTTCAATTTCATCAGCAATTTTTAATGAGAGGTTTGTCCCTTCGATCAGTGTATAGGCAACGTGCCCAACTTTCCAGTGCAGTTTCAATAATTTTACCGTGCATTTGCAATCTGTGCTATCAGGGCGGTAAAGTTTCTTCAAATACAATTTGTTCTTATGCCA
Organism: Bemisia tabaci; assembly: GCF_001854935.1. Lineage (NCBI taxonomy): Eukaryota > Metazoa > Arthropoda > Insecta > Hemiptera > Aleyrodidae > Bemisia > Bemisia tabaci. Next base: position 6,978,498 of record NW_017547116.1, on the reverse strand, counting down.
GTCAGGTTGGTCCAATGGTCAGTGCATCTTCCAATAGTTCAACAAGTCCCCGGGTCTCTCTGGAGCACGAATCTTTTCATGATGGCACATTTTCAGAGAACTGATGAGTAGATCTACAGAAGCATATTTCACTTGGCCTTAAGCCCTGAAAATGCGAAAGTCTAGAACATGGCTGCACAGTGCACACTAACCCTGTAACTAGATGCTCTTTCAAATTTGCACAATCCTCACAAGGATTAACTATCTCAAATAACTTGACAAAAAATAAAAAAGGTTGAGAAACTTCATGAGTGACGTTTAACGATGTTTACGTCTTAATGATCCCTGTCACACCCGCCCTGTCAGGTTCTCCATCAGCCGGCAAAAGGGCAGCCTATCTTCTAACACGAAGAATGTCACTGACAATCTTTAGATTCTAATATCAAACACTGAAAAAAAACACATTGGATCTCGAGTCCAGGCTCTTAAAAACATCGACAAGAAAAAATACTCTTGATTCAATCAGAATCTAGCTTAAATCAAGAACCAAGCATCTTAATTTAAGCGGATTTCGTTTTGATTCAAGCAAAAATCCATTTGAATCAAGAGTATTTTTTTTTCGTCAATGTTTTCAAGAGTCTGGACTCTAGATCCAATTTGTTTGTTTTTTTTTCCAGTGAACCAAGATGCCCAAGAATGTTCATAAATGAGCGTTCTCCCGCTAAAATGTGTAAATTCATGCAAAAACTATTATAGCGAATGACGTACCCACCACTAAATCAGTCCATTGAAAGGCTCTTTTGGAGAAATTTGTAGAGTTCTGTGCAGATTGGCAGCACCGACTGTGAGAGTGAGAAGAGGACGCAGGAAGAACCGATCGATGCGGTTTCGACTGCTGCTCCACTTCCGAAAACCCGAGCAAAGAGGCCGCCGGTTAAAGTCTGCGGGTTTTTTTTTTCGTCTTTCTCTTTGCGAATAAAAACATTTTATTTTTATGCCTGATTATTCAAATCATTGTTTTTTCAATTCAAATTGATGACCGTCCATTAACATCGTCAAGCTTTTCTCCAGATTTAAACCCCTCTCTCTCCCCGTGTCACGTCTCACAGAGGCCAAACAAAATTTGGAAACTTTAAACGCTTATAACTCCGTTTATACACAATTTTGAGGTTCTGAAAGTGGTTCCATCGGTTTTTTCGTGAAACTTTCCTCTAGAAGCACTCCTCAAAATTTAATATGTGACGAAGTACACAACAAAATTTTCAGTTTTAGTCAAAAATTGTATGTCCGACTCTCTGACTGACTCAATCCCAATGTGCCTCCTCTCTCCCTTCTATGCTCTTTTAAGGCGGCCAGTCACGCAGTTCTAGAACCCCCTTCCCCGAAGTGCCTGGCTTCATTTTTGGACGGACCCTAATTATTAATTAAATGTAATTTTTGAACAGACGGTTCTTTCCATGGCATATAAATATTGTTTGGCTCGTGCAAAATCAACTATGGCCGTATTTAAATAATTTATACCTCTGATATATATTTTTTCGGATCAAGCTCAAGCACGTTATACATGTGAGTAAATTCTTAATTAATGCTTTTATTAGCCCTTTTCACAAGCAGCGTTGATTTCTTTTTTCTTTTTTTACTCTATTGATTGATTGAGACACAGGGGACTAAAAGATATTAACTTAAAGTAAACGATAATGAAAGATAGTAACTTAAATTAAAATGTAAAGGGTAGAATACAGCCATAATGTGGATTATATCGCCTCTTCTTATTTGAATTTCACCCCTCACTTATCGCAAAGAGAAAATATTTAAAATAACAAATTGCCGCCAATGACATTACACAGAGATAAAACCCATCACAAAAGTTCGGTCAATACGGAAAGTAAAATACAAAATGACCCAAGCTTTCGTTAGACTCTGGGGTTTCCCAGTCCCTCCATTGTTTTCTTCGCTTAATTTACCGCAAAATGTACCATGATCAACACAGAATTTTGTTTGGTTTGTGTTCGTAAGTCCAAACAGTTTTTTTTTTTTATAAGACGCTCGATGGACGGGGTGAGGAAGGGGAGTAAGAAGCGGCCTATGGGGGCGCGCAGTGCCCCGGGGGTTTGGCCGCGTAGTGGCCAAGGGGCGAACCTCCTACATAGCATCAGATAAAACCTTTTAATCTGAAGGTACGTTGCAACCCAATTTTGCTACCCATGTAACGGCGCAGAGACTTAAACGCAAGGGTAGAAAATCAAGCAGAATATGTGGAGAACATTATGAGAATATTAAAGAATCTTAGGTACCATTTTAAAATATTTCAGAATAACCTCACAATAGTTTAGCGCTTTCATTTGAAAATACTTTCAATATGTTCTGAAATGATACAGAAAGGCCAGGTTTGGTTGAAATATTGTAAACGGAGATGAAATTCTGACTCGAATGTGGGATGCTTTTCATTGTTCAGTGCATGGTTTTCTAAACAGAACCGCATTTTTTAGCATGGCATGAAAATATTTTTTGTAGCTCGAAAAGTGCCCATGTATCCTCTTGATCCTACACTGCGTCAATGGAAGCGCAAATTTTTATATTTCTTGCTTCATCTGAAAGTCCTTGAAGAGCTGATTTCAGAGTAATTTTTATAATTTTTTTCTGATATGAGAAATAGTCTAAAAACATATTTATAGATGTAAGAAAATTTACCGACAAGTTACGTCATCTGAAAGAATTTCCCATTAAAACATGTGTTTCAGAAAATTATATCATATTGTCATATCCTCTCCAATAATCGTTCAATATATGAACCAAAGGATATCCTCGTGTTTAGACTACACACAGGCCACATGAAAGTGAATGGTATTGCTGATTTAACAAGATTATAGTTAGAAAAAGTGTCAGGCATGTTCAAATGTAGATTCTACAATTAAAAAATGCTAATTTAACCATCCCCGTTGTGAAATTACCTTTCCACTATTGTAAAATGTACATTTGAAACATGTCGGACATATTTTTTTCCCAATTAAATTGATAAACCAACAATCCATTTTTTGCCGTGCACATCGAAGTTTTGACACCTGGAAATTCTCCATTGCTGTTGTTGCGGCGAAGTTGGAAAAAAAGAAGTAAAAACAAGCAAAAAGTGCGATTTGCAATCTCTAATTACAACGGCATGGAGAATCCTCCAGAAAGTTCTTTTCCACAACAAAGACGTCGGACAGTTGGACGTCATGCAGATCCGAGAATATCAACAGAGATCTGTTTCACGGAACCTCACCTGAACCAACTTTACCGCGAGTGACCCTCCCCCTCCCTCGCGGTTAGGCGGAGACACGGCCGCAGACGAGATGGGGTCCTCCCCCCCGCTCCCCCCGCCAGCACCCGTTCCGGCAGACTTTAGTTAGCCCCATATAAAACGGTGGTTCTGGGCGGGTGGAACACTTGTTATATTGGTCCCGTCAGCATCGGTGAAGTGCAGTGTTCCGCGCACGCCCTTTCGTCAGCGTTTTCTAGAGTGTTCGTTTTCACTAGCCTTTACAGGTACGACATCGCATTTTCTTTCCTCGACGCTAATTGAATCAATGAGAACGAAAACACATTAACTCGGTAACTCGAATATGCTCAATTTCCACTAAAGACAGTTAATTCACATAAAGGTCATTGCAGTTAACGCATCTGTTCCAACTTGGACCTTTAAAGTGTCCATAAGTACTTGTCTTTTGGCAGCAAAAATATTTTCCTTAAACTAACTTCTTCACCTACTGTGCAGTTTTGTGTGCGTGTCTTGATTTTTTTCCTTTCATTGAAAAAAAGAGAATCTTATAAATTTGCCGCCAAGAAGTACTTCTTCTTAAATCAAGAATTTTGTTGCTTAATTTAAACAACTTTTTTGCTTAACCCAAGCATTATTTTTCTTGTTTCAAGAAAAATTCAGCTTTAAGCAAGATAAAAAAAATTCTTGGCGGCAAATTCAAGAATCATCATGCATAAGCCAAGCTACTTTTTTTTCAGTGTTTTCCGAGTTGGTGTGTTTTCGTTCTCACTGATTCAATTTTCGATCCTACACGCTTCAGCTGTTGTTTTTTTTTTTTTTTTTTTTTTTTTTTTTTTTTTTTTTTTTTTTTTTGGGGAACGTTGACAAGAAAAATAAATAAAAAGTGCGCATCACAATCTCTGGTTACCAAAAATAAAGAGAAAATTAAATTTTTTTTAAGAAAAAATGGTTGCGCACCTATTTTAGTTTATTTTGGCGTGACGTTCTGAAGATATGATCACTGTCTTTCTTAGTGTGTTCGCGATATAGTTTCGGGTCTTTCGCTCCCTTAAATGTGATCACCTGTCGGGAACGCATTGAGACGAAACTTTTCGTAGAGCGATTTTTGTTTAGCCCGCTGGAAAAATCGGATTTTAAGGTTTCGATCGAAATCGCTTTCTTGTGTCTTGAAAACACATTGTGACGGCTCAGTATTTTGTGCCAACAAAGAGTGTAAAGTTGCATTATAATCCGGCAATTTCGCACATGACAGGTTAGATGTCAATCAGCTTTTTCTCGAAACCACGTTTTGGGATTGCAAACTTTAAATGTCATTACTCAGGTCCGGCTTGGCATTTTCGGGTGTTCGTCCCAAAATTTTTGTAGAGTTCTCCGGTATGATCCGGTACCAAGAACTTAGTTTTGAGTATTTTTGTGGACAACAGATTTTTTTTGGGGCCAACTACAAATGGTCAAATCTAAACACGGCAGCGTGTTCCTGAAGACACAGGGATCGTATCCTAGAACTGAATGTCCAGATAAATTAAAAGATCAGGAAATGCAAAACACACACCGTATTTTTTATGCTATTTTTATTACAATTTCGTTTGTTTTTACTGAGTGTTTATTCGTATAATGCCTCGCACAATTCCAATCGAGATCTCAGAACTCAGAATCTGCACAATGCACAATTCGACCACTTTCTACTACTCTTTCGTAGATGGTTTTTTATTTCATCGACTTTTTTCCGATTTCCGATTTGTGATTTATTACTAGACTTCTGTTACAACTTATAGTATATTATTTAGTAATTAATTTTCCAATCACAAAATTTTATTACGAGGACCCATCCAGATTCTGATAACTTGAAAGGAAATATGGATCCAGCTTGTGTATTAATCTGCCGTAAAAAATCAACTAAATTTCTAAATTCTAATTCTAACACTATTTTCTAAATTTTCTATGCAAAATTCCAATTTCGTAAAAAAAATACATCGGTTTTAGCAGTCCTAACTTTCTGGAGAGAAAAATCGTTTTTCAAAAGTTGCCAAGTTGTCCGCCATATTTTGCCGAATGGCTTCACATGGGATCTTTTAGTTTGTTTTCTCATTGATCTTTCTTGGCTCGTTAATTTTTTTCCTTGATTATTTTTTCAATCGTTGGATATGATTAAACCTGATATCTCAATAGTCACCAGGTCATTAAATGAATCCGAATAAAATTTATGTCTGTGAGAGACAACACTGCGGTAATTTTTGTGAGGTTGCGGAAGGTTTACATTCATATCCTTGCGTTTAAGTCTCTCAGGCATACTTGTTTATCATTGAACGCAACGATTTTTTGCATTATTAATGCTTGCATCAATATTTTGGTACGATTGTTTTATGTTTGCAGTTTTTAATGACCCAAAAACGTTCAATCGTTGATACGTTCTCAAAATTGAAATACGTGAGTTAGTTTTATCTAAAAGTGAACTTCTGAGAAGAAAAAATGAGGATTTTAGATAACATAAAATTATGAATAGACGTATGTCCGGAGATTATTTTTGAAATGACAAGTGCTAGCTTCTAATGGAGCCCACCTACATATCTGTCAAAGCTACCCTTATATAGTAAGAGGCTTTTCTCTGATCGGGAAAAGAATTTGCTATTTTTATCACATCTTGAATATCTTAAAAAATTCCACTCGTTCCTGTCTAGACGCTTTGTTGACACCTTAAAATCAAGTAATTGAAAAGATCAACTATTTTTATTTTTTTAAAAATCTGAGATATTTATTAACTAGCTTTAATTAAGACGGCACTGGAGGGAAATTTCAAAGAAAAAAAACATAAGAATTAGACAAACAAATTAAATGTCCCTCAGAATTGCCATACGGTAAGGGAAAATAAACATCAATTGCCACTTCAATGGATTAAGACTTCACCTTCTTATTTTCTTCTTCCTCTCATTTTTCTTTTCCTTGCCAATATCTTAGGGCATAACCCCAGTTTAGTAAGGGCAATTTGTCTGATACCTTACCATATACTCACGAAAGTAGATGAAATAGAAGAAAATTTAGCTTATGTCCTAACAAATAGTATAGTATAGGGAGATTTTACTGTTTGATCGTTATAAAAAAAAAATTACCAAAAAAAAACAAAAAAGTACTGAGCCCATCTTTTAGGTGGTCAGTCGGGCTTCCTCCTGTTATGTGGTCGTTTAACCAGATATACATGAACCGCGCTAAGCAGAAAGGAACTATACTAAGTCACATCAGCTAATGCCAAATTTTATTGGGAAATTTAATTGTTAATATGAAAGCGGTTGTGCAGATTTGTGTGCAAATTTCAGTGAAGTTTCTGCATAGTACGAAGCGAATTCCTCAACATTTTCAAAGGTATATCCCTACGAAGTTCTCTTGTAAAAAATCAAATTGCCCAGTCAAATTTGACAAAAACTGATGTGCCCTGGTTCCTTTCGGCTAAACGCAGTCCGTGTAGTTATCAAGACCGTATTTGATACTGGTTCGAAGTATCGTTTAGTTCAAAACAATAGAACATAACTTCGAATTTTTTTTTTCAGGATTTACGTTGAAAAAGCTGAAAACGAGAGAATTCCTAACCATTTCACTTTTCATCGGCATTTGGTGCTCAGAAGAATAAAAAATCTATCCCAAAAGACCCGTTCCCTCAGATTTCTAAATTGACTTTTGAAGCCATGTTTACATGCTGAACCAATCGATATCGATACAATCGCACTTGTTCGATGTATCGAATACGATATGTAACGATACGACACCAAACGCAAGGTATCACGATTCGAGACACCAGTGGCGTGGCGTGAATAATCGATTATCGATATCTCGCTATTTGAAACTATGGTAAAGAATCGATTACTAAGGTGTTCGCTGAGAACACCCTGATAATCGATCTTTTTTCACAGGTTTAAATGGCATAACAATCGATATATCGCAATTCACGCCACGCCACTGCGAGACACCTTTCTTTTTTGCTCTCGAAGCAAAGACGAGCGACGAAAAAAAGGGCAGGAAAAAACCGTTCACCCACCAGATCGATCAAATCGTCGCTTAAGTCGCTATTACGCCAATCGGACACCAGACAGAAGTCCGGCCGGATTACACCACCGGTTACGTGTCGGTCGTCACCAGCCACCGATGAGTCGGGCGCACCGTTGTCGGATGACCGCGGACCCGCCGTACGTCGCCGTAAGAGCCGGCTCGAATTAGGAGGATTTTCACACGCGGCGGCTCTTGAATAATCGTTTCACCGCTTGTCTCATCGCTCATCGCGGAGGACATCGGATTTTCGCGCTCTGGTGCTCCCGAAGGTCCCCGAAGGTTACCCTTTACGAGCGATTACGATCGACGTCGATATCGGTCCAGTTTCGTTGTGTAAATGCCACGTCAACCCTGAGGACCCGCTTAGACGTCCACGTTTGCCGCGCTTATCTGAAATTTGCTTACATTTACACTGGAAAGAAAGTCGCTTGGATATAGAGCCCAGACTATTGAAAACAATGTCAAGAAAAAAAAATACTCTAGATTCAATCGGATTTTTACTTAAATCGAGAACCGATCTTAATTTAAGTGGATTTCCTTTTGATCCAGGCAAAAGTCCGATCAAACCAAGAGTATTTTTTCTTGTCATTGTTTTCAAGAGTCTGGACTCTAGATCCAAGCGACTTGTTTTTCCCAGTGAGGTCAGGAGTCGGGAATGGGCCTCGAGACGCTTTAGAGCATTTGCTAGCCGTGGCTCGTACAGAAATACACTTACGGCTCAGTGACGTGTTGTACTTTGCGATCCATCGATTGATTAGCCATTTGGACCGCGTTCAGTAGAAAGGAACCAAGCCACATCACCTATTGCCAAATTTAACCGAGCAATTTAATTTTTTTGAGGAGAACGTTTGTGTGGATTCCTTTAAAAATCTTACGGAATTCGTCCCGCACTATGCGAAAAATTCACTGAAATTTGGACAAAAATGAGCACAACCTTTTTCATGTAAAATATTATATTACCCAGTTTAATTTGGTAAAAGCCGATGTGGCTTGGTTCCTTTCTGCTTAACGCAGTTAATTTAAACTTATGGAAAAGGATCAATAAGCAGGATGTTCCAAACAGCACCTTATATAATCGATTCTTTACCACAGGTTTAAATTGGGATGTATTTATAATCGATCATTCAAGCTTCGCGCCACTGAATTTTAGAGCAGGTATCAGTCGAGAAAATTTATTTTGGAGACCCCACACTGACACTCTGAGTATTATAATCAAGTTAGGCAAAAGTTAAAACCGGAATTCAACAATACTTACCACCTAACGATGATCGTTGGGCGCCTAGTTGAGCAAAAAATCGAAGACAATTCACCTAATAATGACTGATGAGTGTCGGATGAGATTTTGTCTTGAGGCAAGTTTTTGCGAAGGTTCTGAGCCATCATTCAGTGAATTTGAGCGTTGGCATCCGAAACTAAATTTTGCAGATAAGGTTACAAGGAAGATAAGTAGTACGATGTCTCTAATATATTTTGTCTCTGATAAGAACTTGGATGAACAGAAAGGAACACCAGAGAGGGCTGAAGAAGCTGCACTGTTTTTTTTTTTTTTTTTTTTTTTTTTTTTTTTTTTTTAAAAAAATTTGCGCATGTTGCACCAATTTAATTGTTTAAAGGTACACAGACTGAAACGATTATGAAACTGAAATTAGAATCGGCAAAACAAAGCAGCAAAACAGAATCCTTGGCCAGAATCCCATTTCTGGCGCCATGCTGAGCGACGCTCGAAGTTCACTGTTCTTCACCCCGCGCTTTTTTTTTTGCATCACATCTCTGAAGAAATTCCTTACAGCATGATGCACGTGCAGTGCAACGAGTCATCGCAGGGAGTTAGACATGAAATTTTTGACCAAAATTCTTCGCTTGGTTGACATAAGGGCGTAACTACAATTTGAGATGAGCCCGAGAAAGCACTGAGTTATATGGACAACAGGGTTCATCGTCGAGTGTAGTTACGCCCTTATGTCAGGAAAGCGACGAATTGTCGCCCTTTGGATCCTTTGGTCACCTAGTCGGATTGCGACAACGGTAATATGTCGTCAAGCAGTTTTTAGGGTCTTCAAGCTGTTTTAAGCGTAACATTGTTTGTTGCACAGCGTTTGTTGAAAGTGAAACACCAATAGGAAACCAGGATTTCGATCGCTTGACGTCGGGCTATCGGAATCTTCCTTGTCTACAGGTGTTTCACTTTCAACAAGCGCTTTTGACTCGCAGGTGTATCGGAGCCTTTACTATTTGAAAACCCTACGTGTGTTACAATCGTATAACCAGACTAAAGCCCGACTTTCGGACCCTCTGGACTCGAGCACCTCGGCGATGAGAGGGAGTTAAAAGCGCTCCCGTTCACCCGGGAATCGAACCGGGATCGCTTTGCCCGTCCACGGGAGACCGGGAAAAGTTTATTAAAGCTAGGCGAAAGTTTAATGTGCGAGTGAACTTTCGCTGATCGCCGGCACACTCGGCTTGACGCGGCCTGCCCGCTGTACGCGGAGTCTGTTCCTAGTCCGAGCATCGCTCATCATGCCAGATCGAACCGGAAACACCCGAGTTAGCCGTGAGAAATATCCAATTTGGTGCTCGATGTGGCAACAGCGAGCTAACTCGCGCCGCTGAGTTATAACCAGAAGCTACATCGGATTCTGTACGTGCAGCTTTGCGATCTGTATCAGAGGACTCGTGGCAAAACGGTTCCTTGGGTGATTTATACTCCTAATTTTGTGATTATCTCGCTTTGATCTCACTCGAGCGTTTTTACAGTGGTCCCGGAGGAAAGGATAACCGCATCTAGCGATGGATAAATGCACTGGGCAGATTTCATTTGCTCTCGACAATTATTTTTGTCTCCTACCCTCCCCTCTCCCTCTTTTCAGGATGTGGATGCAAGAACGCTTCTGAATGTGAATTGAAGAGAAAATAAAAGTATCCGATGGATGAAATCGGAAAATGTGCATAATCGGCTACGATGTTGCAAATATTTGCTTATATACCAATTTTTTTTTTAAATTAAACACATCTTCTCGCATCCTCAAGAATATCCTCAGAAAGTGTCAAAGAAATATTTTGCTTGTTCAAAAATAATCAAATGTAAGTAATCGGAAATTTTGAAATTTTGTGATGCACATTGAAGCATTTCTCAATCTAAGACACCGTATCGCTTCAATATTAATACATTTCATTCCTCAGCAATGTTTTCTGTTGGGAAATGTATTTATTGGGACGAATTTCACCTCCATTGTCGTAGGTGCCATTATGTCCAATAACCGAGTAAACAGACAGGATAAGGATATTCTTTTTTTGGAGAGAATAACATTATTTGACATCCTGAGCAATTTGAATGTAGGAACTACCTCTAATTCTAACTCTAGGTCTGGTCACTGTTAATTCAAAGCAAACGCGAGACTGAGGGAGCCAATTTTGAGCTTTAGATCAAATTAGGAACAAAAGTCTCCGAAAAATCTGAAGAAAATACTTACACATTTTCCCACAAATTCGTGATTTGTCAAAGGAAATTTGGCAACGTCTGGAGGCTCATACCGCGTTTTTCCTAAGCACGGATGCTAAAATAACACGCTTTACATTATTCGGTATGGGGTGGGGACAAATCGCTGAAGTTACGTATTATCTTCCTCCCAAAGAAGTACAATACCCTTCCGGAGTGCTGATACCTGCCAACTTTCGGCAACTCTTCCTCATTGGTTCTTTTGTGCGAGCATCGCAACATGATGGGAACTAAATCGGCCAATCGCAAACTGTCTCGGCCGAAAAGTTAGCCTTTGTTCGAAAAGTCCGAGGTTACGTAAGTCAGCGGAAGTGGTGTCCCGCGCGGAGGTGGATGACTGGCGCGACGTTGCCAAACCGACTTTGGCCTCTCAATGTTGCACACGGACGAAAGGCTGCCAAAGAAGTTGTTTGATTGGGTTCCTCCTGGGAGGAGACGAAGGGGACGCCCAGTGAAAGGGTGGCGACAGGGAGTCTTAGAAGAAATGAGGGTTTGTCAACTCCCTGAGAGGCTTTGGGAGGATAGGGGACTTGGGCGGTTAGGGGTCGCAGAGCGCCGAAGAGCGCTATAAAAGCGGCTTTACACATACATACATATAAATGATTACGAGATTTGACTAATATTGGATATTGATAGAAAGAGAGGGAGGAGGAGTAAAAAAAGAAGAAGATGAGGAGAAGGATAGGAGGAAAGAAAGAAAAGGAGAAGAGAAAGAAGAGGAAGAAGAAAGATAAAAGGAAGACAAGAGAAAGGAGAATAAGACAAGAAAAAAGGAAAAGAAGGAGAGAATGAAGGAGAGGAAGGGAAGGAGAAAAATAAGAGGAAGAGAAGAGCAAGAAGAAAGAGAGGAGGAGGAAGAAGAAGAAAATAAGGAGGAGGAAGAAGAAACGAGGAAGAAGAAGAAAAAGAAGAAAAGAGAAAGAACTGCATTTTCCTCTTCTTGCCCTTTGTATCCTTGCCCTTTCTTTTCTATCTCCTCTTTTTATTCTCTTGGCTGTTTCTTCGGGGTCCAAGTGACCCACACCAAGTTGATTTGGCCAAAATCGGCAACGTGGCAAAGGAATTGGTTTATTAATTCGCGGTAGGAGGCAGCTGCGGCACCTTCGGGGACTCGTTGGTAAGCCCGAAAGGTGTCGCGTCGGACGTCGGGTCGGAGCCTTGGAAAGGAGCCAAGACAACGTGATCGGCAGTGTCGAAGGTCATTACGAAACAGCTGGAACCCAAAGCAAAGCTCCCTAGCGTCCCGACGCCCCGCCGACAGCGTCTCGACGCTTGACCCTTTGTTTTATGGGCCCCGACCCGACCCGACCCCCAGCCGCTGTGGATCACCCAATTACCTCCAGCTCCATTTGTGTCTGATCATGTCCGATGTTGATTTTGAAGCCTCCTCCTCGTGTAGTTCTCCGTGTGGCTTCCTCTTATAGCGCTAGTCTGACGGACTCTGGTCTTTTTGACTTAAATTTTCGACGTCCTCTAAATTGAAAGACTAGGACAAGGGAGAAGAAAAAGAGGCAAAAAAAGGAGAAAACAAAAGTAAGGAGAACATGACGAGAAAAATTAAATCTGCTTCCTCTTAGGTATCCTCTGTTTCTTCTTCCTTTGGAAGGAAAAAAGATCTGTAATCTCTGATGTTGCAGTGTGCAATTTGTTTGAATTTTACGGTAAAACATTTAAGAGGTAGCTTCAGTCAACAAAGAGACTCAAACGCATGGATAGAAAAGCAAGCGAATTACTACAGTTGTCTGGCTCTTTGCTTTTAGGCCTTATTTCAATAAAACTTTTAATCCTAGTAGTTGTTGTAAGGAAAAGAAGAAAAGAAGAAAAATAAGAAGAAGAGGAGAGGGAGAGGAGAAAAGGAAAAGAGAAAACAAACAGAGGGAGCACATGACGATAAAAAGTAAATCTGCTTCCTCTTAGGTATGCTCTGTTTCTTCTTGCTCCTCTTCCTCTCTTCCTCTTTTTCTTCTTTCTCTTCCTTCTTCTCTTATTCTTTTCTCCTCTCCCCCTCTTCTTCTTATCTTCCTCTTTTTCTTCTTTTTCTTACAACAATTGCAAGGATTAAAAGCTTTATTGCAATAGGGCCTAAAAGCAATGAGCCAGACAACTGTAGCAATTCGCTTGCTTTTCTATCCATGCGTTTGAGTCTCTTTGTTGACTGAAGCTACCTCTTGAATTTTTTACCGTAAAATTCAAACAAATTGCACACTGCAACATCAGAGACTACAGATCTTTTTTCCTTTGTAAAAAATAGTATTTCTCTAGTACTCCATCCCTCAAACCGTTTTATACACACGAATTGACATTCATCATATTTAACACAATATTTCCTTCTTCAATATTCTTGGTTTTTGTAATAAGAAGTTATAGTGAAGCCTTTGAGATGAGCGAATTTCCACCCCATCTAATCTGAGTTTTTGTCTTCTTCTTTGCGTGTTTTTTTTCATTCTTTGACTTTTCTTTTCTTTTGAAATTGAAAATGAGCCTGCGGGTTCGTATCATGAGGTGTAGAATTACAGATAATAATCCTTAAAACAACATCGCGTAACTGAGGTCAAAATGTGACACTCTCTGGGAGGCTGATCGTAGGAGGTCTTGGCAATTCTATGATCTACATCCACCAACCTTGACACTCATACTCTGTAAGCAAATCGGGTCTATAGATGTAAAATGCTAACACTTGTTGACCGATGCATTGAAACAGTGTCTCGACCACTAAGACCGCAATTCATGGTCTTCGTCTATTATATCCTATCATGCCCACTCGCCAGGTGCTATCTTTTGACACCATTATCTTTAAATGAGATCCCACGCATCATAGGTGTTATTTTGAAAAAAGAGTCACTTCGACCTCTCATGTTTCAAGAATGAAATGTCTTGTTTGAATTTGCATTTGGTCAAAACATTTCTCGATCTCTTCACAAAGGCGTTAATTGGAGTGTTATTTAGTAGATTCGAATGAAACTCCTATACAATGATTCCAAATAGAAACCAAGCTATCATCTTGTAATTCTCATTTTAAAGATGATCGCCTGAAGCTCCATCCCTACAAACGTTTTGTGAATTTTAGTGTAAGACTTACGTAACTCATTTGGAAACCCTAAATAAAAATTGGAAGTATCCGATCGCAGAACTGCACTTTTCAATACAGTTTAACAAATGCAATTTTATCCTCAGTTCGCGTTTTGATACTCTCAGCTTTACTTTGCATTTTCAAGGAGGATATTTTGGCTTCTATGCGTAATATTTCTATTTTCGGGGCAAAGTCAAGAGTTGAAATCAGTGTTAAGGAAAGTATGCTCGTTATTTAGATGCTTGTTGACTGCTGGCGTAAATTCACCTCAAATAAAATTTTGCTGGCAAAATTCGGTTCCTGTTCATAAAAGATCGAACACCAGGAAATATCCTTTATATCATCGTTTATTTTGCTTGACGGGCACTGGGAAAAAAAACACATTGGATCTAGAGTCCGGACTCTTAAAAACATCGACAAGAAAAAATACTCTTGATTCAATTGGATTTTAGCTTAAATCAAGAACCAAGCCTCTTAATTTGAGCAGATTTCCTTTTGATTTAAGCAAAAATCTGATTGAATCAAGAGTATTTTTTCTTTTCAATGTTTTTAAGAGTCTGGACTCTAGATCCAATGTTTTTTATTTTTTTTTCCCCCGTTCAGATTCAAAATTGTTTCACTCTTTGTCAACCTTTTCATTTAAAATCTCAAGATCCTAACCGTGCCACGCACCACGTGACTGCACCGTGAGCCTGACTGCCAAACACCCACCGCAACAATAAAATCGATTTTGATTGGCCGTAAATCAGCGTGTCCTTCTGTGAACCTTGATTAGCGGGATCGAAAACGGATTGCATGCAGCGGATATGACAGCCGAGGTTAAGAAATAGCTGCAAATATTTTTTAATAGCTTCAACGCTGACCGCTTGGTTCGGCTCCCGCGCACTCTAGTCGCTTCGCCCTTGAGCCGTAGGAGGGTGACAATCCATGTTTCAGTGACTTTACGAGGGCTTAAAAACAATGATATATTTGGACTACTTTTTGTCATAAGGAACTATTATTTCTGACTCGTCCGTAAAAACACCTATCTACCTAGGGAAACCAATGGCATAAATGTTTTTTTTTTTTTTTTTTTTTTAACTGAATTGCATTTCCTAATTGCAGAATGTATATGTTCTGTCGTGATCTTGACATGCGAATATTTGATGTTACGCATTCAATCATTGCGCTGAATCAAAATCTTAAACTGAAAATTTTTTCTCAGAGGAAAACAAAGTGACATCAACTGTTGCCTTTTATTAGACGATTCATTCGTTTACAACAAAATGATTCTTCTAATTTGTTTAAAATTTTCAGGAAATTGTCTTTGTGGTACCTATGAGCCAAAGTCCCTGAAATTTTCAAACCAATTGGTCGGATCGTTTCTTTGTAAAATAATGTTTTTATCGTAAAATGCCGTTACCGTCACTGTCATTTGAGTCTTTGGCGAGATGTACTGCTCGAGTAACCAGTATTAAGAGGATAACATACTATGCTCTAGAGGTTTTCAACCAATTTCTTAAAATCAAAACATATCTGTGGAAAGAAGCAGAGGAGGCAACTAAGGAGAGGAAGAAAGGTGAAACGAAAGAGGAGGGGTAAAGCAAGTAGGAGAGGAAGATGACAAAAAAGAAAAAGAAGATGATGATGGTGAAGAATACAAGTAATTGTAAGAAGTATGAGATAAAAGAGGGAGGAGAGAAAGATAAGAAGCTAGACTTTTTCCCTCATGCATTTCTTCCTCTTTTTCTCCATCATCTTTCCACTATTTCACTATTAGTGTTCTCCTTCTTCCGATTCTCTTCAACTCTTTTTCATTTTTCTTCGCTATTCTTGCGCTTCTTCTTTCACGTCCAATTTTTAAAACAGCCCCATCTGACATATTGAGGGTCCTAAATTAAGTATCAAACGAGTTTCTTTTTTCTTCTTCTTTTCCTCCCTCTTCTTTGTTCCCTTTACTTAAACTTCCCATTTAAGTATGATTCTATTGCTTGCTTTGATCCAATTACAGCTAGTCTCGGGGTCTACAAGATTTAAGTCGGCCAGAACAGGGCTAATAGATCGTTTTCGATACAGCAAATAGGTGAGATTGTATCGATATCGATTGGTTCAACATGTAAACATAGCTTCAAAAGTCAATCGAGTAATCTGAGGAAACGGGGTTTTTTTGATAGATTTTTTATTCTTATGAGCACTAAATGGCATCGCAAGGTGAAATAGTTAGGAATTTTCTCATTTTCAGCTTTTCCGACTAAAATCCTGAAAGTTTTATTTGAGGTTATGTTCTATTGTTTGGAACCAAACGATAAATCGAACCACTATCGAAAACGATCTATTTGAACGTAGAAATTGTCAAACGCAGTATCTCCTCAGCCAACAAGATCGCATGCCAATTAGAGCAATCTTGATCTGATAGATAGCTACATTGATAAGTAGAGCAGAGGCTGACAACAGGAACCAAGCTCCTTGTAATCGCATAAAGTTAACAACGGCGTTTAAACCGCGTGGGCTCAATATGTTAATAGGTGCAGTTCCAATAACAATGAGTAGCGTTCGAACATGTGTTATAGAGATTTTATGCCCGTCGAGTGAATGTTGACGAACCTAATATTCTCGTTAGCATCCAAATATCCTTTATTGACTGCTTTCTCGTGTCTCATGTTCCACACTGACTATCTGCACGGCCCTCACCTATGCTTGGTGAATGTGTGTCTGTTTTACATTTTACTATCAGCTTCCTCGGCGTTTCTTTCACGTCTTGCCCCCTTCAGCAGTTCTTCGTCACTTCCTTTCATCTCTCTCGATCCTATTTAAATCAGTTGTTTTCAAAAGCGAACACGTTCATTTTTCCATGAGCCTTGGCTTGCATAAAAAGCCATGATGACTAAGACTCAAAGAAGAATGGACTTGTTCTCTTTTGAAAACGACTGATTTATTTTTACTCGTTTGACGTGTTCCTCTCACAAGAGAACTCACAGTCACAGCGATAAGGCCTATGTGATGCGGCTGTTGCACTTTTGACACTTCAATCGTACAATTTACCGTCAGAATTTTTGGTCCAGAAATTTTATACAAGTTAATATACATTTTGTAGACTGAGCACATTCTGTGTTTGAGTTCAACCCTTTGGACAATGTTCGGTAGTTGTCGACAAAGTGCTAAAACACTGATGCTAAAAAACTGGCATACAGGCTACTTGGTTGCTAATACTAGACGTTCTTACAAAGTTCTATTTTTAATAAGTTTTTTCAAGTTCATATTTTTTAATTCTTAAGTTTCATGCTCGTATAAAAATAAATATTTTAAGGAAAGAAATGGGGGAAAAAATACCTAAACTTGTGTCCGAATGGTTTATTATTCTTAGTTATATTTTCTAAGTACCTTTCGTTCCACAATTTTAATTCCTTTAAAAATATCATTTTATATACATAAAAGCACTTGATCAAAAAAGGGAGAAAATTTATCAATTGACTCACCCTGAATTGGGGGGAAAAAGGAAATACAGAGTCACATATCACACTTTTACTTAATTTTAATCGCAAGACAGGTGTGTGCTGCGCGAATTGGGGAAATCCTGATTCCCCTATTCTCACTATCACAGACGGATAACTATGCCCAATTAAATCACCTACTATATTTGTTGTTTTACGTATAAACTCCTGACTAATAGTGGTCATGACCACTAATGCATGGTGATATTATCGCTTAATCGTGAAAATACCTCTATTGTTTACTAGGACTCCTGTCCATAAATGATATGTGTATGGAACATCACTATAGTATTGTGATTTTATCCAACTTGGTGTAGATCGAAATTATCAGACAAATCTTACGTATGTTGTACCCTCTGATCCTCAATGTATGTTTCTACCGGTGGAATCCTTTCCGCCAGCTGAAGCGAGGGCAGATTTTTTTGTATCGAGCTGATCAGAAATTCGGTTTTGTTTGACATTAAAGAGATCAAAATGAGAGGAGCTTGGCAGAGGAACAAGAACCCGATGGAATAATTTTCTGTCACATCTGGTGCGGGTTGGTCAAGCGACATCGTTGTCAGATCTGGGTGGAGACTGATTGTTTTAATTTCCCTCTTAGTTCTTGAACTAAAATCAGGCTGCTTTTGCACTTCTTGCCAACGATGTATTGGACTTTCTCTCGTTCATATGACAAGAATAATGTTACGCAACAAGCCGGTCACCACAATGCTCTGATCGCCTTTGATGTTGCTGTTTACCGTGTAGAATACGGGCCATCCGATCAGACAGTGATGTATTCTGGACGTATTTATCGAAAGGAAACGGCACACTTACCGACATTTTAATAAAATAAACAAGAGGTATGCAACTTCACTTGAGATACATTGAGCAAAAAACTCTTGGATCCAGAATCCAGGCTCTTAAAAATTTGACAAGGAAAAATATTCTTGACGCAATCGTATTTTTGCTTGAATCGAGAGCCAATCTTCTTATTTTAGGCGGATTTCCTTTTGATACAAGCAACAATCTGATTGAATTAAGAGTATTTTTTCTTGTCAAATTATTTAAGAGTCTGGACTCTGAATCAAACAGACATTTTTTTTTTTTTCCTGTGTGTAGTTACATTACACACACATAGTGAACACACAGTTACATCTACAGTGAAGATTTAATAATTGATTACGAAATTGATAACTTGTGGATTTCATGAAAATTTTTCAAAAACCCCTAAAAAGCACGTAATTTTACTCGAGACACATTAAAAAAAGTCCTTTTCATGATGCTATGACGAGGTGTCCTTAAATCTCTCTTATTAATTAGAATGTAAACAACATGGGACTTCTATAGAAAAGGAACTGTTCTAGGAATGACTATAAAATGGACGTATTTCTGCCAAACGGAACTATGTGCATTTAGACATGAGCCTCGAAATCCATAAGAATACATGCATACCAGGGCTCACGTCACAATGCACATAGTTCCGCTTGGCAGAAAGACGTCCAAATACGGCTCCTAATCCTAACATTCATTGGATAATACCATAGTCAGGAGAGAGTGTGTGTGACAAAACCAGTAGCATCAAGTTCGAGGTATGGAAGCGAATAATCATCCTCGAAGGCTACCGAACTGCAGAGGAAAAGTTGTGACCTACTGAGTTTCGAGTTACATGTAAATTTTGATTCACGCGTGTGAATCGACGAATTCTTTCCCACGCACACGCTGTCAAACGTAAATTACTTACTATGCTAAGTTGCTAGACTCCTTAAAACTAACAGCAGTTTCCTGTGCTATATGCGGGCGAAAATCGCATATTTTTTTGCTCATCGCTCAACCAGGTGCGTGAACTAATAACCACCTCGTGCAACGTGCTGATTGGGAAGGACAAATTTCTGAATGATGCACGTTGCATGTTACCGCTTCTCTATTATTTTGGGTGGTTGTGAGTAATTTGATTGAGACGGTACATTTCTTGAATTGGCTTTAATTAACTGCAGCCAAAGAAATGGCAACTCAAAAAGTATTGGTGTTCGATTTTGAGGATATACAGGGTGATTTAGCACGGAGAAAAGAACCTCGTGCGTGGGACCCGAAGTTTAGGTCATACGGATCTCTGAAGTTTTCGGATTGAGCATCTGAACACTTTAGGTCCAGCTGCTGAGGTTCGGATCACATATCTGAAACTCCCGTTCTTACATCTGAAGTACTTCAGTAGTGAGAACCGAAGTTTTTCGGATGTGAGAACCTAAGTTGTTCGGATTTGAAAACTGAAGTACTTCAGATGTAAGAACTGAAGTTTCAGATGTGTGATCCAAACCTCAGCAGCTGGACCTAAAGTGTTCAGATGCTCAATCCAAAAACTTCACACATCCATATGACCTAAACTTCGGGTCCCACGCACGAAGTTTTTTTCTCCTTGTAGTGTTAAACGGTCAGACTGCAAGAGCCGAAACACCCCCAAACCCCCTCTTGAAATTGAGATTTCAATTTTTTTTTTACACTGGAAAAAAAAACACATTGGATCTAGAGTCCAGACTCTTAAAAATATTGACAAGAAAAAATACGCTTCATTCAATCAGATTTTTTCTTAAATCAAAAGGAAATCCGCTCAAATTAAGAGGCTTGGTTCTTGATTTAAGCAAAAATCCGATTGAATCAAGAATATTTTTCTTGTCGATGTTTCTAAGAGTCTGGACTCTAGATCCAGTGTGTTTTTTTTCCAGTGAGTGCCACAATTGAACAACGCGCCTCACAGCGATTTGTGGGCGAGACGATAATCCTATTACAAAACTAATCATAAATTTAAGCTTATTACGAACCTGTCGGTTGTTATGTCTTACCGCGGCGTTGTTGATGGATCGAGAATCCACCCGAGATCCGACGTGATGCGGGCGGATTTCGACACAAAATCGGTGACATCGCACGAGGCGAGGATCCATCTACCGGTGAAAGTTTGGTGACTCGCAAAAACAGTCCGCGAACCGGTGACTCATCGGCGCCCACCGAGTTTGCTAATTGCTCGCGCAAATTTATGCAAAAGCATTAGGAAGTGCATGTTTATTTTGGAATCCTCGGTCCTCCAGTTTGTCCCGCGTCAAATAATTTTTGCGACAGTGTTGCCGCTTTTGCGCTTTGGAATTAGTCCGCGGGAACCCAAGTAGCAGAGATCGCGATATATTGCGATTTTATCGGTCGGTTATCACGATTATATCGGTATCAATTTATCGCAATATTTGCGAAGTAAAAATTGCGATTTATAGCGATCAAATTGCTATTCATCGCAATTTTTGGTTCGATAAAATCACGATCAATTTTCTACGACAGAATCGAAATTAAATCGCCATAAATTGCAATATTTGTCTCGATGATATCGCGATAAATTGCCGGGCGATAAAATTGCAATTTTATTTCGATAGGATCGAGGATAATAGCTCAGATGTTGCTGATTCTAGCGATTTTATCGCCAATAAAATCGCAATAAATCGCGATTTTTTCGTTGAAAAATGCTGCTTGGGAAGGATGACATGGCGACCTGATTACAATAGTTCTCCACTCCATCAGTATCTTGGAAAACGGTTTGATAGTCAATCGATCAGTTGGACCGAGTTAGTAGAAATAAACCAAGCCACATCAGCGGGGTGATTGTTGAGATTAATAGACAAAGCTATAGACACGGAAAAAAAAGAGGTATGGGTTAAGTCCCAACTTTTGGATGATATAGACATTCCCAATTAATTGTGGTTATACCCCGATTAATTGTGGCAGTATCCCAATTAATTGTGGTAGTATCCCGATAAATGAGGCTACTAACCCAAATGCTGCGGTGCTATCCCAACTTGAGTTGCGGTGCTACCAAAATTAATTGGAAATGTCCATATCATCCAACAAATTGGTGTAGTACCACAATTTTAGGGGATAACCCCTGACACTTTTTTCCGTGAACAAAGAAGACATAGGAAGTATGGAGCGATCCTTTTTTTTTTTTTGAAATGGATGGTTTTATTGACTAAGGAGGTTAAATGATGGACTAGCTATCGGGTCTCTCGTGGGGTGCCGTCAGTTAGTCTATTACCTACGTCCTTTTATCCATTGTCAATAGGATCCCTCCATATCCTTCTAGTCTTGTTTGTCTACCGCTTTGTTTATCACTTTCAAGAATTAGCCCGCAGCTATTGCCAAATTTAACGGAGCAATTCAATTTGTTAAAAGAGAACGTCTATGCGGATTCCTTTGACAATTGTAAGGAATTTGCTTCGCACTATGCAGAAAATTCATTGACATTTGCACAAAGATCCGCAGAACCGTTTCCATGTATAAACTTAAATTGGGCGATTAAATTTGACAATAGCTGATATGGCTAGATTCAATTCTGATCCATGCGGTCCACTTGATAATTTTTGGATTCCAGAACTTTTATTTGAAATCTCAATGTGTGTTTCATTTACCTTCTGTTGCGAAACTTTTTCAAAATTTTGGTTTGAATTTGACAACAAGCGTTTTTTTCTTAGACCAATGGATTATCGTCACGTGACGTGAAAAAGATAATTGAATAATCCTCTCAACACCTGATGCGCAGGATGTTTTAAATTTTTACTCGAATTACCAATAGATAAAGCGGATTATGAACATTATACGCGATACAGTGCATCAAAAATCAAAACAAATTTTTCCCCCGTGTAGGATAAATTCAACGCATTCATCTTAACTGAACGAATAATTGCGCTGAAGTAATACTTTGATTATTCATATCTCAGCGGTTGATACCATACAAGTGAATTGAATGGAATACACGTTGTTCTTGTACTTCTATAATAGTGCTAGTGAGAACGATTATAAAATGCCATTTTCACACGTCTTTCCCGCGTGTAAGAATTTTTGCTGATCGTATTAGTTTAAAAATTCAATTAATTTGTTCGTAGTTATGGATCGGAATCTTATCATCTCAGAAGTCCTCATTAAATTATACGTTTAAATGCGACTATTTTAAACTACTCGTGATGTTTAAACTGACATTTATTTGGATCAGTCAGCATTCTTAATTATGAGGAATGAAATAATATACTCTATTTCTGGTGTAAAAATCAAGGCTAGAATATTTTAGACGATAACTTTCAGGACCCATCAAGTGTGCGTGGTCAGTAAAAAAGTGCGCACATGCCAGCGTTACCAAACATTGTGCGGAAATCCGCCAATTATACTCTAATTTTTTGGTGTTTTCCAATTAGCAGTGGCATGACGATTAAGGGGCTTAAACATAACTGGGTGTATACTTTGTATCGGTGTCTTCCATACCTGTTGTTGTAGATTATTCTAATCACGACAACTCTTCAACAGAGACTCTTCTCGCTCAAAATCTCTAGAAAAAAGACGTATCTGATACCTTGTTCTACAAGTTTCTAATTTATAACTGCGACTGTATAAATATTGCTTTTCGCGTGTAAGGTTATGAAACAAAGTTCGACTACACACTCTAATCAGTGGCGAGGAGTGAATGATCGATTAACGATATTTCCCCATAAAAGCAATGATAAAGAATCGATATTGAGGTGTTCGTTGCGAACACCCAATTTATCGATCATATTCCATAGGTATAAATGAACATGAATCGATATATCGCAAAGCACGCTACGCCGCTGACTCTAGTACGCGACAAACGGGCGCAGAATGAGATAAAATTGAGTATTTTTTCACAAAAAAGAACGTCACTCCATTCTAAGATCGTAAGATCACAAGACCCAAGCAATTGAAGTTTCAATCAAAATATTTATTTTCTCTTCACAATTTTGCTGATTTTTGCGCACAACTAGAATAATTATAAGCGGTGAAAATTTTGGGTCAAAATTCCCAACAGCCTCCCAGTAAAAATACGCGTTCTCAGCAGGAATTTAGTAACGTGGAAATGTAGTGACGTTGTTTGGTTTAAAAAACTTGAAGTGTGAGCTCACCATCGGCATTTCCCCATCTCTAGACGGTTCTTCAAACTAATCAGATAACATCGCTTCGTGCTTGCAATACCGGAAAAAACGTGTTTCAGAATATAGGTGCAGACTGTTGAGCGACTGCTGAAGCAATCTTCGTTGTCAAGTTTGAATGTCACGTGTAAACAAGTCATGTAAACTTTTACATTAACAACCTTTGAAATTTTTTGGGAGTTTTGTGGCTTCTATTCCTTTGTTCAAATTGACACTGATTTTTAAACATGCTGGGCAAATTTCCTTTGATGTTGGAATCGAAAGGTCGGCAGGAGCATTTTTGTGGCATTTTCCGTGTTAGACGCGGTTGGCTGCCCTTTAGGGCTTTAGGATATCCGCATTTCGATTAGTCCGTACTCTCCTCAAATAGCTGCCCTATTTTAAAATATGTATATTGTCTCTGCGGGCTGATTGTTAAAATTGAAGACGAATAAAGAAGACATAAAAAAGACAGATGAAGAGGACATATGGAGTATGGAGCGATCCTACTGCTTGAAATGGGCGGTTCTTATACACTGTAAGGGGATAAACGATGGACTAACTAAATATAGTCTCTCGTGGATTGCCATTAATTAGTCCATTACTTCCTCCTTTGTCCATTGCAATCACCCGCACCCGCTTCCACCAATATCATCCCTTCATAATATCTCTTTGGTCTCCGCTGTCTGTAGCTTTGTCTATCAATTTCAACATTCAGCCCGCAGGAGCTGAGCTGTTTTCCCCAAACCAATATCATCCCTCCATATCCTTTTGTCTACGCTATCTATAGCTTTGTCTATCATGATTGCAACGATCAGCCCGCTACAGGCCGATTATTGAAATTGAGGGACAAAGCTATAGACTAAGAAGACATAAGAAGTATAGAGCGATCCTATCGGTTGAAATGGGTAGTTCTTATAGACTAAGGGAGAAAATGATGGACTGACTGTCGGGTATCTGGTTGCCGTTAGTTAGTCTATTACCTACGTTCTTTGTCCATTGCAACCACCTGCTTCCACCAATAAGATCCCTCCAAATCCCTTTTGTCATCTATGTCTATAGCTTTGTCTATAAGTTTCAATTATCGGCCCGCAGGAGCTGAGCTGTTTTCCTCAAACCAATATCATCCCTCCATATCCCTTTTGTCTACGCTGTCTATAGCTTTGTCTATCATAATTGCACCGATCGGCAGGAGCTAAGCTGCCTCCCCTCCCCCCCCCCGGGGGGGGAAGGGGTTCCCCGCTATAAGTTTGACCTTCGCGCGACTTGACAACCGGGAGGGAAAGTATCGGGTGCCGGTGGCCGGTAGCTTTTTACTAATCACCGCTGTCTCGGAGGTTATGTTCGCATTAATTGAGCATGGCACAGCGCGTGCGCAGTCCGCCTGCCCACTCGGCCGGGCGGATGTCTTTCAACACCGAGCACCCGCAAATCCGCCACTTTTCTCACTCGGAGTCTCGTGACATTTCCCGTCGGGCCGTAGGATTATCACTCCACCTCCTTCTCTTTTTTCTGCGTCTCGGTCGCGGTGGCGTGGCGTGCTTTGCGATATATCGCTTGATCTACATTTAAACGCTGGGAAAAACTGATTGGATCTAGAGTCCAGACTCTTGAAAACAATGAAAAGAAAAAATACTCTTGATTCAATCGGATTTTTGCTTACATCAAGAACCCAGTCTCTTAAATTAAGCGGATTTTCTTTTGATTCAAGTAAAATTCCGATTGAATCAAGAGTATTGGCGCGTATACGTAGTATACCGCCTTTGCGATCGTTTCGACCCCCCCCTCGATACAATAACCGAGTCCCCTAGTTCCTTACCGAAAAGTGACTACCGCGAACTTCTGAGATTTTCCAAAGCGTGTAAAAAGTTTACTAATCCGTCAATAATAATGATTAAAATTTGTTTCTCATTCTGGGGCTCGCTAGTTTAAGTGTAATGAATACCAAGAGTCTACGTTTCTTGGTTTTTTTTAAAAAAACCTTAGAATGGGGCGCGCTGATTTAAAATATGCATATATAAGCGGAAGCAAGCGAACTGATTCGAGGATGGCTGACCAGTTCGGCACTCCTTGAATGAGAATTTCACTCACTCCGTTTTGTTCACAACGTTGCTTTGACATATCTCCACAACACTGTTATCCTTTTCAAAAGTTGGTACTCCTTGCTCTGATAGCCGGGGACACCAGGATAGTGGTAAGTGCAATCTGTGATGAGCCTCGAGACTCATTAGAACATTTGCTAAACGTGGCTCATACAGGAGTCCACTAAGCCCTCTCGTCTCCACGCTCCTGATCACTGCGTCGGCGTCACGAAGAACAATGGGCCTTGGGCCCCAACGCGGCCGATACCCGTACCCCAATTACTCACGCTTCATTAACCATTTCACCGTCACGCTAGGATTCATCCAATTTTCAAAAAAAATTGTTTCGCATGTATTTAGCAATTTTTTCCTTACTCTCCGTTAAAACACAAATAAAAAGAGACCTCATTCATAAAAATCGGCCGAATAGAAGAGAAGTTACAGTAATCGAAATCCGAAGAAATCAACAAAACCTCGACTCCTCGATACGAAAAATAAAATGAAGGGGAAAAAAAGAAAGTATAAATTACAATTAAATATAATTGACCTCAAAATTTGACAAACAATTCATTTATATACCTAACGCTGAAAAAACTGGGAGAAATTACAAAAAATTTGCCTCTTGCAAGGGGCTTCTTTGTAAGAATTTTGACCTGAAGACAACGGTCGAATAACAGCAGTACTCCATACAATACACGGTGTGCCTGAACGAGTTAAACATTTTTCATACGTCCAAATCGAAAAATCTTTATATTTTTAACTACAATGTTTCTTGAATCGTTTAAGCAAAAAAAAAAAAAAAAAAAATTCCGTCGAGATTCTGGAACGCAAAGGCGCTTTAAAAGTATTCTGGGGCTATAATAGCTAAATCACCGGTAGTAAATTCGTTATATTATTAAAAAGAAATTGACTCCATAGTTTAATTCCTTAGTTTCTTGAATACGATTATTTTAAGCACTTAAACATTTATACCACCAATTTTAGCCATGGGGTGATTTCCTGAGAGCCGATAATATCACGAATTTCTCATAGAACCCCTCAACAGTGGCTTGCTTTTTTGGCAGCCGATTCGGCCATCGAACCGGAGTTTAAATGGAAGCTGATAATAACCCAAAGCTCTGAGAAAAATTTTGAGATGAGTATAAGAACGGTTTGTTGTAAGTAGCGAGGAGAGGCGGGCAAAGCGGCTAAAATCCTATCTAATTTTTACAGTTTTTCTGTTGAATTAATGTTGCCGCGGGCTTCTGACTGTCCACACATAGTTCTGTTCAGCATATCGATACATAAGTATTTACATTTTACATACGTAGAATCTAATTTTCACGTCGGGGAGTTGACATATTTTGATTTTTTCGATTTTATACGGAAAATTGATGGTTTTTCGGGATTGAAATTATTATTGTTTCATGAAAAATAAATGCACCCAAAATGACTATAGCATATTGATTCTTACACATTTGCACTCACAAAATTGGTTGGTAAATTCAACGAGTGGGTGCATCGACCTGGTATATCAAGTTTCTGCAATTTTTTACGGCAAATCAGTAGATTTTCGGGATGTAGATTGCTTACTTTCAATTCATGAATGAATAAAGCAACGACATGGTTGAACTTCTTTGCATGGAAAGACGTTTAAAATAACAAAATCAAGACGTATTTAATGCAATTGCATTTATATCGAGTCAATTTCTTTTCAATAATATAACGGGATTTTTACTACCGGTGATTTGGGTATTTTAGCCCCAAAATACCTTTAAATCGACTTTATCTTCTAGGAGTTCGACAGAATTTTTCCTTTCTTCGCTTAAATTATTCCGTAGCACTTTTCTTCAAGAATCTGATAAGATTTTGCTTGAGGCAGATCAAAAAACTTAAATTCGATCGAATAGCTTTCTACTTTCACAATACACGGTCTCGTCAAGGTGCGTCTTTGACCTCGCAGTGTTGGATCGTGAATTCTCTTTTTATGCTGTTTGCCTATTTTGAAATCTCTGTAAATGAAAACTAAAGGGGTTGATATGTGCGAGTTAATGACGCGCCTTATCAACACATTGTGTTGGAGTTCACTGCTTGTTTTTTCTTGTCATTGTTTTCAAGAGTCTGAACTCCAGATCCAAGCGGTTTTTTCCAGTGAATGTATAGAAAGTGATCGATAAACAGGGTGTTCGCAACGAATGCCTCGATAATCGATTCTTTCCCACAGCTTCAAATGGAGAAATATCGATAATCGATCATTCTCGCTTCGCCACTGGTCGATTTCGCAATCGATCTAGGCCTCTCGTCGTTGTTATTATCATGATGGCTTTTGTGTCTACCCTGACCGCACTGCATTTCATCAGATGGCTTTTTTGCGGGGAGCAGAGACCTGGCTGATAATTCAAAAACTTGAGATAATCATCTACCTCTGAGACCCTTGAAAAGAATCACGATGATTTGCGTCCATAAAACTAAATATTCTTGCCGGTTTTGAAAAATTTTAGAGAAGGTTTGGGTGCCTGTCTTCTAATTTGTCAAACTCATAGAGTTTTCTCTTCCTTATTTTTTACTTCCCACGGTAAAAAATCAGTAACATCCTTTACAAAGATCCATTTTCAAAATAAAACTACTGGTCCTAATGCGTGCTAAATCATTAAAAGTGTCCTCTTTCGATCGCGACGTCAAGGATCTCCTCCTGAATGACTAACTAAACCACGAGGCTTCCTAAGAAAAGAAACTGTTTGAAGATCAACCGTGGATACGGCTTGTAAAATAAGTTATTAAATGGACCACTAGATAAGGTACGAATTTCAGCATTCTTATACATGTTTCTTAACCAAAATTGTACGTAAAACACGATGCACACAACGAAAATTACCGAAATCAACTCCTTACGAAGATATTTAATGATTCTTAATGCGTGAATTCAAACCACCCGCTCATAAAAACTCAATGCTCTACGTGATTCACATCGCGCGCTAAACGTTATCATGACAGTCTCTGCGATATAAAAATCTGGCAACCTCAATCTTGACGCTTTGGCTCAGTTATAGCAAATTGCTAATAGTTTGAACAACACATGATGGGAAATGAACATTGCTCGATTGAGAAGCTTGCTGAAACCGTTGTAGTGGGCGATTTGACTCACGTAGAGTTTTGAGTTTCTTGTGAGCGGGCAGTTCAAATTCCTCGTAACCAATGTGAAATAAAAACGTTAATATCTTCGTTAGGAGTTGGTTTCCGTAATTTTCGTTGTGTGAATCGTTTTCTACGTGAAATTCTGGTTAAGAAACATGTATCAGATCGCTTAAATTCGTACCTTGTCTAGTGGTCCATTGCAAAGTTCAAGACCTTTTTAGTTTCTTCAAATTTGCTTCGTTTTCTCTATTCCGGATAGAAATTTTCCCTCCTTTAAATTTGCAGCATTACAAAATCGCTATGCCTGGCTGTCTTCCATAACATTTGAGAAATAATTTTCATACGTAATTTCACTTAAATTCAATCCCGAAATGGAAAATGTTAATAATTACATTAGAAACAACAACTCTCACTCTATCCGCAAATTTCCGGCGAGAACCAACAGCGGTTCCGTCAAGAGCTATACGCAACTGAAGCATAACCCGGAAACAATTCAACGGATTGCGCCCAGAATTGCTTGCACTTTATTATGCAAGACTTTGCAGCCCACAGTGACAAAATATTTGCATAATGATTAAAAGGTAAAACAGGACATATCTTATCCTGCTGAAACAGAATTTGATAATGTCAAGAGGTTAGGCATGCAATCAAGAAAACACTCAGCCTTTTTCTCTTTATTGAAAGGAAAAGGGGGGAAAATCTGGATAGATATTATAATTTTTGAGATTGCACTGAAAACAAATTATGGTAACACTTACTATAAGTCTACTTGATTTTTTACACAGTGATACTATTTAGTGAAAATAACCAGAATGACGGTAATATTCACTAGAGCTCTAGTGCTTACCATAATATGGTAAATGCTACCAAAGTCTGGTGTTTATTACCGTACATGTATCACTGTGTCTGAGTATGGTAAAAACTACTATATTTGTTTTTCAGTATGCAAACTTTTGCTGGTACGCGTAGAAAAAGAATATTGATCGAGATTCAGTAATAACCATTTTCCGAATATTTGATACTTTCTTATCACAGGCATTAGTTTTTTCCTTCAAATTTTTCTAAACCGAATTTTCAGTGATAATTCGCTTTTCAGGATCAAAAAACTGGGTGAGATATTTGTCATTTTTTCCGTATAAAACGAATTAAATGCGCTTTTTCTACAATGGTTTGTTACGTCACAGTCTATAACCACGAATCATACCTCTAATTTCTGAGTCAAGAGCCATTTACCTCGAGCAGGTCGTTAGTCCGATTTCTTCGTATTTTTTCTCGCGTGCGATTTAGGAAAGTCGTGCCGCTTCGAGGATTTGGTGAGAAATTATCTGAATCATTATAGAGATTTCCACCTAAACATTTCGAAGGAAATTTGATATTTCCACCGGACCGTATACGATTTCCTTAAATAAAGCAAAAAGATTCATAAATGAGATAATATTTGATAGTTTTGCGGTAATTTTTATTCTTCGGTGCTTGAGCGGATAATTCTTATTGCTCATGCGCTGAGACATCCTATTCTAAAGGAGATACTAATTACTTTGACCATAAAGTTGTCTTTTAAGGATGGTTGCAGGTTAGAAGGTATCCCAGAAAGCATCCGTACAATCTTTTAGTTAAAAGGCTTAAACACAGACAAGAAAGGTAGAAATGCATCCTCTAAGACTACCATACGAAAATTTTATTGGAGGATGGTTTGCACATTAGTAGAAATACCAGAATATATCCTGCAATTATGAATTTAGAAGACTTTAACGCAGAACAGAAAGGTAGAGAATGCCTAAGTAACACGTGCAAACGTTAGGTTAGGTTAGGTTTTTTTAAAGTCGGAAAGCATTTTTAAAGTGGAAAAATTTTTCTAGAGTCTGGACTCTAGCTTCAAGAGACTTTCTTCCCCAGCACTGCTGTGCTAAGAAAGAACGCCGTATGAGCATTCGAGAGTTGCCAAATTTCCTTGGATATATAAAATATTTATTTTTTAGGGAACTTATGCATATTTTCCCCTTACATTTTCAGAATCTTTAGGTAAAATTGTGAACTAAATTATGTGAAAAATTGGGAGGAAAATATTCATAAATTTACCAGGAAATCCGTGTTTCAGCAATGTAAATTTGGCAACGCCTCAAGGTTTATACGGCGTTTTTCCTTAGCACGGCAGAGTGAGATTGTCAAGCCGGGGTCCCTTAAATGTATTCTTTTTATTTTGGAGCGACAATAAACGCGGCTCTGGAACGCATTGCGCCCACACCATGCGTGAGTTCACTGCTCACCACCGCCGCACAGTGGATCGAGTCAATCAGAAAGGTCGGACGTGAGATTTTTGACTAAAACTGCAAATGTTGATGTTTATTTCGTCACATTTTGAATTTTAAAGGGTCCTCAAGGAAGAAAATTTCACGAGGAAACCAACGAAATCACTTTTAGAAGCGCAAAGTTTTGTAAAAACTGAGTTATAAGCGTTTAAAGTTTCCAAATTTTGTCCGTCTTCTCTCATTGACTCGAACCACCGTGCGCCGGAGAGTTTGAAAAGACTCGTTATTCAGAGGTTCGGAAGTAAGCGGGAACTAATTTGCATGGTGAACCACACTCATTGACGAGGGAACCTCGCGAAAGTCGGCTTCAGTCGTCGCCCCTCTAACGTAAAGGCGTACCTCGATTTTCACGTGAGCCATGGTTGGAATATAAATCCAAGCGTTCTGGGGCTCACGAGGGAATCGAGATACCCCCTTACGCCGGAGGAACGACGCGATGTGCGGGTTGGATTAGAAAGGTGCACCGTTGCAACGGAGCCGAGAAAAAACCCGTGCTTTCCCGCGAGGTAGATCATAAAATACGCACATCTCAGACGATCCGGGAGTTGCGACGCGCGGATAAGTTCTTCGACAGTGGCGTGGCGCGATTTTCGATACATCGATTGATTTGCCATTTAAACCCACAAAGAAGGATCGATAAACAGGGTGTTCGCAGCGAACACCATAATAATCGATTCTTTACCATAATTTCAAGGGGGGAATATCGATAGTCAATCATTCACGTCTCGCCACTGTTCTTCGAGACTAACTACCGCTCGCACAATGATACATTTGTTAATTATGTTCCGATGAATCAATTTTTAACCCTTAAATGATTGACATGGGTCAAACTGACCCGAAACTTGATATTTTTTGATGACCTAGTCAGTTTGCTGCACACGAACACTTGAGTTTCACAATATGCTCTACAAAAACTATGAGAAAAAAAATTGATTTTGTTGGTTTTTTGCAAACTAGATTAAGATAGTCTGGACAAAATAGGTAATTAGGATCCAGAGGTCAGACTTTTAAAAAATTTGACTAGAAAAAAGTACTTCAGCCGCCTGATTGTTGAAATTTTTTTTCGTCGGGTCGACATAGATGACATAGGTTAAAAGGCGGAGCGTGATTGGTCGGCTATGTCTTATCGCTGCTTTGTCGTGCCTATGTCGGGTTGAACTCACGACAAGCTAACGGCACCTCTTAAGTTTCCAACAGTATGTCGTCCATTCCACCGGATTCAATCAGATTTTCGCTTGAATCGAGAATCGAGCCTCTTCCTTTTGATTCAAGCGAAAATCCGATTGAATCAAGATTATTTTTTCTTGTTAAATTTTTGAGAGTCTGTACTCTGAATCCAAGAGACTTTTAGATTTGACTTTTTTGATTAAATTACGAACGAAATCCTCTAAAAAACCCGAGGAGAAATATTCACAAATGTTCCCAGAAATTCGAGATTTTCCGAGGAAATTTGGCAACGCTTGATGGCTCTAACGGAGTTTTTTTTTAAGCACGGCAGTATTATAGAAAGTCTCGTATGACGGTCTTCAAAGATGCGAGTTAGTGATCGATCATCGGCTCCGATTTATTTTCCACTCACCCTTGAAAGGCGGAAAGAGGCGAAGGAAGGATCCTCCGCCGAGCGGAAACGGGGCGTTGGCTTTTCCTGTCGCAACCGCTAATCGGGTGCGCTATGCTTTCCCCGGCGGAAAAGCGCAGGGAAACCCGAGCAGAAGCGCACCGTTGCGTGACCGTTGCACTCAAAGTCAACGAGAGCGCAACCCGGCGCCGGATCTGTCCCGCGCAATCGCTCCGTTTCCCGCTCGATTCGGTGAGTGATGAGCAAATCCGATGGAGGAAACCGGTGTCTCGCGTTTGGGAAAAAAACTCAGAGCAGATCTAAAAAAAAAAGTCCCAAAACTGCATAATGATGACTCCTTGTTTTGTAAAAGTTTTTGCCGGAGAGCTGCAGGTTGCCAATAGAGTACCTGTCTGTATAGATCGTTTTCGATACATCAAATAGGTGAGATTGTATCGAAATCGATTGGTTCAACATGTAAACATAGCCTCAAAAGTCAATCGAGTAATCCGAGGAAACGGGGTTTTTCTGATAGATTTTTGATTCTTATGAGTGCTAAATGGCATCGCAAGGTGAAATAGTTAGGAATTTTCTCATTTTCAGCTTTTCCGACTGAAATCCTGAAAGTTTTGTTTGAGGTTATGTTCTATTGTTTTGAACCAAACGATACATCGAACCACTATCGAAAGCAATCTATAGCGAGAGTATGGATAGATCGCTTCATGGAGGTCTTAGGGCTCAAAAGTGCAGCCGTCCTTCTAACCAACTTCTAACACACAAAATTTCACTGCCAGTCTGCAGAGTCTGCAATTTCCAATTCCAACCAAGATGGCCGAGAATGTACAGAAATGAGCGTTCTTCCGCAAAAATGAGTAAATTTATGCAAAAACTGAGTCGAATACGTGCTTTATAACGACGGTTCGTAACAATAGTATTAGTAAATCGTTCTGGATAGTTAAAATTCATAGGTTGGCTGCATTTCTGGGCCCTAATTTTATTCACAGAAGCATCGGTGAAGGATTTTCGGAGTTTCACATCTGTCCATACTCTCGCTACACAGGTACTCTAGTTGCCAACATGGAAAAACCATGCCTGAGGCCTGGGTTATGTCGCGTAACGGACCATCAATGCCGTGCTAAGGAAAAACGTCGTATGAACATTCGAAAGTTGCTACTTTTCGTCCAAAAAAAAATGTTCAATATTGAGGAAATTATGAATATTCTCACTTGAAACTTTCAGAAACTTTTAGTGAAATTGCGAAAAAAAATTATTCGATAAATTTAAAGGAAAATATTTATACATATATGTTCAGCGAGGGATCCCTGTTTCATCAAAGGAAATTTGGCAACGCCTTTGGGTTCATACTGCGTTTTTCCTTAGCCCGGTACCAGACAAGATACGAATTTAGGTATTATGGTACAGATTTCCTCTTCAAAATTCCACTTTAGACAAGATCGATGCTAAAATTACTGAAATTCACTCTTAGCCTAGCTATTAACGTTTGTATTTCGCTTTGGTGGCGACATTTTTGGATTTTCCGCTCACAGGAAAGACCCAGAACCTTCCTGAATCCAAACGCGCCCGACTTTTTACTTATCCATTATTTTTACCAATGATACCTGATCTTGAAATATTTTGCAGAATAAAGAGAGGTTTTTCTATAATATCGTTTGTTTTTCTTTTGTTGCAGCAAAATGAAAGCTTACGCATTCGTGGTAGCCGCCGCTTTCGTGGCTGTCGCCGTCTTCGCTGAGGACAAGAAAGATGACTCAAAAGAAGACGAAAGACCGAAGACCTTCAGGCGGCTTATCCCCGCTGATGTCCTCAGAGGTAATTACCAAACCTGTCATTTATTTTTCATCTTTTTGACTACACTCATGCTGCTGTGCTAAGGAAAAACGCCGTATGAACATTCGAGAGTTGCCAAATTTCCTCCAGATATATATTTATTTTTGAGGAAAGTTATGAGTATTTCTCCTCGAAATTTCCTAGATTTGTAGATAAAATTGAGAACAAAATTATCTGAAAAAGGGAAGACAAATCTTCATAGGTTTACCAGGAAATTCTTGTTTTATCAGAGGAAATTTGGCAACGCCTGAAGGTTCATACGGCGTTTTTCCTTAGCACGGCAGTATGAAACATGCTGTTTGCTTGCAATACAAGTAGCACCGAACATACTTCTGGAGAATGAGACTCTGTGAAGGGTCCTCAATGAAGCTTGATTGCTGTCGGGGTAAAAGTACCAAAACGCCTTCAATTTTTTGTGTATGCAATGAGGACAACCGTTGAACACGAATAGTTGTATCCAGATGTTATGCTCAATGGTGTGTCGTAAAACGTTGCGTTGCACGTTTAAACCAGACTTCATTTTGTTTTATTCAATTTGTAAGCAAACTATGTATTTCATATCATAAGGAATCATATAAATATTCAAATAAAACCAAGTAGATTCTAAAAGCTCATGAATTAACTCAATTGTACCGTCGAGTTACTAATAGTCGTCTCGATCCACTTTATAAGAAAACTGAGTTTGAGACAGTTTATGTTTCCGTGTATTCTTCTCTATACAGGGAAAATTGGATACTTAAGGATACCTTCCTTACGTTTATTAAGCGGGAAAGTACGATAGGTGTGAAATCGGTTTCATCCTTTGATCAAAGTTACAAAGGCAGCTTTACCCTAAATACTGTTGTAAACCCGACATCATCCAAACTTTGATCTTTAACCACGACTAATTTAATTCGAATTTTAGGGTATTTCTTTGTTAGATGTATTTTTGACCTAAGATCATAAATGGCACATATCATCAAGCAAAGTTTTATCTGAATCGTGTTAGTGAACATAAGAATTTCATTCGATTTTTGGCTCAATGAGTTGACCATCGACCATAATTTGGCTGAGAGTAGCGTTAACTTCAAAATTCAATTTTTGTTTTACTCGATTACACTGCGTATAATTTCAGTGCATTGAGTGCTTTAAAAGAAGTGTCTCTGCTGCAAAGTTTATAAGTTTCTTGCGATAATGA
Source organism: Bemisia tabaci (assembly GCF_001854935.1). Taxonomy (NCBI): domain Eukaryota; kingdom Metazoa; phylum Arthropoda; class Insecta; order Hemiptera; family Aleyrodidae; genus Bemisia; species Bemisia tabaci. The sequence goes on along the minus strand of NW_017547116.1, from coordinate 6,943,169 downwards.
GTCCTACAGCTCTCAGTGTCGCTTAAACGGTGTTGATTAGTTCTGACCGTAGATTGAAAATCGGGTATGTCCTTGGCCTCGGTTTTGACCCATTATACGTTTCCCCGGCCATCGCTTTCCCTCTGGCCGAAACCTCGCCTGGCAGACTGTCACATTTCGTCGCTTCTCCGACGGAAGGGCGTATTTCGATTTCCTCCTGAACCCTGCTCTCCGTATAAATCAATGCTTTCCGGGGTTCATGTGAAAGTATAAGATATGCCCTTGCGTTAGCGGAGTAACGATTTTCCGACCGGATCCGCGGATGAGAGAGGAAACGGAAACGCGTCCGAACAAACGTGATATCCGAGCTTCGGCCGTTGACCAGGAATCTAGTTCGACACTTTGTTGTAAATTTGCTTAAACGCGCAGCCCTACGGTTCCAAATCAGGTCATTTACACTCAATGGAGATGTTGCATGTGTGAAGAATTTACGATTTGACTGTTGATTCCAATGTAAAAGTTCGCGAGAGACACGATCGTGCCACTGGTTTTCTCTGAAATCAACTCCCAAGCTCAAAAAAAGCTCTCAAGTTGAGGCCAAAATGGAGGGGATTTTTTTTTTTTTTTTTTTTTTTTTTTTTTTTTTTTTGTAGTTGTGCCAGGAGAAAAAGTGGCAAATCTTATCGAAGAGAAACTGTCATATCTTCGATAAGATTCGCCACTTTTTCTCTCGGCAGAACTACAAAAAAAAGAGAGAACTCGGAACTAAGTAAGAGAACGGATGTTCTTGGAGACTTTAACGAAAGGGTAGAAAAGCAGGCAAAATTCACACAGAGGTGGATTCCCAATCTGACTTGTTCCAGCATATTATGGAGCAATTTTACTGGTGGAAACGAGTGATTGCAATGATCAAAGGAGGCAAGAAATTGACTAAACTCTCGTTAACTCACCAAGGACCCTGTAACCCTAGGTATTCCATCATTTCCACTCTTATCACTGGTAAAAAAAACCTATTGGTTCAAGAGAGCAGTTTCTTGTCGCCGGATTTAAGAGTCTGGACTCTTGTTTCGATGCAAAATCTGCTTGAATCAATGAAAAATCCGCTTGAATCAATGCAAAATCCGCTTGAAACAAGAGTTCAAGACTCCTAAATCCGGCGACAAGAAACTGCACTCTTAAGTCAATGCACCGCGGCATTGGTCCAAGAGGTTTTTTTTACCAGTGATGAGCCACCCTCACCCGTTTTAACGCATATAGCCGTGCTAAGAAACAACGCCGTGAGAGCCATCAGGCGTCCCCATCTTTCCTTTTATGAAAAATGAATTTACGGGGAAAATTATGATAATTTTTTCCCCAAAATTTTCCGCCTATTTTGTACGCAATTCTTTCTAAAATATCTAAAAATTTCAAGGTGAAATATGCATAACTCTCATCAAAAATACATCTTTCATCCGGAGAAATTTTGCGACTCTGGAATGTTCATTCGGTGTGTTTCCTAGCCTGGCAGACTAGGATCTCTCCATTTTCTCTGTGTCCTCTTAGTTTATAGCTTTGACTATCGATTTCAATACACTGATTTAGTGGCTACGTCATTCGGTATAACATCGAACTCTTGATTCAAACCGAAACAAACCAACACAACCTCATGTACGAACTCCTCATGAGTTAATTGCGTTAATTTATTAAAATTTCGTCATTAATCGGTCATAAATCAATTAAAGACTCATTAAACACGAGAACTTTTGATTGCAAGAAACTTTTGGACGCATTTTACCAATATGGTGCTAACAATAGGAGCGCGAATTAGAAAGAAGGTTATGTGTTTGTTTACATTTGAAATAATAAGTCGATATTATATCGAATGACGTAGCCACTAAATCAGTCTATAATCAGCCTGCTGGATGAGATTCGCGCAAATAACGCACAGGCGATGACTTCGATGAGGAAACTTGGACGGTAACAGTGGCGTGGCGTGAATTGCGATGTATCGATTGTTCTGCCATTTAAACCTATGGTTAAGAATCGATTATAAAGTGTTCGCTGTGAACACCCTGTTTATCGATCCTTTTCTATAGGTTTAAATGGCAGAACAATCGATATATCGCAAAGCACGCCACGCCACTGGACGGTAACGCGGAGCGCGCGGGCAGTGGTGCATTGATCAGCGGACTAATTATCGTGTTCCCCGATGAATTGCTGATTGCCCGTGCCGTCCCGCCTGTCAACGCACAATAACCCCTGCCTTCCCGTTGATGGCCATCGCGCTGCCCGCTGCGCCGATGTGACCCATATTGTCAAATCGTAAATTCTAATCTGACCTTCCTGATTGATGCGATAAGTTAACGGGTTTTCGGGAACGGTATTCATTCAGGAAAAACAATGCCTGGTAAAATCTATGTCAGAAGATCTGGAGGATTTTTTTTTTTTTTTTTTTTTTTTTTTTTTTTTTTAAAAATGTTCTTAATATCAAAAAACGGGTCTCCTAGAACAAGGGGGAAACACTAAGAAATGTGGTCCGAACTTAATATTCCGATTCAAGCTGCCTGAACTGAACACTCTTCCCCCTTCAGTATTGTATTAGTACTCATGAGACCTCAAAATTTTGACTCTAATTGAAATTTTTTTTAACTTTTTGGCCTTGTTTTCTCCGCAAAACAGTGCGGACGCAGCACCATATTTTACCATATTAGTAGAAAATAAGTTGTGATAGTTTCTTTTTATAGTTTACAAGCGGTTAAATAAGTAAGTAAAATAGAATTAAAAACGCGTAAAAGGTCTAAAGAAGTTTTACATACAACAGTTGAAAAAATATAAGATAATTTTTTTTTAAAAAAAAAAAAAAAAAACTTTTTCAAAATTCTAGTTTTCCTGAAGACTCCTATATTTAAATTTAACAGGGCGCAAATTTTGCCTAAACAAATACTGCAAGAATGTCTCCAAAAATACTGAACTCTAACAATTATTCAAGGGTTGCCTTTTTAAAATTGACCTGTTTTTTCGGCCGCCATGGCAATCAATAGAAAAACATTGTATTTTGTTGTCATTTTTTTTGCTCATTGTCTTTTCCTTGGATCCCAGCCACCACCATGTATGGCTCAGGTTTTCATCGTTTTTTTTTTTTTCTTTTTCTTTTTAATTTTTATTCTATTTCCGACTGAAAATGACTCAGCTGTGAGTCGAAACGTCTCAGTTGTCAGTAATTGGGTATTTTAGCCTTGTTTCCCGTTTTTCCTCCTTGCTCTCCTACCGTTATCATTGTCTCGGGCTGCACTTAAGACTTTGTATCCATGACAGTCATTGTTATCAGGGTAGAATATCAATGGAAAAACATGAGCTTTCGGACTGACTTGGCAACGCCGGGCGGAAACCGAGCGAAAGTGAGCGTGGCGCTTCGCGGCCTCTGCCCCTGGCGCGCGCCGCCGCCGCCGCCGGTGCCCCCCCCCTCCCACCCTGATTGCGCATGAGCGTCCGCCCGAATCGAGGTTAATTTTCATTTTTTCGTCTCATTTTTCTACGGATAGTTAAGTTCGAGTCGATCTTTACCAATGCTCGCTGTCACTCATCTCTCAGAGGTCGGGAAAATTCGGGTTTTTTGCGGGACGGTGATGGTTTAGCCTCACTAGCTGCGGTTGCCCTGTTGGTTGCGTCCGGGTTTTTGAAGGCGTTTGCATCTTCCCGAAGTCTTTGACCGCGATACTACTTCTTGCCTCTGACGGAAGAAAGTTAAGCTGCGTTTCAGCGATATGAGGGAAATGTCCAGAAAGGACCATAACTCTGGCGCAGAAATGACCAAAAATGTCAAAAATGGTCGGAATTGTTAAAATTGACCAGAAATTAATCAAACTGTTAGCCGGAAATGATTAAAATGACCAGAAATGTCAAAAATGACCAAAACTCTACCGCAATAATAACTAGAAATGTGAGAAATGACAAAAAATGGTCGGAAACGTTACATATGACCAGAAATGTCAAAAATGACCAGAAATTAATCAAACTTTCAACTATTTTACTTCCACTGGAAAGCTATTTGGCGTTTTCAGGTTGCATTAAAAAATTAAAAAAATATTGGACGGAAAAAAAGCAACTCTCTGACTTGAGATTCTACGATTATATTATTATTCAAGATCTGGAATAAAATCTATCTCGAAAATATTTAAGACTCTTGCAACTATATGCCCTTCAGTCCTCTGTCAAAATAAATAAAATATGATAAAAGAAAACTAGGCAATGTAAACCGGAATTTAACTGATTCTGGCTACTTTCTCTCAATTTATTCCCGGAAATTGAGTATAGAGAATAAAAATATTTTTCGTGGGTTTTTTGTTGTTTGTTTGTTTGTTTTCTTTTTGTTTTGTTTTTTTTTTTTCAACGTTCATGCGCGACCTTTGCAATTATTTGAAAATTTCCCAGAAGTCCTGAAAATTCTGGTGAATTATCTTTGCCATAACAAACACCTCCGTGTTCCTTCACAACCTCATTATTTTTCATTAACGCTGACGATAAAATTACATAATTGGACCCACCTGTCTTCTTCTAAAATTCAAAACTGTAAAACTTCTAAATTCAATACTGTACTGCGGGACCGCGGGGCTGTACAAATAAGATAAGAGACCAGTCACAGCTTGCTATTTGCAATATCTCGACCTTGAAAATATCTCTTTTGATAACGTTGAGTACTCCTAGAAGAACCTGGAGTGCATTTCGCACCGTCGTCGCCACAATGCAATTCTTTTTCTCAGCCTTAGATTGGGAAACGAGGATGGGTGGAGTTCGAAGTGCGCCTGCCCTTGAGTCTTGTCGGATTTCATCCGGGCGCCGTCCATAAAACCGTTGATTAGCCCTCAACTAATTGTTTATGACCGGCTAATATTTCCCGTGCACTGGTTCTGGGACCGACAAGCGTTGATGTCTGTAGGAAATGCTGAGTCATTGTCACTTGTTGACTTAATGGCTGAGCTTGAGAAAAAAAATGTTTGCTTCGAGCCAACCGGAGCCATTGTAATTTTCTGTGGAGTCGCTCATGCAAGCTATATCCTAAAAGCATGCGTAAGTTTCTTTTTTGGAAAAAGCTACCACGCACTCTATAACATGCATTTCTGCATGTAAAATCTAGGTAACGACAACTCAGCCGCAAAACCAGAATTACATTTTTCGTTTTTGAGAAGCAATTGTGGAGATTATTATAGTCAGAGAAAAGTATATGTACCTTTAAGAAAAATGATCAAAATAGTGCAATTGAGTTTCAATGACATTCGCTCGAATTTCCTCGATTAAAATGAAAAATATGAACAACGAGAAAATTTATCAATGAAAATGTGAGGTTTTAGAGTTTTTGGATACTCTGAATAATTCTAGGGCTGTCAGTGTAGCTGGGGGCTCCTACCTTCTATATTTTCTCGAATCTTTTTACTCTATTTTCTCTATTTATTTGTCTTCCTTTATTGCACTTTGTGGTTGCTTTTCGTGATTGCACATTTTGATTGCACTTTGGTTGCATATTACTTTATGAATTTTGGAATGCAAGTTTAAGGAAGAAAAACAAAAATTGAAATCGGCAAGTTCAAAAATGCATAATAAAGTGTTGCTACTCTCCCAAGAGTCATTTTTGAAGAGCTCGATTTCGCTAATCGCTTCTGAAGATTGAAACCGGCGCAACAATTATTCAAAGAGCTCACTCTCTCCACGTTAACCCGGCTCATTCAATCGCTCATAGGTCAAGCATCTTAACTCATTGAGGAGTGAATGTACCGACGAGCTGGAGATTTCCTCCCTGATTAAAAAGGAATAATTGAGTCACAACCGCAATCTCAGTACGTGCGGTATTCATCACACCCGTAAATGATTATTCCTCGAGACGTGCTTCGAGAAAACGTTGAATGGGACTGGAGAATGTGGTCGAGTTAAATTTAATGTCTCAAAGAAGAAGAGAAATTGGTCGTTAAAGTGATTTACTCAAATGAGACTCCATAGAAAATACCCATAGCTTGCGGTGAATGACGTGTTTTTAGGAGGGTTTGATTGAAAATTAACCTTCAAATAGAACTGATCCATAAAAATGCTTTATCGCATTTAAAACGCCTTATTCTTTCAACAAAACATCACTGGAAAAAAACCACATTGGATCTAGAGTCCAGACTCTTGAAAACATTTAACAAGAAAAAATACTCTTGATTCGATCAGATTTTTGGTTAAATCAAAAGGAAATCCGCTCAAAATAAGAGGCTTGGTTCTTGATTTAAGCAAGAATCCGATTGAATCAAGAGTATTTTTTCTTGTCAATGTTTTCAAGAGTCTGGACTGTAGATCCAATTTGTTTTTCTTCCAGTGAACAGTCTAAAACCAATAGATCGTATTCGATAGTGGTTCGATATATCGTTTGGTTCAAAACCAGAGAACGAAAATTTCAGGATTTAAGTGGGAAGAGCTAAGGATGAGAAAACTTATACCAATCTCACTTTTCATTGCCATTTTATACTCATGAGGATAAAAAATCTATCACAAGAAACCCGATTCTTTAGATTACTCAATTGAGTTTTGAGGCTATGTCTACATGTTGAACCGATCGATATCGATACAATCTCACCTGTTCGATGCATCGAATACAATCCATTTGTATCCTCGGTTGTTTGCTAATCTTGGTCGCTGAATATGCAGCTTTGCAAAATGGTAGCTCGAGTAAAACCTGTAGATTTTATTGAGAAAAATGACAGTTTTTTTACGTCTGCGACCTCTAACCGTTTAGACGACGCTGGTGTCCTTTTACATTCAGATTGATGAGGATTTACGTAGAAAGACCAGGCAATTAAGAGGACACATTGTAGCATGAATCTTTCCACTAAAAAATATAAATCCTTGCAGACAAGTTGACAATGAACCTTCAAATTGAACTGATCAATAATGACGCCATACTGCATTATACAGTGCTTTGATATGTCCTAATGTACGCGTTTGTATCCTGGACAGTTTGACAACACAGTTCGCCAAATATGCAGATAATTTACAAAACTGTACCCTAAGTAAATCCTTTTGACTTTATCGAGGAAAATGCATTTTTTTCTGTCTGCGACCTTCAGCCATCCTGAAAATCCTCTTTCCCCTTTGAATTAAACGTGATTAGTATTTACACGAGAAAACTGAACGATTTTATGTTAGAGGTTAGACTTGAAGCGTTAATCTAGATTCTCTGAAACATGATGGCCCTTGCATAGAAATTTTTAATTTTGTCTTCGCTTGACAGAGTAGGGATTGTCTTAATCCGCCACACAAGTGTCAATTCTGAACATGATTTTTAAGCTTCCGTTCATGCCCTTTTAACTATGGCTTCTTCATCGTGTCGAGAGTTTGTTCGACGAAAAAAAAATCCGATTCAATCACGTGTATCATTGCAAAGTATCAAAAGGAACTCGCTCTACGTGACACTCAGGCATTTTCTATCTTTCTACCCTGCGTTGAAGTCTCCTACATTCGTTGTTTCTACATTCGTTATTAAAACAATTGAGGGGCTTGGAGGAAGGCGCATAAATGCAGTTTTTGAAAAAATCGAAACATTAATCATTTCAAGTAAAACTAGTCCTAATGCATATCGTGGAAAAATTTCCAAAAATTTCCAAAAAACCAAAATTTTGGCCCTACACTGGAAAAAAAAGAATCTTAAATTTGCCGCCAAGAAGTATTTCTTCTTAAATCAAGAATTTTGCTGGTTAATATAAGCTACTTTTTTGCTTAACCCAAGCATTAATTTTCTTGAATCAAGAAAAAGTCAGCTTAAAGCAAGATAAAGAAAATTCTTGGCGGCAAATTCAAGAATTATCATGCTTGATCCAAGCTACTTTTTTTTCAGTGTAACTATTTCGACAAGTCCGTACTTTCCTTATAGGTACTTTACTTATTCTTGATAGAATTTTGAAGAGAAGAACTAACGATCTCCTTTCCCGTGTGTTCCAGACTTCCCCGGCATGTGCTTCGCCTCCACCCGGTGCGCCACCATCGAACCCGGCCACACCTGGGAGCTAGCCCCCTTCTGCGGACGCTCCACCTGTGTCCGCGCTGAGGACGGCGCCACCCTCCTGGAGCTCGTCGAGGACTGCGGCCCTCTCCCCAAGAACAACCCCAAGTGCAAGCTCTCCGAGAAGACCAACAAGACTGCTCCCTTCCCGGAATGCTGCCCCATCTTCGAGTGCGAAGAGGGTGTCAAGCTCGAGTACCCCGAGATCCCAGTCGTCAACCCCCAGGGAGCCTCCTCTGCTGAGAGCACGACGGCCAAGACCAAGGCTAAGGCCAAGGCATAAACCATCGATCCTCAAAATACCAACCCCCTCTTCATCCCCTATCCTTTGTCCGGCCGTGCCCTCTAAATTAACGGCTTCGTTCGTAATCGTGTCGGCAACTTTAAGTCGGCGACTCTACTTATTTGAACTGAACTGTGTTTTGCAAGATGGAGCTAAGATTTCCGGCGTAAATGTAAAAGGACTTATCTGCATAGAAAAATTAATCACATTCATCTTGTTTTTAAAGTTAGCTGGAAATAGTGGTTCCTCGTTGCGAAATATACTCCAGTTTGACGGCGTTATTTAGAATTGGTCTAACTTCATTATACGTTACTTAGGTTTTTCGTGTTTTATTTTTTGACTGAAAACCAAACAACGTTCTAGAGCTTCATTTTGACGATCCTTCGCTGCATTTTAGTGATCGTGCGATGTATATGATACATATATTATTATATTTTATAATATGGCACGTATAATCTGTATAATATATTTTATTCGGAAATCAGGCAACGTGAAATGCAGTTAGACTGATTCTATTTAAAGCCGTAAAATCGAATCAATGTCATGAATACAGCCTCGAAAAATAGGCGCATAATGGTTTCTTCCAGTTGATGGCACGATTACGAACGGGGCGCCAAGTCGGGAAACCAATCACGTAATCTAGAACCACTTCCTTGCAAGTCCCCCGTCAACAAAAGAATAGCTTGTGTTCCTATACTTGCAATCTCTTCCTCTGTAAAATTCTTGTTTTTGTAACGACGTCGAAATCTCACTTTTCCCGCCTTTTTTGTATATTTTGTTTGTTTAGGTTAATTGTCTCTCTTGATCTTCCTTTCTCTTCCTCTCTCTATTTATCTTTCTTCTCTTCTGTTTTTCCTTGTGACTTGTGATTTTTTTTTCTTTTTTGTATCTAAGTGTATTTTTTATTTTTTGAATAAAAATTGCTTAAAACACATATTTCGCTATTCCATTATTCCTTTAATGAGCCTTCCGATCTGGCGGAGAAACGATAGAACATCGAAAAAAAATCATTACTCAAATCAAAAGGAGCTTTCATTGCATATTTTCTGATATTATATCTCAGTCGTAAAAATTTTGAAAATAAAAAAATAATTAGAAAATATTTAAAAGTAAATAAATATATAAAAGTAAATTTGAATCATTTTTGAAACAACCAAAATTCCTCTAAAAAAACATATTAATTGAAGATTCTTTTTGATGCAAATGAGAATTTCTCTAAACAAAGCCGATGCTTTCCATTCATAAGTAGATCGCGTTTAGCAGGAGAGAACCAAGCCACATTAACTTTTGCCAAATATAACCGAGTAATTTAATTTTTTACAAAAGAGCGTTTGTGTGGCTTTGTAAAATTCTTAAGGAATTTGTTTCGTACTATGTAGAAAATTCACTGAAATTTGCAAGAAAAAAACGTTCATCCGTTTTCAAGGAAAAATTAAATTGCCCAATTAAATTTGACAGCTGATGTGGCTTGGATCCTTCCTGCTTAACGTGGTCCAAGTGGTCTCACAAGGGTGCCAATGAGTATGATATCACCTGCAGGAAAAAAATTAGAAGCACGATGCGGCATTTTGTCATGAAAGTACTCTAAAATAAAGTAGGGTGTATTGGAAATGCACTGAAAAAGAGGAATCTTATAAAGCCACCAGAAGTATTCTTGAATCAAGAATTTGCATACCGACATTTTCACGAAAAATTAAAAAAAGTTTGGACGTATCCTTGTAAAAAATTGAACTTTTTCAGTTAATTTTGCAACTTTATCCCGGAGTTAGGTTCGTTTGTCAGGGCAAGGATAAACTCCGTCGCCGAATTTTTGTCTAGCCCTCACAGAATCGAAGGCCAAGTTTAGAAGACAAGTTTAGCAAGCTGTAAAGAAAGCATAATTGTCTTACTAATATGTCTTGGATGTTTATCATGTGCTATAATTCGGTGAGATATGAAAATGTTTTGGTACCGCGGCTCAATATGACAGCTAAAATTTGTAAACTAATCTTACTTTGTGCAACCTATAGCCACAATGGTTGTAAAAATGCTCGTCTAAATCACCAAGCTATTTTCATCATCAAAGAACGAAGGCTCATAACATTTTTAAAAGAGGAAATATTAAAACATTTTAAGAGGGTGAGTTGAAAATAATGTTTCTTTAAATCTTACGAAATCGCACAATTATTCCCATGAATATAATTCTAAGGCACGTATGTGTTCCTTATTTTTCCGTCTTTACATCATCCAACTCTCTTTTGCGTATGATCAAGTGATAATATTTCAGGTGAGACTCCAGAAAAAAGGTAATAAACTAAATTACTTCTGAATTGGTTTTTTCCCGAGTTGCAACTTTCATTTCAATATTTTCGAATTTAAATTGTGTGGATACGAATGTATAGCTAGCCGGAAATCGATGGCTTCCACCTTGCATATCCTGAAAAAAATTATCACCACTCGTTTAAAAAAAAAAAACTTGCTTTATACCTGTGATCCACGAAGCCGGCATGTTTTGGATGCCATGCTTTTTGCACCGATTTGGTGGTTGCCGCGTTGTTCAAAAATTCTAATCAGATCCTATATCGACAGTTTCACAAACTTGGCAAAACTGTATCACGATTTTTCACCGTCGGAAGCAGCAATTTGGCAACACCGGAGTTCCTCCATTTGAACTTACGTTAAATAATCGATTCTTGTTGGAGCACCTGGCGACCTGGCCCCTCCAAGAATAGATACATTTCCATGGATTTAAATGGAGAAAAACGATGTTGTCAATTTGCCGCAAATGTTCACAGAGCAAACCAACTTTTCACTCAAAGAGACTTCTTTTTAAAAATGGCATTCCGCGACTCACCAATCTACAATAAATTAAAAGGGTCTTACTCACAAGTATTCAGGGATTGATGAAAAAAGTGTGCCTTAATTAAAAATCTGAAGGATAGAAGCAAATATCAGAAGATGACATTAATATTTAGAAGGAAAATTGATGAGTAAAAATTCCATGAAACGTCATGCACAAATTTTCTTACAGGTTTTAAAAAAATTCATTGTATAAACGATATCGTGATTTCAATGGATCTGAGAGAATATAATTATTTATGTAATTTTAAATAAGCTTTTTAATTGGCCAGTCATACGCATACCACAGGAATCGGATGTACGTAGCATTTTCTCCAAGGTGCGAATTTTAGTTTCCTCTATGATAAATGTGTGCAATCAGGGGGGCAGTGTTAACACGGTCAACTTTACTTAAGATTTTAAACATTTAAAAAAAAAATGGGAGACGTGAGGTAGGAAATACAACACTGAATCAAACATTCCAGTGATGCTGAAAACCTAATCTGTTCGATTTCCATCTTTTTATTCAATCACGTGACCCCAGGATTTGAATGAACTCGTCACCTCCAACAACATCATATGCAAAAGTAAAGTGGTAAGTACGAAATTCAGCCAAGTGCGTTGACATTTCTCTGGTTGTGTGGTAATTTTCCATCCACACTGGAAAAAAAAACATATTGGATCTAGAGTCCAGACTAATGAAAACATTGACAAGAAAAAAGACTCTTGAATCAATCAGATTTAAGCTTAAATCAAAAGAAAATCCGCTCAAATTAAGAGGCTTGATTCTTGATTTAAGCAAAAATCCGATTGAATCAAGAGTATTTTTTCTTGTCGATGTTTTTAAGAGTCTGGACTCTAGATCCAATGTATTTTTTTTCCAGTGCAGATGGTAATTTGCGAGCATGAATTGCTGTTACCATTCACTTTACTGGGGGTAGATTTCAAAGAAGATTATCTCCATTCAAAAATCAACCTTCTTCCAAAATCAAGTTAAACAATTCTAATGGGTTATCGGAGCAATGACAAAATCTGCAAAATCGAGTTTTCTTCAAAATTCAATGTCTCTACTTCAAATAAACTCAAAACTTCAAATAATTCCATTCACATAACAATATTCATCATTCGTGTTCAAAACTAGAGTTGTGACAGGTCAGTATCTCGTGCTGCTGTATTGAGCAAATTGGTACCTCTTTCTGCCAACCTCAGATTTTGTTTTTGTTTGCTATTTCTGTCGTGATAGCGATGAGAGCAGTAAGTGCATTTCTGTATGAGCTATGGTTAACACATTCTATTATATGTCTCGAAGTTTATCCAAGCATGCACTTACTGCTCTCTTCGCCATCACGGTATATTTGTCAAAAACATGATCACGCAAGCAGTGGCGTGGCGTGCTTTGCGATATATCGATTGATCTGCCATTGAAACATATCGTAAAGGATCGATTAACAGGGTGTTCGCAGCGAACACCTTAATAATCGATTCTTTACCGCGGATTCAAATGGGGAAATATCGATAATCGATCATTCACGCCACGCCACTGCACGCAAGTATTTAGAATAAAGCACACTCCTGCTTTGCCTAATATAGGTCATAATTAAAGGTATATTTAATTTATTTTCGATAACCTGTATTTCTGAGAGTCTTTTGAACGATTACGGACAATTTTACAGAGACAGGACGATTTGTTCTAAGAACTTTCGGCTCAAACCAATTTGGGGCTATTAAAGTACATATTACGTGACCTATTTAAAAAGAGGGGAAGAAGTGAACCACCCTGACTGAGTCTTACAAGAGGGTGAGTCATATCCAATCCTGGATATGTCTCCCACATAAAAGGGAAAAAAATCATAATTTTTCAGCTATTTTGCAGGGTTCCCTAGCTTTTCCACTGATAAAATGGGAAGGAGATCAAGCCAGTCTTACTTGATTCAAAAAGAGGTGGAGACATTATATTGTAGGTGGATTAAAATAGAGAGAAGGGGGTCTAAAAGTTGATCAAAATAAAACCTAATCGACCCGTATGGTCGGTATGTCAAAAATGTCTATCGTGGAATTACTGCAGACTCTCCTCGGTAACAGTGGCGCGGCGAGAATGATCAACTATCAATTTTTCCCCATTTGAAGCTATGGGAACGAATCGATTTTTAAGGTGCTCGTTGCGAACACCCTGGTAATCGATCATTTTCTATAGGTTTCAGTTGCAGATCAATCGATACATCGCAAAACGCCACGCCACCACTCGGTAACACTGCAGCATTGTAAAACTTACGATCCTTCCAAAAAAACAAAAATATGATTTTTGTACAAAATTTCGGCCCAATCCAAAAAATGTCACTAATTACCAAAAAAAAAAAAAAAAAAAAGGAAATGGTATCAAAACGGCCCAGTTTTCTCTTTCATGCCCATGCAAAATACCAAACACCCCGAAGTGTTTCAATAGCAGATCAATCGTTCTATCGCAAAGCACGCTACGCCACCACTCGGTAGCACTGCAGCATTGTGAAACTTGCGATGCTTAATTTTCCAAAAAAAACAAAAATATGATTTTTGTACAAAATTTCGGCCCAATCCAAAAAATGTCACAAATTACAAAAAAAACCAACATCAACAACAACAAAAAAAACCAGGCACCCAAAAAATATGATGGCAGTACCGTTTGGATTCATCATTCAAAAGAAAATGATATCAAAACGGCCCAATTTTCTCTTTCATGCCCATGCAGTGTACCAAATACCCCAACGTGTTTCAAAAGCAGATTAATCGATTTATCGCAAAACACGCCGCGCCACTCCTCGGTAACACTGCAGCATTGAGAAACTTACGATGCTTAATTTTCCTGTGCCTGATTTGGCAACACTGGAGCTGCGTCACCGTCTGCGGCGCGGCTCGTTGACCACAGAAAAAACAACGCTAATAAGTGCGAGGTCAGCCGCTCCGCTGTTTGCGTGACATCGAGTGAATGAATGCGGATTGAGATCAGTGGAATATCCCAAAACACGCGAGACATCGGTAAAGTCGCATAAAAAGTCTTTCGAAGAAGTCAAAGGCCGCCCGGGGAAGTCGCCGGGAGTTCGAACAGATGCCACTCGCGCGGCGTGCTTTGCGATAAATCGATTGATCTGCCTCTGAAACCTAGGAAAGGGTCGATAGCAGTGTTCGAAACTCACCTTTGAGTTTTAGTAGCCATGTGACGCAACAAGCCCGATTTTTAGGCGCCATGGAAGATTTTTTAGGGGCTAAATTGGACTGCATTTTGCAATTTGGAACTATGAATTCTAGCCCGGTTTATAAACAACGTATGTGCCATTAGTTTCCCTGTGCACATAAGTGTTTTTTTCAGATGAACCAGAATTTATAGTTCCAAATTGCAAAATGCAGTCCAATTGACTATTTGCCTATATATTACGGCGCATTTAGTGAAAATATAGACGCAAGATGATTTCGTAACAAAACTAGTAAGTAGTTGTAACTTGGGGAAGACAAAAGCACAAATGATGAAATCGTGAAGAATGGAAAAAGCTTTCACTTGTAGTGCTGAAAATTTCGAATAATCACCTAATATGAAAATTCAGATTTTTAGGGGGCAATTTTTAGGGGCCACGTTTGCGCAGAGCCTTCATTTTTTAGGCGCCATGGCCGATTTTTTAGGCGCATTTGGCGCCTGTGAGTTTCGAACACTGATCGATAGACAGGGTGCTCACGACGAACATCTTAATAATCAATTTTTTACCATAGCTCAAATGGGGTAATATCGATAATCGATCATTCACGCCTCGCCGCGGATTCGCAGCTTGGTACCAACTGGACTATATTTTGTAATTTGGAACTATACGCATATTCTAGCCCAGTTTAAAAAAAACATATGTTCCATTAGTTTCCCTATGCACATAAGTGTTTTTCCGAAAGAGCCAAAATTTATAGGTTCCAAATTGCAAAATGCAGTTCAACTATTAACGTTGACGTCGGGGTGTTCACAACGAACACCTTGATAATCGATTCTTCGCCATAGCTACACATAGGGAAATATCGATTATCGATCACTTACGCCTCGCCAGTGACAGATTCACTGCCGTGCTGAGGAAGAACACGGTATGAACATTCGACTTTGCTCAAATGAACTTGTTCTGCATTTTTTTATACATTGTATGGAAAGAACTAAGGATCCTGATGCAACAGGTATTTTCCCGGAATTTTTTCACCACCGGAAACCCCTCAAAAAATCAACTAAAAAACACCCCAAAACTCGGATTTTAAAAACGGTCACTTTAACGCGGAAACGGATCCGGTACTTTCGTGACGTCACAGTACGTGACAAACCTGGTCTCTTCATCGTTTGCAATGTATATCTCCATAAGGAATTGGCAGCCGCTTGATGAAGAGATTAGGTTTGTCATGTGACCGAATGGATCTTTGAACGAATTAAAAAAATAAAAAATAATGATAATATCACTTAAATTAGAGAAGTTTCACCAAATTCTGAGGTCAGAGCTTAATAATGATATAAACACGTCAGAAGGAACTTCGTCGCTCAATATTTTCAATCGATCAGGTATGCTCTTACCAGTTGCCTTCTTGTACTTATTTTCAGGTATTGCGATGTACCTAAAAATCTCAAAACTTCTCATGACACATGACTTATCTGGACGTACACTTGACAGAGGCATAACGCTTGATTTTTCGCGGAGAAAAGGTGACCTTTTCTCCGCACGTCCTTACTTTCCTTGGATAGAATGAGCATCACTCGCTGAAATGCAGGACTCCCCACCAGACAGAGGTGAGGCGTGAAAGATCGATTACCGATATTTCCCCATTTGAAACTACGGTAAAGAATCAATTATCAAGGTGTTTGATGCGAACACCCTATTTATCGATCCTTGTGTCTATAGGGTTAAATGGCGCAGATCAATCGATACATCGCAGAGCACGCCCCGCCGCTGATACCAGGCGACCCGCTATCGGTGTGGAGAACCAAGTCTAGGAGACTTGACGTGGATTCTCTAGAGCATGATTTAGATTTTTTGAAATTAGCATGAAATCAACCACACCCTGCCTCTTCATGAGTCCGCCCAAGGTCAAGACCAAGCGTGTCCATCAGGAGCTCCAATAATCAGGAGATTTCCATTAGCAAGATGCCCACACCTACTTAAGCGTTAAAATGCAGCATTGTTACGGGACTCAAACTATTTGCTACAACTTAAGAGACGTTGTAACTACGACTAGAAATTAGATGGAAAATGGGATGAGCATTGTAAGAGCAACGATTTTTCTTCTTCGTGCACAAGTTTTGATAACTGTCAGATTATAATAAATCTTTAGGACTGTAGATTTTATGGCATTTTCTTTTCTTCTTTTAGTAACTTTCAATGACGTCAGAATCAGAGGCATCCATAAGTTGATCGAAATGAAAGATTTATCGATACATCGCAAAGCACGCCAAGCTACTGGTCATGCAGAATGACCACATTGTCAATATTTCAAGTCCACAATAATCATAAGTGAAAACATGTTTATGGATGCGAATGAGTGAATAAAAAAGTCACGCTTGAGTATCGCCGTTCTCGTTTCGCGTACCACTATTCCAGCTCGAGGGAGCTCGGTTTGCCTACCTGAATACCTGAAGGCGAAAAGCATTCGTCTTCTTCACGGTTTATATACCTACTATCTCAGTTAGAAGAAAATATTTTGAAAATATTTTAAAAATACTGCCGTTGTTTGGAAAATATTTTAAAGAAAATAATGCCACGAAACTACTGTTGATTCATATTTTTCTTATTCTTCTTCTTTATTAATATGTTTCTAATTCTTCTTCTTTTTCTTTTTCTTCTTATTCTTTTTCTTTTTATTATTTTTCTTCTTCTTTTTCTTTTTTTTTCTTCTTTTTCTTCTTTTTCCTCTTTTTCCTCTTTTTCCTCTTTTTCTTCTTTTTCCTCTTTTTCCTCTTTTTCTTCTTTTTCCTCTTTTTCCTCTTTTTCTTCTTTTTCTTCTTTTTCTCCTTTTTCCTCTTTTTCTCCTTTTTCTTCTTTTTCCTCTTTTTCTTCTTTTTTTAAATAAATTTCAAAGTCATTGATCCGTAACGGTCAGTTACTCGAAATGGAGTACTTTGTAAATAATCGAAGACGGTTAGCGTCCTCAAAAAGGGTCCAGGATACTCTCATTTTGGCCCCTGGTGATCAAAAGATACTAATATAGGAGCTTTCGGACCCCTGTGAAACGAGTTGCAGTTTTTTTAGGAGCCGCACGATTCAAAAACTTCTATTCTCAATTGCGTTTTTCAAAATTCTGATTTTACGGACACTGGACCCAAAAATTCTAGTCTCATCCGCCCTTAAACCCCTTCATAAAAGAAACATATTCCAGATTGCAGGCAGTAAGGGCCCCTGGAAGATATAATCGGTACTCTTGACGAGGACAATAGGAGGAGATCAAAATTCGCAGGTTTCCAAAAGGTCATTAAGAGCCTAAATCATAGAAATTAAGGGTCCCATAACCTCTGAAATCCAAATTTTGGACCACTCAAATTTTCCATAACCTCAAAGACTCCAAGGCCCCCAAAAGATTTGATCCGACCACTAGAAAAAATGAAAATAAATATAGCAAAAACCATTTCAGGGGGCCCACCCCGGCACCCTGGGTAGTCCAGCCCTGGTTACAGGCAACGGTAAAATGAGTACCAGAAAATAATTTTCATACTTTAATCGCTTTATTTGTTTCATACTTATTCATTTATCAATTTTGAGTCACGATCGTGATAAGTATCCACTTAATCAGAATATCCAGCGCGCATGAGGTACCACAACAATGCGACCTCCCTTTGCCTGCCATAGAGAGAAGACACGCACAAATCCATAGACCCTATGCTATTCAAGTCCTTACAACCAAACTTAAACCGGCACATTTATCCACTCGGTAATTGAATATGCATCCAATCCAATTGCACATACTCCAGATTTAATCCAGAAGTGACCCTGCGGAAAAGGAAAAACAATAATTTAACGCAATTGTTGGACGAAAGTGAACCCAAGTATCAGTGATCGCGATTAATAACGATTTTATCGGTTACTTATTGCGATTATGTCGGTGGCAATTTATTGAGATATCAGAGTTTAAAAATCGGGGGCGGAAATATTTCGGCCATAAACTCCCTGCCTATAATTCATCACAATGTCCTTGAAATTCTCAGAAAATCAACAATTTTCATAAAATACCACATGCTCAATGACGCACCACGTTAACTCAATGTGAAAACTGGCAAACTCATAATGCTTAAATTGGTTACCTAACATATGCCCGCGTAAATGTCCTTCTTTTTTCGTGGATACTTACATTGATACCCCAATCCGGTCCCCAGGAGTTACGTATGAGCACTTCATCTATCAGCATAGAAAAAATAGCGAATTAGATGAAATTAAAAGAGGGGGGGGGGTAGGGTGGGAGTTATTTTTTTAAATCGACAAAACCAAATGTTGCACGGTCTTAAATGGTTCTATGTGATAAAAAAGCACGGTAGCCAAGAGGATTTTGAGAAAAAAAATTTTTAACCCGGCGCGCACAGAGCCTAAACATCGAGATTTTTCTGGTTTTTTGGCATTTTCGCCGTATATTTTTGATATTTTTGCCAGCAACACAGATTTGACGCTAGATGTCCAAAAATTGGTAAAAACCTAGCACATACCTTGCAGATTAAGGGGAAAATTTTGTTTTTCTCCTAGGTCACTTTCACTACGCTTGGTAATGCCGAAACTCTCCGCTCGGCAGCTCTAAAAATCGAAATTTCGCCGTTTTTTAACGTATAATGAACTTTTTGAGCAACCTATAATGGTAGTAAAAATCCGAAAATTTGTGAAAAGCAAGTCCATACCATCAGTATGGAAGGGCAAATGTCAGAAAACTCCTAGGTCTTTAATTTTCTGCCAAGCTATTCACACAATGTTGGAAAACCCGTCAAAAATAGCTCAATTTTAACCGTTTTTTCGCGTTCGAAAATTTATTGGACGCCCTGTAATGACAATGAAGGTCCGAAATTTTGTGGAAAGTAAGTTCATACCGTTTGTATGGAATAAAAATTTTTACTTGGTTCCTACGTCTTATATTCTTCGTCCTGCGATACCCGAAATGGCAGCGAAAACGTCAAAAATACCTCAAATTGGCCGTTTTTGGAGAATTTTTTGAACACCTTAAGTGGCAGTGGAGGTCCGAAAATTTGTACCAAGTAAGTTCATACCATTCGCAAGGAATAAAAAAATCTACTTGGTTCCTATGTCTTACATTCCTCGTTGTGCGCTGCCCGCAATCACTTCGAAAACGTCAAAAATACCTCAATTCGGCCGTTTCTTCAATGGCGAAATTTATTGGACACTCTGTAATGACTCTGGAAGTTCGAAAATTGGGGGAAAGCAAGTCCGTACCACTAGTATGGAAAGGGCACATTTCAAAAGATCCATAGATGTTTGATTGTTTGTCGCACGGCGTCTTCAGATACACAACTAAGTGAAAAATACCTCCATTTTGACCGGTCTTTCGCTATCAAAATTTAATAGACACCCTGTAATGACAGTGGAGGTCGATAACTTTACTGAAAGTAAGTTCATTCCATCTTCATGCAATAAAAAATTCTGCTTCGTTCCTATGTTATGCATTCCTCGTTGTGCGGTGCCCGCAATCGTATCGGAAACGTCAAGTATACCTGAATTCGGCCAATTTTTTTTACCGAATTACTTTTCAAACACCCTGTACTGACAGCGGAAGTCCGAAGCTATGTAAGAAGCTAGTGTTGAAAGAAAGCAATGGATAAATGTAGGTATTTTTGAAGTGTTCGCCTCACTTTAGGGAGTCCAGCGACAACAATAAAAAATGTAAGGGTCTTAGAAAAATTGCCGTTCCTTAGTGATGCACAACGTATATTTGCTTGCACTTATAAGAGTCCCCGATGTCATAACAGGGTGTCAAAAAAATTTCCCACACGAAAAATTGGCCGCATTCGGGTATACTTGACGTTTCCGATACGATTGCGGGCACCGCACAACGAGGAATGCATAACATAGGAACGAAGCAGAATTTTTTATTGCATGAAGATGGAATGAACTTACTTTCAGTAAAGTTATCGACCTCCACTGTCATTACAGGGTGTCTATTAAATTTTGATAGCGAAAGACCGGTCAAAATGGAGGTATTTTTCACTTAGTTGTGTATCTGAAGACGCCGTGCGACAAACAATCAAACATCTATGGATCTTTTGAAATGTGCCCTTTCCATACTAGTGGTACGGACTTGCTTTCCCCCAATTTTCGAACTTCCAGAGTCATTACAGAGTGTCCAATAAATTTCGCCATTGAAGAAACGGCCGAATTGAGGTATTTTTGACGTTTTCGAAGTGATTGCGGGCAGCGCACAACGAGGAATGTAAGACATAGGAACCAAGTAGATTTTTTTATTCCTTGCGAATGGTATGAACTTACTTGGTACAAATTTTCGGACCTCCACTGCCACTTAAGGTGTTCAAAAAATTCTCCAAAAACGGCCAATTTGAGGTATTTTTGACGTTTTCGCTGCCATTTCGGGTATCGCAGGACGAAGAATATAAGACGTAGGAACCAAGTAAAAATTTTTATTCCATACAAACGGTATGAACTTACTTTCCACAAAATTTCGGACCTTCATTGTCATTACAGGGCGTCCAATAAATTTTCGAACGCGAAAAAACGGTTAAAATTGAGCTATTTTTGACGGGTTTTCCAACATTGTGTGAATAGCTTGGCAGAAAATTAAAGACCTAGGAGTTTTCTGACATTTGCCCTTCCATACTGATGGTATGGACTTGCTTTTCACAAATTTTCGGATTTTTACTACCATTATAGGTTGCTCAAAAAGTTCATTATACGTTAAAAAACGGCGAAATTTCGATTTTTAGAGCTGCCGAGCGGAGAGTTTCGGCATTACCAAGCGTAGTGAAAGTGACCTAGGAGAAAAACAAAATTTTCCCCTTAATCTGCAAGGTATGTGCTAGGTTTTTACCAATTTTTGGACATCTAGCGTCAAATCTGTGTTGCTGGCAAAAATATCAAAAATATACGGCGAAAATGCCAAAAAACCAGAAAAATCTCGATGTTTAGGCTCTGTGCGCGCCGGGTTAAAAATTGTTTTTCTCAAAATCCTCTTGGCTACCGTGCTTTTTTATCACATAGAACCATTTAAGACCGTGCAACATTTGGTTTTGTCGATTAAAAAAAATAAGTCCCACCCTAGGGGGGGGGGGGGGGGGGTTCTTACCAGGAAAAAATGAGTAGAATTAGATAACCCAATGCACCACATGAACTTTAGTTTTCAATATGATGAAACCTTTATTTTTGACTCATTTTAGTAATAATATCGTGTTATTGATTTTCCTGCTAGATGCGTGTTAATATGCATTAAGCATGAGCAATTATTACGTATATTTATTATGATACTAGGGGGCTATGCCCCCCTTGGTAAAAATTGGCGATAGGAGCTGCGTTTCAAAATACCATAGGAGTTCCTATAGCCTACTGAAGAAGGCGATAGAAAACCATATAGCTGGCTGTAGAAAGTGGAAAAAATCATACGGCCGGGCTAAAAGAAGCGATAAGAAATTATACAGCCGGGCTATGCTATAGTTCCTATCGCCTGGTTGTTGCTTTCTCGCCATCGGCTATAAAAGGCCATAAGAAATTGTGTAGAAATTCGTGTGCTTTGCAAATCCTTAAGTTTGTACGGAATCACCTTAATATTTACAAAACGCACATTATATTTTCCTTTACTACATGTTTTTTCATCAATTAAAATGAGAATAATCCATACGGAGTGTGCAAACGTTTCAAAGTCATGAGTTGAAAAACGCTGACTTCACGCGCGAGATTAAATAGTAGAGGCTATCACAATGCGGAGCGGCGGCGCACTGGCGCCTACAAACCTAACAGGGATACTTCACGCATTGCGCAATGCGTGAAGTATCTCTGTTAGGTTTGTTGGCGCCAGTGCACGTTTCGCACTGGCTGCCCGCCTGCCGCGCCGCAGCATACCACGGCGCTTGAAGCAAATATTTCACACCAGAGATATTGCACAGTATCATACGAAATGGAGGGCGCTCCAACATATTAAAAATGGCAGGCATCCTTCAAAAGTACGGAGCTTTCCTAGCAAAATAAATCAAGATTCTACGGCCCAAAAAGAGAGCGGTATTCCAAAAACTCACTAAGTCCTAGTTTCTGTAATTAGTAACATTTAGCATACACTTTATCGCCAGGCTGTTGCTTAATCGCCATCGGCTACAAAAGGCTATGAGAAATTGTGTTGCCGGCTATAGAAGCTATTGGAAATCTTACAGCCGGCTGTACGTCTATGGTATTTTGGAACACAGATTCTACTGCCAATTTTTACCAGGGCCCTGGCCGCTTCGCAGCCAGCGTAATCATCCAAATCGCACGTTGGCGGTTAGTGAGCAAATAATTTTTATTAAATAACAAAACGATATTTCAAAGAAAAATTTCCCGCCAAACAATATTCTTGATGAATTTCTCCTTACGCTGAATTTTGATTCCTTCTTTGAAAGTCGACCTTGACAGGGCCACATATAGCTGTCTATGACTAGATAAAGGCCTCTGAAAGTAAAGACCCACTCTACTAGAACTCTGACCTTTGAATTCCCCTTTCTTCACTCATGCCCATCGACTGGTTTACTCCCCTTCCTCACCCCGTCCATCCAGCGTCTTAAAAATGATTTTATTAGAACAGAGAGAATATTATTATTTAATATTAAATTATTTTACCCCGGTTTCTTTTGGGACAACTTCTACTTAATTTTTACTGCTAAAACCGAAAGCTACTCCAGTCGTTTCCACCACTCACCAGTTTCCTAAAAAATCGAATTTTTTAGGAAAAATATGTTTGTTCCAAACACGGCACTTTTTGGAGAAGAGATTTGAGTTTATGGAAAACTGGGGGAAGGGGAGGGAGGTGAGAGAAAATGAAGGTCATTTTTGGCTCCAACAACATAACCGTCAGTTTTACATGAGGGTAAAAGAGCTGAGTGTACCCTTTGCACGGTAAAACTTCGTTATCAGACACAACAAGGGAAAACTATTTAGACACGCAGTACATGCATCCCCATGTACTTTTGGTTGCTTAATAAGATGATCACCTTGATTTTGCGTTATAGTGGATTACTTTCCCGGAAAAGTCTGAGAGAAAATTTGGGTTTTCCTGAAAATTGGCAGGTTAAAATCTCACTACTAAAAACCTCACAGAAACCAGCTATTAAACTTATATTAATGTCTGTTTATTTATATTATTATTATTTATTTAGTTTTCTACTTCAGATCAAAGAAATGCATTATTGCTAAATGCTGATTTACACTTACGTCAATTTTTTAAACTAATGCTTTTGCTACCGAAGATTAACGAGTATTAACTCACCACCGTTGTAGCCGACTATGACGGCCGAATGAGCCATCGACTTATCCGTGCAGTTTTCTGGCGGTGCACACTGTAACGAAACATAGGATTGCCCGGTCATGGACTTCCTCCGCAACTTCTTTCCGCTATATCCTTGGATCTTTATGGAATTTCAGGTCCAAACTATGAGTTCCCGAAGCATTTTCATCGCAGAATCTGATTTTGACCTTAGTTTGGCCGATTTTCACACGGAAATGCATGTTTTTGGGTGTTTTTATGAAGTATTGCTCAGGATAATAGGAATCAAGGTGTTTTCGTAGATTTTCTCCCCAGTTTCTCTCAACCACTTCACTCCCTTTTCCAAAATTCCAAGTTAAATTTCACATAATCTGAAGTATTTTTATCGTAGAATTCGATTTTGACCATAATTTTATCGATTCATCGACGCAAACATTACATCAGATCAACATTAAGGAAGAAGAATCGGATACAATAAAATTATGCTTTAATATATATGATTACTGTGCAGTTATTTCAAAGTGGAATAATTAGAACGTATTGAAAGAATATCTAATCATCTTATTCGCTGTCGTCCGTTCCGCCATCGTCCATCGATTCCTCTGCTTCCTCTAAATCTCTTCAAGAAGGTCCTCTTCGAAGTTGATGTCACTGTCATTATTGCTATGATAAAGGGCTAGAAGTGCAGTAGCCTTAAGAGTTTTAAGATTTTGCGATTAAGATTTTTGCGTTTTTATTGTTGTTATCAACCATATACAACTGTTTAATGTAAAACTGATTATTTGATGCATTTATCTCTTCGATTGTTTTGGATGCCAGATTCAGGTGGCATGGCAGTCATCAATAAATGGTCTAGTAACAGTTAGGATAAAGTCGCAGTGGATTAAGCGCATTTAGCAACCTGCGATATTTGCTTTCGAGAGAGACAAATTTCTCTAAGCTTATACCGAGGGGGGGGGTTATAATTTAGGTATCTTGGGCAGAGGAATGCTGGTCTTAAAACCATACAATATATATGAACAATTGTACATTTTCTAATTTTTTAGGAGGGACGTCCGAACGTACGCTATTGCAGGGTGCCTTGTGCCGTCTGCAAAATTCAATAAATTTCACGAATCTGCGCTTATCTGCAGCCAAATATGGCTGGTTATCATTCTCGAAGGATTACTTGAGCACGCTATATGCTTACTTTTTCGGTGAAATGCGGTGAATTTATTGAAAGCTTGCTTAAAGTTCAATTTTCATCTTTCTGAAGCGGGTAACTTTGGACATACGTGGTAGCCTTCAGCATTCAGATAATTTAAATTGTGACCAGTGAAAAATGTTCTACAGAATCTCAAAAATAAGTTTCAAGCATCAAAATTTACATGGGTTCATCTCACAACAAAATATAAGGGTCGAATAGAGTTTGACGGAGAGAGACCCACTCGTGACGTCTGGCTTTTTCAGACGAAAATCAAAGAATTTCACAAATCTGCGCCTATCTGCAGCCAAATATGGCTGATTATCATTCTCGAAGGATTACTTGAGCACGCCATATGCTTACTTTTTCGGTGAAATGCGGTGAATTTTTTGAAAGCTTGCTTAAAGTTCAATGTCCATCTTTTTGAAGTAGGTAACTTTAGAGTTACGTGGCAGCCTTCAGATTTGACATAATTTCAATTATTACCAGTGAAAAATGTTCCTCAGAGTCTCAACAATAAGTTTCAGGCATCAAAATTTACATGCAATAACGGCACAACAAAATACAAGGGTCGAAACAATTTTGACGAAGTGTGACAATTTCAGGAACAGCGGAATCTGCCACATTTGAGGAGCTCTAGGAAAAAAATGGAGGGAAAAAATTGAAAATACATGCTAGATTCGTATAGTATGAACCCTTAGGAACACTTCATGCCCACTCCGGATCCAAAATTAGCGACACCCCCATGTCCGACCTTTTGCCCATTTCGTTACAGTGTGCGGTGGGTCCAGCACTCCCTCTTTGTAATGCTGAAAAGGATTGAACATTGAAAACCGCCGCACAGTGGATCGAATGAATGGGAGAGGTCGGACGAATTTGGAAACTTTACAAGCTTATAACTTTATTTAGACAGAACAGTGAGGTTTTAAAAGTGGCTCATGATATTTTCTTCAAGAAGCCCCCCTTAAAGGAAATAAACGTCAAAATTTGCAGATTTAGTCACACATTTTATGTCCAACTTTTTTGATTGACTGGACTTTGTGCGCCGTGACCAAAACCTACTCTTACGAATGACTTATTTACCAGAGGTAGAGGTGTCGTCAGATAAGTTGACCATTAATTGTTTACTTTCGGTTTGCAAGCGTTTTCGCGTCACTACCATCCTCGTGAAAACATTCGACTTTCGCAGAAGCAAGAAGACAAGCTTGAATAAGTTTTTTAATACTTTCAAAAGCCACACAGAAATCACAACCACATAAAAGTCGCAAATCATATGTGACATCCATGAAGTACAAGAAAGGGATCCAATCGGGAATGAGATCTCTATGGAACGACTCTAGATATGAAGGGACTCTCCAAATAACGAGACGAGATCAGTGGCGAGGCGTGAATGATCGACTATCGATATTTCTCCATTTGAAGCTATGGTAAAGAATCGATTATTAAGGTGTCCGTCGGGAACGCCCTATTCATCGACCCCATTCCATAGGTTTAAATGGCAGAATAATCGATATATCGCAATGAAGCACGCCTCGCCACTGGACGAGATTATACCTGAATACCATATGGGGCGTAGAAGCTGAGAGGCATCGGAGATTTTTTTAGACCCGATATGATTTCACTTGGGGAATCAGTGAATTCCATCTCCAGCATGCGAACTATGATTTTATCGGATACATTCTTGCAAGTGCCCCCTCCTCTTCCTGTGAACGGGTAGTCCCTTTCAAGTGCCAGCCCGGTTTCCATGATGTAATGGAGACCGTTTTCGAGGTCCCCGCCATCGCATCCGTTGTTCTCCTTCTCACAGTCGAGCAACTCTGAACGGAAATTCAAAAACATCAATTTTTTCAGGTTTGGTGGCTGATACAGGGTGTCCCACGATTAAGTACGAATATTGAAGGAGTCGATTCTGTGGGTCGAAAAAGGACGTTTTTGTGGTGTAACTTTTTTTCCATAAACGCTTTCTCTGGGGGTCATGCTCCCCCAAAGTTGGAGAAAAAAAATCGTCTTTCTAACACTGTGACAATGTTTATGAACCGATATTAATGAAAATTGGGAAATGGGGGTAATTTTTAGCGCTTATTTCATTTTTGACCGCCAAAAAAGGGAAAACGCATTTTGAGGGGGGTTAAGGGGGGGGGGGGGGGTCAAACATAAAAGTAGTCAAAAGTAATGTTTTCAGCGACAAAAATTGCTTTTTGACGGCACCTTTAGATTCAGCGTTGAAAAATATTGAGAAAATGTATCGTTTTTTCGCTATGACTCATCATTTTTGAGATAATAGGGACTGACTAGAGCGAATGGGCTGAGGGGTAGCGTAGCCCCCAGAGAAAGCGTTTTTGGAAAAAAAATTTCACCACAAAAACGTCAATTTTTGACCCAAAAAATCGACTCCTTCGATATTCGTCCTTATCCTGGGACACCCTGTACTAATAGGAACCTACAGCCACCAGAAATTGGCAGATCCATGCTCCAGGCTTTCCAAATTACCAGGGATTACGGTCGAGTGGAATCTCTTTTAGCAGATCCACTCATCAGTTCCGTGAAAATTTGCTACGGGATTCGAACCCGGGACCTATTCTGCCGTGCTAAGGAAGAACGCCGTATGAGCCTTCAGATGTTGCCAAATTCCCTGTGATAAAGTTCGGATTTTCCAAGACACCTGTGGGTATAATATTCCAATTTTACATTACATGTTTTTTTTTTTTCTTTTTTTTCTTTTTTTTTCCATGATTTGATTTGAATTATCTGAAAATTTCAGAGAAAACCAGTGGCTTCATCGTGTTTCTCGCAAACTTTTACTTAAGAATCAAAAGTCAAATCACAAATTCCTCACACATGCAACATCTCCTTTGCCCGATCACACGAAATTCAATACTCTCTCCACGTGAGTCCAATCGCGTGCTACAACGGTTTCGGCAGGCTTTCCAATCCAGCACTGTTCAGTGTTCATTTTTCACTCTGCGTTGTTCAAACTTTAAACAACTGTGTTTTTCAAACTATAACAAACTGTGTTGTTCAAACTATAAACAGCTTGCTTCGGCTGAGCCAAAGCGTCAAGATTGAGGTTGCCAGATTTTCATACCGCAGAGACAGTCATGCTAACGTTCAGTGTGCGATTTGACTCACGCAGATCATCGTGTTTTTATGAGCAGGAGGCTTGAATTCACGCGTCAAGGAACTTTTAAGATCTCCGATAGGTTTTAATTTCAGTAATTTTCGTTGACTGTAATCGTGTTTTACGTACATTTAAGCTTCACACTCTAAGATAGTAATTGTTTTGATCAAAAGTTTTATCTCAATTTTATTTTCCTCAATTTTTTTCCCTATATTAAAATATGATAGGAAAACAATTAGACATAGACCTACTTCATTATAGTAATCATAAGTTTATTATAAGCCTAGGCAAGATAGCATTGGACTGACATAGAATTTTATGCAGTATGGCATTTTATGACATGTATATGCAGAATTCCCCAACCTTTATATATAGTTGTGTTCATATACAGTGAAGGAATCATAAAAGGAAAATAAAGGGGGGAATGTGTTTTATGAGAGATTTTGATCAAGAAACATGTACCTATCAGAGTGATTAATTTCGTACCTTGTCTAGTGGTCCATTCTGCCGTGCTAAGGAAGAACGCCGTATAAACCTTCAGGCGTTGCCAAATTTCCTCTGATAAAACACGAATTCCCCCGTAAACTTATGAATATTTTTCAGATAATTTTTCTCTCAATTTCACCAAAAAGTCCTGAAAATTTCAAGGGGAAAACGTTCATAACTTTCCTCAAAAATTAACATTTTATGGAAGGATATTTGGCAACTCTCGAATGTTCATACGGGGTTCATCCTTAGCACGGTAGCATTGCCGAGGACTTTTGTAGGCTAGCTCTTGGCTCTATGAAGGTATACTTCTCTGATAACTTACGTTGTTTAGAGAGCCGAATAACTTGCCGTAGTTTCCGCGATACAAGAATCTCCATGACGCTGGCACTTGAGTAGGCCCAGCATCCACCGCAAGAGTCATTTGCCTCATTCTAAAATGTTTCCAAATGTAAAAATAATGAATGAAAGAACAAAATATGAAAATTCATATTCAATTTCAAAGACCAAAATCTACTTGAGACAAATCGGACGCTAAACTAACTCCCAAAGAGTCTTGCAATAGACATTTTCTTAAACTTTTAAGTTTCTATTTGAAAAATTGAACAGCGCCGAATCAGAATTTTTAACGATCATACTGCCTTGCGAAGGAAAGACGCCGTATGAACATTTGAGAGTTGCCGAATTTTCTTTAGTAAAATGTTAATTTTGAGGAAATTTATGAATATTTTTCCTTAAAATTTTCAGGAACTTAAGGTGAAATTGCAAACAACACTCTCTGAAAAATTTGAAGAAAAATATTTATGAGTTTACCAGGAAATTCGTG
The DNA here is from genome assembly GCF_001854935.1 of Bemisia tabaci. Classification (NCBI taxonomy): domain Eukaryota; kingdom Metazoa; phylum Arthropoda; class Insecta; order Hemiptera; family Aleyrodidae; genus Bemisia; species Bemisia tabaci. The sequence continues at coordinate 6,914,043 of NW_017547116.1, read as the reverse complement.
TTGTAGAAATGGAAATTTGGCAACGCCTGAAGGTTCATACGACGTTCTTCTTTAGCACGGCAGGATAAGCAACGGGGATATCGATCGCTAGACGTCAAGCTCGAGGGATCGAAATGCTAACCCTAGATCAACTCCTTACTGTGGTAATAACGTTTTTTATGAATAAATTCAACCACTCCGCTCAAGAAGAAAGAATAATTTACTTACGTTACATTTCACGCCAAACGCCACAAAGAGAGTCTAAGTAATATGAAAATATGGCTCATATCAGCGCCTGCAAGACTGCAGGAATACTTCATGTATTGCGCCTTACAGTGCGGTCGACGTCAAACGCATGTTGGCGCCTACAAGACTGCATGAATACTTCTCGCATTGCACCGAACGCAATGCGAGAGATATTTGCGATATCTACTCGACTAAGGGTATAAGCACACTGCCGCTAGCCAGATTGAAGACGCATCACACTGTGAAAATGACTCAACACTCGACCTCTGAATTCCAATCTGCACCGTGTTCATTCAAAAATTATGAATTCCACCTCCTATTTAATAAGCAGCATGGTGTCAACGATAATGAAGGTGGCGAAACTTTAAAATTACCTTTATAACACCTTTCAAATTGTAAAACCCGTGCTATACTATATGCATACTGCCGCATGCCAAGGAAAGACGCCGTATGACTCTTCAGGCGTTGCCGAATTTCCTTCGATAGATCATTATTTTTCAGGCTTTGTTAATATTTTTCTCCCAATTTCTCGGATAATTTTGTTCGTAATTTGGTCTGGAGTGTCTGAAAATTTCAAGGAAAAGTATCGACAACTTTTCTTATAAACCCTAGTAGCAGAAAAAATTTTTGTTTTTCTAAAAAAAGTATAAAAAAAACATATCTGTTATCTAAATGATCGTTTTATATAAAAAACGTGTAACGCTTATATAAAAAAAAATCAAAGTTCAGACCTGACCGTAATACATGAAAAATGATAAAAGCTAGATAAGGTAATTTTTTTTATACACACATTTTTTATTTTTTTATATAACGCATGTATACGAAAGTGTTAAAAGTGAACATTTTTATGTAACGATTATATAAAAAAATAGGTCATCATTTTCGTGAACTTTTCGCGAATTAGATGAATTTTTAGTATGTTCGCGAAAAGCTCACGAAAATTATAACATTTTTTTATATAATGGTTACATAAAAATGTTCACTTTTAACACTTTTGTATGCATGCATTATATAAAAAAAATTAACTTTCGTACATAATATTTATCTTTTCCTTCTGTGGTTCTGCTACTAGGGAATAGACATTTTATCGGAAGAACTCTGGCAACTGTTCAAACGGCGTTCTTCCTTAGCACGGCATTACACTTCATAGGCATATTTGAATCAGTGAGTTCGAAAACATACCAACTCGGGTTTTTTTCGATTTTCACTTTTTACTGTTTAGTATCACTTATGGATAGAAGCATCTGCACGCAAAAGGAAATTTCGAAATTGCAATCGGAAGTGCTCGAAAAAGCGACGGGAAAAGGGAAGAATCGAATTATTTCATTGGAAATACCAATTTTTGGCCATTTCAAGGGAAACGGGTGACCATCCGTCCGATCTTGCGGTTTTCTTTTTTCGGTTCAGTGTACCTTGTATCAACAAGCTATATAAATATTCAAGCGTTATTCAGGTCGAAAATTATACATTTTTCAGGGCAGACTATGAAAACTCAGTATCTGAAAGTCGGTGAGAATGAAAACACACCAACTTGGAAATTTTTAAACGCTTAATTCTCTGTCATCAAACATGGTGTATAGATTTTTATTCGGTGCTTTACAAAATCTCTAAGACCTTGTCCTTTGGCACCAAAAGGGTTTTTCTTAAACTAACTTCTTCGCCCGCTGCGCAGTTTTAGGTGTTTCCTGAATAATTTTTTTTCCGAGTTGGTGTGTTTTCGAACTCACTGGCTCATTTGCGTACCTGATCCTGAGCTGGGGGATAAAACTCGCTCTCGATCCAATGCACATCTCTCAGTACGTTTTTTGTAATAGGGCTAACTTTAGGAGATTCGGCACAAGGGGGTGCAGTCCTATTATAACCAGGACCAGGAGGTTTGACATACACGGAGAAAAAAAGTTCGGCGTCAGTAACCGAACTTCGGTTGCCTGTGCCGCTATGATTGGTCCATATGGAACACCAATTATAGCAGTTCACTGAACTCCAGTTCTTCGGTAGAACGAGCCGAAGTTTCTCGGTTGTCAGCACAAAGTTCTCGGTCCGGGGAACCGAACTTCGGCTCATCGTGCCGAAGGCTTCTGTACACCTAACCGAAATTCTTGGATGCACGAATCGAAATCTAGTGGATCTTATCAAGGTTGCATTAAATTCAGGGGGGCTCTTATTGCTCTTAGCCAGGGGAGGGGGCCTTTTACCCAACCCCCCACAAATAAATTAAAAAAA